>JACEEU010000687.1:18492523-18887523 GCA_016630915.1 Callionymus lyra | reverse complement strand
TAGATAGATAGATAGATAGATAGATAGATAGATAGATAGATAGATAGATAGATAGATAGATAGATAGATAGATAGATAGAACTTAATTGATCCAGAAATGTATTGATCCAAAATTGTTTTTCTAAATAGCAATGCACAGCAATACAGACGATAATTCATAACAAAAAAAAAATAAGAACAAGAACAAAGACAAATAAAAAAGAAAGAACAAGATGATACAATCTAAGTCTAAAGATAAAGAACATAAATCAAATAAAAATAACAAAGACAAAGGATACAAAGACTAACATAGAACATCAAGATACTTTCACTCCTGCTTTCAAACTCAGAATTAAACATGAATGAGTCCCTGAGTCTATTAGTGTTGCATCATGGGAGGAGCATTCGTGCTCCATCTGTTCACTGATGACAGTGTTGAGAGGATGACGTCATCGTCCATGATGGACAGTAGTTTGTCCAGAGATCTCCTCTCTTGTCACCAGTGAGTCCAGCTTCAACCACGTAGATCCTGATCAACCTGTTGACACTTAGACACATATCCCTTGTGATATCTTAGGGTCAACGTGACCCGGAGGCCTGGAAACAAATGTGTTTGAGGTATTCCTTGCGTAATCTTGGGGTCAACGTGACCTGGAGGCCCGGAAACAAATGTGTTTGGGGGTATCCCTGGTGTTATCTCTGGTTCAAAGTGACCTGGAGGCCCGGAAACAAATGTGTTTAAGGTATCCCTTGTGTTATCTCTGGTTCAAAGTGACCTGGAGGCCTGGAAACCAATGTGTTTGTGGTATCCCTTGTGTTATCTCTGGTACAAAGTGACCTGGAGGCCCAGAAACAAATGTGTTTAAGGTATCCCTTGTGTTATCTCTGGTTCAAAGTGACCTGGAGGCCCGGAAAACAAATGTGTTTGTGGTATCCCTTGTGTTATCTTAGGGTCAACGTTACCCAGAGGCTCGGAAACAGATGTGTTTGAGGTATCCCTTGTATTTTGGACCACTAGGCCACCTTGACCCTGAGATAACACAGGGTTACAGATCATCAAATGACTTTAAAGGTAGAATAAAAACACAAACATATATATCAGCATAAATAATGACTACAGCTTTGAATGTTTCCATTAGCATGACGATGCTATCTCGCTAAATGACTTATTAGTTCCTTTTTCACAAACTGGAAGAAAGAGAAACGAGTCCAGCACCTGAAGTGGTCAGAGGTTCAAATGTTGTTCCAGTATATGACTCAATACATGTCACCACAGAGCAGGTAAATACAGCTATTATTAATCTCAGCAGAAGACTCTGAGGCTCAAGGTGTTCACGATGACCTTTGATCTTTCAGCTCCAGACGACGCGCAAGAATCGACCGACAACGACGTCAACATCGTGGCAGGAAGTAGCAACCAAGAGAAGAAGAAGAGATGGTGGCGGACAGTGAGGGCAGGACACGCACTGCGCAGCAAAAACAGAATGAATAAAGATTGAAATGATCGAAATGGCCCTAGAAAGACAAACAC
This sequence comes from Callionymus lyra, assembly GCA_016630915.1. Lineage (NCBI taxonomy): Eukaryota > Metazoa > Chordata > Actinopteri > Syngnathiformes > Callionymidae > Callionymus > Callionymus lyra. The sequence continues at coordinate 18,886,013 of JACEEU010000687.1, read as the reverse complement.
TGTTGATTATGCACGATTGATTGATTCAAGTTAAAAATGGATTGATTTCAGTTAAAAATTGTTTGATTATAGTTGAAAATTGTTGGATTATAGTCGAAAATTGATTGATTTCAGTTGTAAATTGTTTGTTTATAGTTGAAAATTGTTTGATTATAGTCGAAAATGGATTGATTTCAGTTGAAAATTGTTTGATTATAGTTGAAAATTGTTTGATTATAGATGAAAATTGTTTGATTATAGTTGAAAATTGTTTGATTATTGATGAAAATTGTTTGATTATAGTTGAATTTTCAACTATAATCAAACAATTTTCATCTATAATCAGAAAATTGTTTGATTATAGTTGAAAATAGTTTGATTATAGTTGAAAATTGTTTGTTTAGATGAAAATTGATTGATTTCAGTTGAAAATTGTTGGATTATAGTTGGAAATTGTTTCATTATAGTTGAAAATAGTTTGATTATAGTTGAAAATAGTTTGATTATAGTCGAAAATGGATTGATTTCAGTTGAAAATTGTTGGATTATAGTTGGAATTGTTTGATTATATGAAAAGTTTGATTATAGTTGAAAATAGTTTGATTATAGTCGAAAATGGATTGATTTCAGTTGAAAATTGATTGATTTCAGTTGAAAATTGTTGGATTATAGTTGAAAATTGTTTGATTATAGTTGAAAATTGTTTGATTATAGATGAAAATTGTTTGATTATAGTTGAAAATTGTTTGATTATAGTTGAAAATTGTTTGATTACAGTTGAAAATTGTTTGATTATAGTTGAAAATTGTTTGATTTCAGTTGAAAATTGTTTGATTACAGTTGAAAATTGTTTGGATTATAGTTGAAAATTGTTTGATTATAGTTGAAAATTGTTTGATTATAGTTGAAAATTGTTGGATTATAGTTAGGTTTGAAATTGTTGAAAATTTCAGATTAGAAGAAAATTGTTGGATTATAGTTGAAAATTGTTTGATTATAGTTGAAAATTGTTTGATTATAGTTGAAAATTGTTGGATTATAGTTGAAAATTGTTTGATTATAGTTGAAAATTGTTTGATTATAGAAGAAAATTGTTTGATTATAGTTGAAAATTGTTTGATTATAGTTGAAAATTGTTTGATTATAGTTGAAAATTGTTGGATTATAGTTGAAAATTGTTGGATTGGTTAAGAAAAACGGGTTTTCTTCTTGTTCAAAGTTTTTACTTTCTGGAATCTGTAAAATTTTTGAATCACAAGTTCACATGATATACTTGATATGACTTGTGCCTGTAATAACACCATGAAGGTCATGTGACTCTTCATCATGTAAACCAGATGTTTGAGAGAGAGAAGGTTTCTCAGCTTTTCATGTTCATGTCTTGTGTCATTTTAAAACACACGTTTGTAATTTAAATTAAAAACAACAATAAATCTGTGATCGTGCTCATTTTTCACTTTGTTCCAGAAAAGCTGCTGATGTGATTAGACGTGTTTGTTGGAAAGAATCCGTGGCGATAAGATACACGTATTGATACAGTGGAAACGACAAGATATATAGTTATACTGTAGTAACACGTGTATATTTGTAGTATTGTCGAGTACTTGACTCTGGTGTTGCAGAATTTAAAGACCACATGACTCTTGACGAAGTTGTAACTGATCAGTAAAACATCAGCTTTAAAAGCAGCTGGAGTCCACTGTATCCTCTCGTCCCCAGTCACCGCCAGAATCTTGCAGGGTTATCATTTTGTTTTTTAGCATTACATTGTAAGTAAGTAAGTAAGTAAGTAAAGGTTATTTGTAAAGATATTTCTAGACCAGGGTCACAAAGCGTTTTAAAAAAACAATACATAGTTAAAATATATACTTAAAAAGATCAAAACACATAAGACAACCACAGGAGTCGCAGAAAATCAGGGAAAAGCACAAATAAAAAGGTCTTAAGATGTTTCTTGAAGGAGTCAGTAGATAATCAAACACAGAGGAAGATCATTCCAAAGCTTAGGAGCAACAGCCTGAATATAATATATAATAATAATAGTAATAATAATAAACAAAACCATTTTTATGTACAGTAATGTACTCACTGTGGTTAAAAAAAAGGGTGCGCCTCCACTCCACTCCTACAGGAGGCGATATCGCTGCCTCTTATGACGTCATAGGTGAAAGGTTACCAGCCTGACAGCGCCACATGTATTTTGTTTTTACTTCTTCACAGCGTCTATAGCAACTCTAGTTTCTCATCTGGTGAGTTGTCCCATGTACTTTTCCTTCCCTCGTTTCTGTATTATACTAAAAAATAGTAGTTTAAATACGATTATCTGACGTCATGTTGCTGTTGTCGTTCATACTTTTGCTCTTTGTAATCTGGAATCTGTTGTTAAAGAGTGAGAGTGGAAGCTAACTGCTAAATGCTAACAACCAGAGATGATGATGATGATGATGATGATGATGATGATGGTTTCATTCATTGTTGAGTCCAGGCTGAGGAACGATGAGGAACCTGAAGCTGCTCAAGAGCTCTCGGACCTCTGAGCTCCAGGGTCCAGGATCTCCTCAGTGTCTGTCGGTCCGGGCGGACACAGGAAGTCTCCTGGTCGCGTCTCAGTTCTCCATCACCGAGTTCAACCCTTGGACCGGACAGGTGAGTCACCTCCAGTCTTCCTCCTCCTCCAGGTCTGATGTTCTGATGCTCCTCAGACGGTGAGCGAAGCCTCCCTGACGGCGAGCCGGTTCCTGCCCGAGGATGGCGCCGGGTCCGTGGTGGGACTTCAGGACCTGGCGGAGCTGGAGTCGGCGTGTTTGGCGACGGCAGACGGAGACGTGATCCTCTTCAGCTACAGCACGAGTCAGGTTTGTTGACGCGTCTTTTCTGAGGGTCTCGCTGGTGTGGAGGTTATCGTCGTTGAGGTGTGTGTGGTTGTTCCTCAGCTGGAGTGTGTGGGGAGCGTCGACAGCGGACTCTCGTCCATGAGCTGGAGTCCTGATGAGGAGCTGGTGGTTCTCACGACTGGTGGGTCCAGGGGTCCACGTTTTAAACTGGGACAGTTTAGCGATACTACGAAACTTTACAGAGTAATACTACAAAACTTCACAGAGCGATACTACAAAACTTCACGAGCAATATGAGAAAAAAGGCACGGAGCGTTATACAAAACATCACGGAGCAATACTACAAAACTTCACAGAGTGATGCTACAAAATGGCACAGAGTTATACTACAAAACGTCACAGAGCGATACTACAAAACTTCACGGAGCGATACTACAAAACTTCACGGAGCGTTACTACAAAACTTCACGGAGCGTTTCTACAAAACTTCACGGAGCAATACTACAAAACCTCACAGAGTAATACTACAAAACTTCATGGAGCGTTACTGCAAAACATCAGAGTAATACTACAAAACCTCACAGAGTAATACTACAAAACTTTACTGAGCGATGCTACACAACTTCACAGAGCGATACTACAAAAGCTTCACAGAGCAATAGTACAAAACGTTAAAGAGCAATACTACAAAACCTCTCAGAGCGATACTACAAAACGTCAGAGTAATACTACAAAACCTCATAGAGCGATACTACAAAACTTCACAGAGCGTTACTACAAAACTTCACGGAGCGTTTCTACAAAACTTCACGGAGCAATACTACAAAACCTCACAGAGTAATACTACAAAACTTCATGGAGCGTTACTGCAAAACATCAGAGTAATACTACAAAACCTCACAGAGTAATACTACAAAACTTCACTGAGCGATGCTACACAACTTCACAGAGCGATACTACAAAAGCTTCACAGAGCAATAGTACAAAACGTTAAAGAGCAATACTACAAAACCTCTCAGAGCGATACTACAAAACGTCAGAGTAATACTACAAAACTTCACAGAGCGATACTACAAAACTCCACAGAGCGATACTACAAAAGCTTCACAGAGCAATAGTACAAAACTTTAAAGAGCAATACTACAAAACCTCTCAGAGCGATACTACAAAACGTCAGAGTAATACTACAAAACCTCATAGAGCGATACTACAAAACGTCAGAGTAATACTGCAAAACGTCAGAGTAATACTACAAAACTTCACAGAGCGATACTACAAAACTTCACAGAGCGATACTACAAAACCTCACAGAGCGATGCTACAAAATGTCGGAGTAATACTACAAAACTTCCCAGAGCGATACTACAATGCTCAGATGACGAGTCATGGTTTGTGTCTGCAGGTCAGGGATCCATCATCATGATGACCAAAAACTTTGAGCCGATCACAGAAGTAGGAATCCACCAGGATGACTTTGGAGAAGGTGAGAAGAAGAGTCGACTCATCCAGACCAACATCTAAACGTGTGTTTGGTTTCAGGGAAGTTCATCACGGTGGGCTGGGGGAAGAAGGAGACTCAGTTCCACGGCTCTGAGGGGAAACAGGCGGCGAAGCAGAAGATCCAGGTCTGACTTTTTACCCCTAAACCTTTCAGGTCTTAAACTCATCTCCTGGATTTCGTCTGCAGGAGGTGAAACCGGCGCCGTCGTGGGACGACCAGCGGCCCAGGGTCACCTGGAGAGGAGATGGACAGCTGTTCGCCGTCAGCGCGCTCTGTCCTCAGACTGGCGCCCGGAAGGTCCGGGTCTGGAACAGAGAGGGAGTCCTGCAGGCCACCAGCGAGCCCGTCAGTGGACTGGAGCAGTCACTGAGCTGGAAGTAAGCCTCTGTTGTTAAGAGTTTAAATTTATTGAACTTTTGCGATTTAATTACTATTTTTTAATGTATTTAAGAAAAAAGTGTCAGGTTTTATCTCTGTTTTTAGGACCGGGCTTTTTCCATATTTCTGTAACATTTTTTGCTATTGTGCTGGAACTTTGGTTTTGCGGAAATGTTTTCAATTTTTAGAGAAATTCTTTTCTTTTTTTTTTCTTGGATTATTTGTAAATTGTTTGAGTGAAAAATAATCTGCATTATTTCAGGTTTTTTTTTCCAGATTTTTCAAAATATTCATATCCTTTTTTTGTAATTTTCGTGGTCCACCAGGAGATGAACTTTTGCCTTTTTCAAAGATGTTAATTTTGGAGCATTTTTAAAAACTTTTTTGAAATGAAAAATGTCATTCTTTTCCCAGAACTTTGAGAATTCAGAAACATTCAAAATCAAAATTGTTGTTTTGTGCATGTTTTTGAACTTTTTCTATTGGAAAAATTTAGGGTTGTTTTTCCAATTTTTTAGACTTCAGAAAATTTTCAAAATTTTGGTAACTTTTCTACTTGTCCGCAAGGTCTTCCGGTAACTTCACAGAGCGATACCACAAAACATCACGGAGCGATACTACAAAACATCAGAGTAATACCACAAAACCTCACAGAGCGATACTACAAAACATCAGAGTAATACTACAAAACCTCACAGAGCGATACTACAAAACATCAGAGTAATACCACAAAACCTCACAGAGCGATACTACAAAACTTCACGGAGCGATACTACAAAACTTCACTGAGCGATACTACAAAACTTTATGGAGTGATAATAAAAAACTTTAAGGAGCTATACTACAAAACTACACAGAGTGATACTACAAAACTACACAGAGTGATACTACAAAACTTTACGGAGCGATACTACAAAACATTACGGAGTGATATTAAAAAACTTTACGGAGCGATACTACAAAACTTTACAGAGGGATACTACAAAACTTCACAGAGCAATACTACAAAACTTCACAGAGCGATTCTACAAAACTTCACTGAGCGATACGTGTACGATGTTTTCAATTTTTAGAGAAATTATTTTCTTTTTTTTTTCTTGGATTATTTGTAAATTGTTTGAGTGAAAAAGAATCTGCATTATTTCAGGTTTTTTTCCAGATTTTTTAGACTTGCAGAAAATAGTTTTTCAAAATATACCAATCCTTTTTTTGTAATTTTCGTGGTCCACCAGGAGATGAACTTTTGCCTTTTTCAAAGATGTTAATTTTGGAGCATTTTTAAAAACTTTTTTGAAATGAAAAATGTCGTTCTTTTCCCAGAACTTTGAGAATTCAGAAACATTCAAAATCAAAATTGTTGTTTTGTTTTGATTTTTGTGCATGTTTTTTTTTAACTTTTTCTATTGGAAAAATTTAGGGTTGTTTTTCCAATTTTTTAGACTTCAGAAAATTTTCAAAATTTTGGTAACTTTTCTACTTGTCCGCAAGGTCTTCCGGTAACTTCACAGAGCGATACCACAAAACCTCACAGAGCGATACTACAAAACATCAGAGTAATACTACAAAACCTCACAGAGCGATACTACAAAACTTCACGGAGCGATACTACAAAACTTCACTGAGCGATACTACAAAACTTTATGGAGTGATAATAAAAAACTTTAAGGAGCTATACTACAAAACTACACAGAGTGATACTACAAAACTTTACGGAGCGATACTACAAAACTTTACGGAGTGATATTAAAAAACTTTACGGAGCGTTACTACAAAACTTTACAGAGGGATACTACAAAACTTTACAGAGGGATACTACAAAACTTTACAGAGGGATACTACAAAACTTCACAGAGCAATACTACAAAACTTCACAGAGCGATTCTACAAAACTTCACTGAGCGATACTACAAAACTTTATGGAGTGATAATAAAAAACTTCAAGGAGCTATACTACAAAACTACACAGAGTGATACTACAAAACTTTACGGAGCGATACTACAAAACTTTACAGAGGGATACTACAAAACTTCACAGAGGGATACTACAAAACTACACAGAGTGATACTACAAAACTTTACGGAGCGATACTACAAAACTTTACAGAGGGATACTACAAAACTTTACAGAGGGATACTACAAAACTTCACTGAGCGATACGTGTACGATGTTTTCAATTTTTAGAGAAATTCTTTCCTTTTTTTTTTCTTGGATTATTTGTAAATTGTTTGAGTGAAAAAGAATCTGCATTATTTCAGTTTTTTTTTCCAGATTTTTTAGACTTGCAGAAAATAGTTTTTCAAAATATTCATATCCTTTTTTTGTAATTTTCGTGGTCCACCAGGAGATGAACTTTTGCCTTTTTCAAAGATGTTAATTTTGGAGCATTTTTAAAAACTTTTTTGAAATGAAAAATGTCGTTCTTTTCCCAGAACTTTGAGAATTCAGAAACATTCAAAATCAAAATTGTTGTTTTGTGCATGTTTTTGAACTTTTTCTATTGGAAAAATTTAGGGTTGTTTTTCCAATTTTTTAGACTTCAGAAAATTTTCAAAATTTTGGTAACTTTTCTACTTGTCCGCAAGGTCTTCCGGTAACTTCACAGAGCGATACCACAAAACTTCACAGAGCGATACTACAAAACATCAGAGTAATACCACAAAACCTCACAGAGCGATACTACAAAACATCAGAGTAATACTACAAAACCTCACAGAGCGATACTACAAAACTTTACGGAGCGATACTACAAAACTTCACTGAGCGATACTACAAAACTTTATGGAGTGATAATAAAAAACTTTAAGGAGCTATACTACAAAACTACAGAGTGATACTACAAAACTACACAGAGCGATACTACAAAACTTCACGGAGCGATACTACAAAACTTCACTGAGCGATACTACAAAACTTTATGGAGTGATAATAAAAAACTTTAAGGAGCTATACTACAAAACTACAGAGTGATACTACAAAACTTTACGGAGTGATATTAAAAAACTTTACAGAGCGTTACTACAAAACTTTACAGAGGGATACTACAAAACTTTACAGAGGGATACTACAAAACTTCACAGAGGGATACTACAAAACTTTACAGAGGGATACTACAAAACTTCACAGAGGGATACTACAAAACTTTACAGAGCGTTACTACAAAACTTTACAGAGGGATACTACAAAACTTTACAGAGGGATACTACAAAACTTCACAGAGGGATACTACAAAACTTCACAGAGGGATACTACAAAACTTTACAGAGGGATACTACAAAACTTCACAGAGGGATACTACAAAACTTTACAGAGGGATACTACAAAACTTTACAGAGGGATACTACAAAACTTCACAGAGCGATACTACAAAACTTTACGGAGTGATATTAAAAAACTTTACGGAGCGTTACTACAAAACTTTACAGAGGAATACTACAAAACTTCACAGAGGGATACTACAAAACTTTACAGAGCAATACTACAAAACTTCACAGAGCGATTCTACAAAACTTCACTGAGCGATACGTGTACGATGTTTTCAATTTTTAGAGAAATTCTTTTCTTTTTTTTTCTTGGATTATTTGTAAATTGTTTGAGTGAAAAAGAATCTGCATTATTTCAGGTTTTTTTCCAGATTTTTTAGACTTGCAGAAAATAGTTTTTCAAAATATTCATATCCTTTTTTTGTAATTTTCGTGGTCCACCAGGAGATGAACTTTTGCCTTTTTCAAAGATGTTAATTTTGGAGCATTTTTAAAAACTTTTTTGAAATGAAAAATGTCGTTCTTTTCCCAGAACTTTGAGAATTCAGAAACATTCAAAATCAAAATTGTTGTTTTGTTTTGATTTTTGTGCATGTTTTTGAACTTTTTCTATTGGAAAAATTTAGGGTTGTTTTTCCGAATTTTTTAGACTTCAGAAAATTTTCAAAATTTTGGTAACTTTTCTACTTGTCAGGTCTTCCGGTAAATAATTTTTTTTTGTGTTATTTTTTTTCAACTTTTCACAGATTATTGAGACTTTATAAAAATTAAAAATGTGCAAAATCTCTGTACAATGTATTTGTGTTCACATGGTATTTGATTTTGCCTCCGCAGACCTTCGGGCAGCGTGATGGCGAGCACGCAGCGTCACCCCAACAAGTACAGCGTGGTGTTCCTGGAGAAGAACGGACTGGTGCACGGAGACTTCACGCTGCCCTGCGGTCAAGCCAGAGTACGTGGATCGTGACCCGGTTCTCTGGTCAGGGATCTCTAACGGTGACTGTCCTCCAGGTGAAGGATCTGATGTGGAACAGCGACTCCAGCATGTTGTCCGTGTGGCTGCAGGAGACGCAGGAGCAGCTGATAAACACCAGCCGTGAGTTCAACGAGCGCTTAAAGATATGTGAGGTGGAATAGTAACGTGATGATGAGGCTTCATGTCACTTTAGAGATCAGTAGGTGGCGCTCTCAGTTCTAAATTGACGTGAGGTTTAATTCAATTAGTGGTTCAATAAAAGTTACATTTTCTCAACAATCAACCTTATGTTTTAATCCTCGTTGCTTTTGTTCACCAGGAACCGATTTTATGTGGTACATACAACTTTAGTTAGCCAAGAGTATTACTCTTCCAGTTTTTGTAGTATTACTCTGTAAGGCTCTAGTATTACTCCCTGAGTATTCATAGTATTACAGGCTCCTGACTACAGAACCTCTACAAAGACTTGCGCGAAGTTTTGATACTACAATCTTTAAGATTACTCTAGTCTTGTAGTAATACTACAAAGTGTAGTATTACTTCAGGAGTAATACTACAAAGACTTGCAGTAGTAATACTACACAAGACTTGCAGAGTAATACTACAAAGACTTGCAGAAGAATGCTACAAAGACTTGAAGAGTAATACTACAAAGACTTGCAGAGTAATACTACAAAGACTTGCAGAGTAATACTACAAAGACTTGCAGAGTAATGCTACAAAGACTTGAAGAGTAATACTACAAAGACTTGAAGAGTAATACTACAAAGACTTGCAGAGTAATACTACAAAGACTTGCAGAGTAATGCTACAAAGACTTGAAGAGTAATACTACAAAGACTTGCGGAGTAATACTTCATAGCCTCATGGAGTAATACTATAAAACCTCACTGAGCAATACTACAAAACCTCACGGAGTAATACTACAAAACTTGACTGAGTAATACTACAAAAACCCAATTCACCTGAGTATAAAATAGACCCATTATTGATAGTGTAACATATAATCCTAGGGTCTGAATAATACGATGCACTACAATACTGTTTAATGAAACACTATCACTAAACAAGGATAAGTTTTAAAATGAAAGAAGATAAATATTTAGAGATATAAATATTTTAAGAAGTTGTTCTTCTCACGAACAGTGCAGCTCTGGACGGTGGGAAACTACCACTGGTACCTGAAACAGACTCTGGACTTCGGCACGGACCCCCTGAAGGCTCCCGTCAGCCTGAGCTGGGACCAAGAGCGCCCCCTGCGGCTCCACATGGTGACCCGCGGCTGGACCTGCGTCTGCTACGAGTGGGGCTGGACCACGGAGAGAAGTCCGGGGACGGACGCCAGCGACGCCGCCAACGTGGCCGTGATCGACGGAGGTGAGGGGGCGGCGAGGGGGCGGGGCTTCACGGTGACGCGTGGGTTGATCACTTCCTGCCCTCAGATAAGATCCTGGTGACGACCTTCAGGCGCGCCGTGGTGCCTCCGCCCATGTGCTCGTTCCAGCTGCAGTTGACCTCTCCCGTCAACCAGGTGACCTTCCTGCACGAGGCCGAGAGGACCAATCGGATCGCGGCGTTCACCTCCAGTGGACTCCTGTGCGTCTACGGCGAAGGTTCGTTTCCATGGCGACGGCGCCTGTTACAGAAGGGAGGTCAGTGACGAGTGATTGTCGTGAACAGACTCAGGAGATCAGACGGATCCGTCGGGTGATGGATTCAGGACGACGTCTCGACCTCTCGTGCTCCAGAAGACCTTCAGGTGACCTTCATGAGGAAGTGACATCAGAAGATTTAACATTTAAAATGTTGAAAAATGTCTTTTTTTAACCATTTAATTATTTTAATAATTTGTGTCAAAAATTGTACATTGAAAGGTTTGATTTGTTTGTTTTTTAATAATTAATATTTTCAAAATTATTATTATTCTTTATTAACATGTAGTTTGATATCGTTCAATTCAATATTTAATTTATATATAAATTAAATGTAAAATAGCTTGCACTCATATACCAACATTTTAAATAAAAATAAAACAACATAGTTTTCAATTATTGAAATTCCAGTATAACGTTTCTAAATGTAATATTCTTTATTTAAGTTTTTATTACATTTAATTATATTTGTTTTATTTTTAATTAAATATAAAAAGTTCATATAATAATGCCAATTTTTTTTATATTGGATTAAAAAGGCCACAAATTAAAACTGCATCATAGAAAATGTATTTTGAATAATTGGATTCTTTTTGTTTTGTAAAAATAAATTGAATAATCAACTGAAAATATTCAACATTTCATTGTAAGAATTAAACCATTGAATTATTCAATAAAAAGCCAATTTAACCTTTTCAATAAACAAATGCTTGAATTAAATTATTCCAAATGTTAAATGCTTAAACAAACATTTCAATAAAAAACTAAAACAAATTTCCAAAGTTTTAAATGTTAAATTAAACCATTTAAAATTAACTTTTGACATTTTTTTTCTTCTACTTGCAGAGTCGCTGTTGACCAGCAGGAGCCGCTAGAGCTCCGTCAGCTTCTGTGGCTGCAGGAGGAGAAGTTCTTGGGCATCAGACCGGGTCAGCTGCCGGACTCGTCCACCCTGCTGGTGCTGGGTGTGTCCGAGGACTCCTCAGAGGAACTCAGTGTGAGGTGAAGATGTGAAATAAAAGCTCTAATCTCAGTCTTAGTCTCTGATCTTGAGTCGATTCCTGGTCCAGGTCTGAGGTGGACGTGGACGGAGAGGTGGTCAGTCTGGTTCACTGCTCTCAGACCAGCACGGTGGCGCTGCAGCTGGAGAGTGGAGCCATCAAGAAGCTGCTCTGGGGTCAGTTGCTCCAGCTCTAAAGTTGACTTCGACCTCCTCTTACGAGTCTCTTCTCTCCAGACTCTGCCGAACCGTCAGTGAGCGACTGGTACGACTCCGAAGGATGTCGGATCAACTTCCCGGTTCTGTGCGTTCAGACGGAGCTCTGCTGCGTCAAAGACAAGGTGAGACTTTTGTGACATTTAAAGATTAAAAGTGACAAAATTCAGAATAAAAAAACCCTCCATGTTTGTGTCAACTATTGTCAGAATTATTTTTTATTTTTATTTAAATTCTATTTTTAATAGTGTATTTCCTTTTTCTATATTTATTTATATAATGGAAGTTTTAACTGTTTTTACGGAATTATTATATAATCATATAAACTCAAAAATGATTATATTGAAATGTCCATTTTTTTTTCTTTTTTGTACAATTGAATAAAACATTTAGAATTTTTGTGGATGATTTTTTAACACATAGTTTGCTTTGTTTATTTAAATTATTCAAAAATAAGTTTTTTTCTTTAATTAATCATATTTAAAATTCGTAGTCTTTTAAATACAATATAAAAATGTTGGCAATTTTAAAGCAACATTTTTTTTAAGAATATATAATTCATTGTGTAAAAAGAAAAAAATGTTAGTTCTGAAAATATCCAGATTTTTTATTTAATTATTAGAAATAGAAAGATTCAACCTTTCCAAATAAAATTATTAAAAAAATATATATATAATTAAATTCAAGCATTGAGTATTTTGATGGCACTAATGTAATTGAATTATTTTAATTGAATTATCAACCGAATTGATTCAACCTTTCATTGTAAGAATTAAACCATTTAATTATTCAATAAAAAGCTAATTGAACTTTTCAACATACAAATGATTTAATTCAATTATTACAAATGTTAAATGCTTAAATAAACATTTCAATAAAAAAAAACTAGAAAAACTAGAAAAATTCAACCTTTCCAAATAAAATTATTTAAAAAAAAAGTATAATTCAATACCAACAAAAACTAAATTTCATTAAAACAATTAAGAGTTTCAACTATTAAAATGTTAGATTCTTCCATATTCTGATATTTTTAAATAAATGTTGTGAAACCTTCCATTCTCTGTCCAGGAGCATCTTCTGGGTTTGACGGACAGATCGCACCTGTACGCCGGAGACACGGAGGTAAGAAGCTCTTCAGTGTCGACGAGGCTTCATGACACGGTGTCTTCGTGACCACTAGATGGCACTCTGCTGTATAATCGTGGGCTGTGAGCCACGGATGTAATGAAACCTGGTATCGATCCAAAGCCAGAGCGCCCCCTAGTGAGCTCTGAATATAGCGACACTGTATCATGAAACCTCAACAACTCGTCACTAACTCTTCGTCTTCTGTCCTCAGCTGGCGTCCAACGTGTCGTCCTTCGCCGTCTGCGATCACTTCCTCCTCGTCACGCTGCACTCGCACACGTGTCGCTGCCTGGACCTGAGCTCGCTCGCACTCAAAGGTACCGTATTTTCCGGGACTACAAGTCGCAGTTTTTTTCATAGTTTGTCCGGGGGTGCGACTTATACTCTGGAGCGACTTATGTGTGAAATTATTAACACATTATTACCGGTATATCATTTCACATGTTATTTTCACATAAACCTCAAGAGGGCGCTCTAGGCCTGTGTTGATAATTTCGACGTAGAAGAGGAAGCGCCGCATCTTCTACCTCCGGAGTTAGTTAGTTGTTTAAACGTGACACCGAGGATGAAGATTTAATTGGGTTTGAGTTATTTGGAGTTACACGGATGGTTTGGTAAACTTCTTAGCATGTTATTTATGCTATAGTTCTCTGAATAACTCTTAATATGTTATGTTAACATACCAGGTTCTCAGTCATGTAACGTAACGTACCGTACAATTATTCAGCCTGTTGTTGCCTCTATTCTATTTTTATTTTAAATTGTCTTTCAAGATGACATGTCTGTTCTTGGTGTTGGATTTTATCAAATTCATTTCACCCAAAAATGCGACTTATACTCCAGTGCTACTTATATATGTTTTTTCCTTCTTTATTATGCATTTTATGGCTGGTGCGACTTGTACTCCGGAGCGACTTATAGTCCAGAAAATACAGTACTTTGAAGAAGAAGAAGAACCCGCAGGTGGTTCCGAGCGATCCATCCTCCACGTGTTCTTCTCTGCAGAGCTGCAGGCGGCGCTGAGGTCAGACGGAGGTCAGAGCGACGAGACGCTGCGGCGAGTGGAGCGAGGGTCCAGGATCGTCACGGTGGTCCCTGGTGACACCAGAGTGGTTCTGCAGGTCAGTGGGTCGCTTCTCTGTGGAGGTGGATCAGTGTCAGCAGAATATTGCATTGTTGAAACTAACATCTAAAATGTTATGTAATTTAATTAAATTCATTCTAAATTGAAAGGCTGAATTTGTTTTTATTGAATAATTTAATTAAAATAATCTAATGGATTTTTCTTCAGTTATTTTAATTTTCAATTCTTCTAAAATGAATGTTCTAAATTTAATATTTTAAATTCACATACTTTTAAGTTTAATATAAAAATCTCAGTATAACTTTTCCATCATCATATTCAAATAAAGATACTTTAAAAATGTATTATTATTATGTATTTAATTATTTATAAAGAACATTATTTTAATTCATTGAGTTAACAAGTATTGGTGTGACTCTCATCGACCGCTAGATGGCGCCACAAAGTAATTGGAATTTCTAACGAGTAAAACAAGTATTAAAAGGCTTAAAATAAAATGATTATAATTTTTAATAAAAGTTAAATTCAAGCATTTAGTATTCCCGATGGCACTGATGAATATTCTACACTCTAACGGTCTTGTGTTGGTGCAGATGCCTCGAGGGAACCTGGAGACGGTTCATCACAGAGCTCTGGTTCTGGCTCAGCTCAGGAAGTGGCTGGACAGGTGAGTCTGAGGCGATGACTTCATCATCATCATCGTCATCATCATCATCATCATCATCAACTGGGTGTCTCGTCCACAGCTTGAGGTTCAGAGAAGCGTTCGAGAGCATGAGGAAGCTGAGGGTCGACCTGAACCTCATCTACGACCACAATCCTAAGGTAAGCAAAGTTATTAACTTAATGTTGGGACGTCTCGATGTAATATTCCACCTCAAGCAGAAAATCTTATTAAACATATTCATTTAAGTGAATTAAAAATGCATAAACTATTCAATTTCTGAGTAAATGTTAATTCTAGTGTAGTTATCGGTAATAGACATTTTCTTAGAAATTATATAATTTGTATCTTTTAAACAAATATCATATAGAAGTGTTAATATTGGTGTGTTTAATATATTATATATTTAATTATTTAATTAATAAAATAAAATTAAAGTAATAATTAATTACTGATAACACTTGTATGTAAATATATATGTGTGTATATGTCTGTATACATATATATATTTATTTGTATATGAATATACATGTATATGTGCATATATATATATATATATATATATATATATATATATATATATATATATATATATATATACTGTATATATATATTATATACTGTATATATGATTTAATTACTGTTCATTAATTCTGCATGTAAAAAAAATTTATATATATATATGTATATATTTAAGTAATAAAAAGTAATGCATAAACATTTTTTTATTTACACCTCGATATGTGGGAAAAAAAATGTAATAGTTTTCATAATTATATTTAAAAATCATTCAGTAAATAAATAAATGCATGTTTAAATGAACTGTGGACTCCTTCAGTGACTTCATAATAAAAGTAGTATTTCAAAATAAAAGCATTAGTTTCTGACCAGACTCGTCCTGCAGGTTTTCCTGGAGAACACAGGAGTCTTCCTCGCTCAGCTGGACTCCATCGCCTCCATCAACCTCTTCCTCACCGAGCTCAAGTAAGACTCGCCTCCCAAGTCTTCTCCTTCAACTCCTCTTCTTGATCCTCCTCCTCTTCCTCCTCCTCCTCCTCCTCTGCAGGGAGGACGACACCACCGTCAGCATGTACCCTCCTCCTCTCGGGACCTCCGTCCAGCCCAGAGTCGGACCCGGCCTGAAGAAAGTGGACGTGGTTTGTGATTCTCTCCGGAGCGCCATGGAGTCTCTGGACCCCAACAAGTGAGGCTCCAGTGTTAAAGGCCACTAGATGGCGCCCTAAATCTAATTTTAGACTGACAGCGCCACCTACTGACCGGTCAGTATTTGTTTCATTGAAACCTCGCTTCTCTCCGACCCGCTCCAGGTTCCTTCTGTCCATCCTGACGGCTCACGTGAAGAAGTCCGTCCCCGAGCTGGAGGTGGCGCTTCAGAAGGTCCACGAGCTCCGAGGTGAGCCCTCGTCCTCCAATGATCATCTGGAACCAGAACCCTCTGATCTTGTTCCCCCCCTTTTCCAGTCAACCCTCCGGCCGGCCCCGGAGCCGTGAGCGCGGAGGAGGCCCTGAAGTACCTCCTGTTCCTGGTCAACGTCAACGACCTGTACGAGTACTCGCTGGGCACCTACGACTTCGACCTGGTGCTGATGGTGGCCGAGAAGTCCCAGAAGGTCCGAGGGTTGGGTTCCGGGTGGAATCTTTTGGGGCGGAGACGCTGACGTGAAGCTCTGTCCCCCCCCCCCGCAGGACCCGAAGGAGTACCTCCCGTTCCTGAACTCGCTGAAGACCCTGGAGCAGAACTACCAGCGCTACACCATCGACAAGCACCTGAAGCGCTACAGGAAGGCGTTGAGTCACATCAGCAAGTGCGGTGAGTCGCCGGGGTCAGAGGTCAACTGGTGGACTCAAGGGACAGAAATGAATCAACATGAGTTTAGAGCAGATCTAGGTAAAGATGAAAGAATAGATATTAGTAGGAATGTAAGAATATATGGACACACTAAAATATCATAGCATATTTTAAGTATGTACTATTGTTAAGCTTTGTGCCTGCTCGGCACTATAAATATATTACTTACTTACTTATATTTGTCACGATAACGTATTCACTTTATCAATATTTATATTATATTTATGTATTTTAAATCATATTTTATTCATATTTCCTTTATGGTCTATATTTAAATACATGTTTTAAATTTGTTTTAGGGTTTAATTTATAATTAATATGCTGGTATTAGTGTTTTTTTCATCTTTTTTTGTTGCTATTAAACTATGATAATCCAGCACAAACTACAGAGCTGAGCCAAAAGACAAACTTCTTCACAAATGGCTGGAATTTAAGATGCAAAGCCTTATGTCAACAAATAACTATTTAAATTATTAATCATGAAAACAAATGTATGGTTTTAAAGATATTAAAGATAAAGTTTAACAGCGATTCATTTTTTCCACCACTCGTAATGAGGTATGTTGAAAAAAATATCGCAATATTTCTTTTCACGATACTGTATCAATATTCAACACTGATCAATTATATTTTTGACTTGAAGATCAGAGTTTATTTTATCAGTTATTTTAATTTTTATTAATTAATTAACATGAAAGTATAAATTAACGTTGCAATTAGTCTTTCAGTCATTACGAGTCATCCCTCGAGATCCCAGGGATGACTGAGGACGAGAGGATACAGTGACTCCAGCAGCTTTTAAAGCTAATGTTTGGACATATTTAAGTTTCAAAACAAACAAAAACAGATATGACTTCATCAAGAGTCATGTGGTCTGTAAATACTGCAACACCAGAGTCAAGTACTCGACAATACTACACATATATACTACAATACATATTGTATTGTTTCCACTGACTGTATCATGATACATATTGCCAGATTTTTGACACTACACACCCCTTGCATTAATAGTATTTGTTATTATGGTATCATTTAAAGACCTAGTTTTTAGACAATTTTACCACAATTTTAAACTTTTTGAATCCATCTTTCTGTATTAGTTTAGGTTTTACTGTTTTGCAAATATTGATAAAAATTCTGTGGAAAACATTGATAAAATCTTCACTTTAGTCAAGTTCAGACATTTCTACTCTCACTTATGTTCTCCAGCTCTGTAGAGGAACTTTGCTCATCTTGATCTTTAAAGTATGTACTTTTTTGAGTATTGTTTTGATTGTCTAAGCGCTTTGTGACCCTGGTCTGGAAAAGCGCTATATAAATAAAAATTACTTACTTACTTACTCAGAGCAGCTGCTCCTGGACGAGGAGACGACCTTGACTGAACCGATACTCACAAGTTTTTGTTCCAGGAGACGATCACTTCCAGGAGGCCCTGCAGCTGGTGAAGGACCAGAAGCTCTACACTGAAGCTCTGCGCATCTACGGCGGCGACGCCTCTCACTACAAGGTAAACGGCGGTCTGGAGTCATGGCGGTCTGGAGTCATGGCGGTCTGGAGTCATGGCGGTCTGGAGTCATGGCGTTCCTTCCTGACATCGTTCCTTCCTCTGGTCCTTCAGACGCTGAGCTGCTCGTATGCCGAGCACCTGGTGGAGCTGCAGCAGGTGGAGCAGGCGGGTCTGCTGCTGTGGCGCTGTGGCGAACTGATGGTGGCGCTGCAGGCCTTCACCGGCTGCTCCAGCTGGAGGAACGCCATCTGCGTGGCTCAAGAGATGAAGCTGCCGCCCGAGCAGGTGTCGCTGCTGGCCAGAGACCTCGCAGGTACCTGAGCTGGCGAGAGACTCGCGTCGACCGCTAGATGGCGCCACAAACTATGTGGAATTAATCGTGTTATAGTTTCAAGGGGGGGGGGAAAAGAGGGGGGCCCCCCCCCCCCCCATTTAAAAAAAAAAAAAATTTTGGGTTTGTTGGCGCGAAAAAAGGGGGGGGTAAAAAAAATTGGGGGCGGGGGGGTTTTTTAATTAAAGAATACACATATTTTTTTGGGGGGAATTTTTTTTTTTATTAAAAAAAAAAAAAAAAAATTTTTTTTGACAAAATTTAAAATTGGGGGGTTTTTTTATTCAATAAAACGAGGGGGTGGGGTAAAAAGGGGAGGGGGCCGCGGGGTCGAAACTTTCGGCCGCCCACGGGGGGGGAGCTTTTTTTTTAGAGAGTGAAAAAGTTGAAAATTGTTGAAAAAGTATTTGAAATTTTTGTTCTTTGAATATGAAACTCTTTGTAAAACCAACTGAATATATATATATATATATATATATATATATATATATATTTTCGTATTAAAATGAATGAACTGATGTTTCTTACAGAGAAGCTGATTGAACAACGGCGGTTCACAGAAGCAGCTCTGCTGTTGGACCAGTACGCTAAAGTGAGATTAAATAAAAAGTCTAATTGTTGCTGTTGTGTGTTGTTGTCTAGTTGGTGTGTGTGTTTAGTTGTGTGTGTCAACTAGTTGATGTGTTTATGTGATTCTAGTTGTGCGTGTCTAGATGACATGTGTTGTTTGTGTCTAATAGTTGCTGTTGTGTTTGTCTAAATGATGTGTGTGTTTGTGTGTAGCTGTTGTTGTGTTACTAGTAAGTGTGCATGTTTAGTTGTGTGTGTCAACTAGTTGATATGTGTCTGCGTGATTCTAGTTGTATGTGTCTAGATGACATGTGTGGTTTTTGTCTAATTGTTGCTGTTGCGTTTGTCTAAATTGTGTGTGTGTTTGTGTGTGTCTAGTTGGTGTGCGTGTTTAGTTGAGTGTGTCAACTAGTTGATATGTGTCTGTGTGATTCTAGTTGTGTTTGTCTAGATGACATGTGTTTGTGTATAATAGTTACTGTAGTGTTTTTCTAAATCATGTGTGTGTTTGTGTGTAGTTGTTGGTGTGTGTGTTTAGTTGTGTCTGTCAACTAGTTGATATGTGTCTGTGTGATTCAACTTGTGTTTGTCTAGATGACATGTGTTGTTTGTGTCTAATTGTTGCTGTTGTGTTTGTCTAGATGACATGTGTTGTTTGTGTCTAATAGTTGCTGTTGTGTTTGTCTAAACCATGTGTGTGTTTGTGTGTAGTTGTTGGTGTGCGTGTTTAGTTGTGTCTGTCAACTAGTTGATATGTGTCTGTGTGATTCTAGTTGTGTGTGTCTAGATGACATGTGTTGTTTGTGTCTAATAGTTGCTGTTGTGTTTTTCTAAACCATGTGTGTGTTTGTGTGTTGGTGTGTGTGTTTAGTTGTGTCTGTCAACTAGTTGATATGTGTCTGTGTGATTCTAGTTGTGTGTGTCTAGATGACATGTGTTGTTTGTGTCTAATAGTTGCTGTTGTGTTTGTCTAAATTATGTGTTTGTGTGTGTCCAGTTAGTGTGCATGTTTAGTTGTGTGTGTCAACTAGTTGGTGTCTGTGTGATTCTAGTTGTGTGTGTCTAGATGACATGTGTTGTTTGTGTCTAATAGTTACTGTAGTGTTTTTCTAAATCATGTGTGTGTAGTTGTTGGTGTGTGTGTTTAGTTGTGTCTGTCAACTAGTTGATATGTGTCTGTGTGATTCTAGTTGTGTTTGTCTAGATGACATGTGTTGTTTGTGTCTAATAGTTGCTGTTGTGTTTGTCTAAATTGTGTGTGTGTGTGTGTCCAGTTGGTGTGCATGTTTAGTTGTGTGTGTCAACTAGTTGTGTGTGTCTGTGTGATTCTAGTTGTGTGTGTCTAGATGACATGTGTTGTTTGTGTCTAATAGTTACTGTAGTGTTTTTCTAAATCATGTGTGTGTTTGTGTGTAGTTGTTGGTGTGTGTGTTTAGTTGTGTCTGTCAACTAGTTGATATGTGTCTGTGTGATTCTAGTTGTGTTTGTCTAGATGACATGTGTTGTTTGTGTCTAATAGTTGCTGTTGTGTTTGTCTAAATTATGTGTTTGTGTGTGTCTAGTTAGTGTGCATGTTTAGTTGTGTGTGTCAACTAGTTGATATGTGTCTGCGTGATTCTAGTTGTGTGTGTTGTTTTTGTCTAATTGTTGCTGTTGTGTTTGTCTAAATTATGTGTGTGCTTCTGTGTAGTTGTTGGTGTGTGTGTCTAGTTGGTGTGCATGTTTAGTTGTGTGTGTCAACTAGTGGATATGTGTCTGTGTGATTCTAGTTGTGTGTGTGTTGAGGACATGTGTTTTTGTCTCAATTGTTGCTATTGTGTTTCTCTAAATTATGTGTGTGTTTGTGTGTAATTGTTAGTGTGTCTAGTTGGTTTGGTTTAGTTGTGTGTGTCAACTAGTGGATATGTGTCTGTGTGAGTCTAGTTGTGTGTGTCTAGATGACATGTGTTGTTTGTGTCTAATAGTTGCTGTTGTGTTTGTCCAAATGATGTGTGTGTTTGTGTATAGTTGTTGGTGTGTGTCTAGATTGTGTTTGGTTTAGTTGTGTGTGTCAACTAGTGGATATGTGTCTGTGTGTGTCCAATTGTGTGTGTCTAGATGATGTGTGTTTGCGTCTTATTGTTGTTGTCGTTTGTCTAAATGATGTGTTTGTGTCTAGTTGTTGTTGTGTGTTTCTAGATGACCTGGGTTTGTGTCTAATTGTTGCTGTTGTGTTTTTCTAAATGTTGTGTGTGTGTAGTTGTTTAATTATAAAGAAATAAATGGTATAAACTGTTAAAACTAGTAATTGTTATTGAAATCCCTCATTTAAAATAAACACTTATTTTTAATTCGACTTTTGACGGAAATATCAGGCATTGTGTGTGGAGGTTAATGAGTTCAATCAGTTGAGAGTTCAGTGAAGCAGAGGAAACTGTGTCCCTGCAGGACTGCGAGGAGGCCATCTTGGCTCTGATCACCGGAGCCGCCTGGGAAGAAGCTCTTCGTCTGGTAAGAATTCAAACATCAGCACCTTTTTTGTCTGGTCTTCTCCAGACTCCCTTGTTCTCCGTCCTCAGATCCACATGCACGCCCGGCAGGACATCAGCGAGACCAACCTGAAGCCCGCCCTGCTGGAGGGTGAGCCTCGGCTGGACGCCGGCGTCGGACCACCAGCCTGACCTCGCCTGTGTCTCCACAGCCGCGGCCGGTCAGACGCAGTTCCTGGAGACGCAGACGTCCACCTTCACGCGCCACAGAACCAGGCTGGCGCTGGTCCGGGAGCAGAAGGAGAAGGCCCGACTCAACATGCTGGGTAGGAGGTCGCGACCTTTCTGTGACCCGTTCGTGTTGGTCGTCATGACGACGAGACTCTCTCCCCTCAGACGACGACGGCCCGGACTGTCCCGACGCCGAACTGTACTCTGAGGCCAGCAGCGTGATGAGCGGCACCAAGTACTCACACAGCTCACGCACCTCCTCGTAAGACGCACACAAACACACACACTTTGTGTGTTTGTAGCTTTAGTTTCTTGTGTGTTTGTAGGTTTGGTTTCTTGTGTGTACGCTGCGTGTCTCCTTGAGTATTTAGTTTTGAAACCTGTTTAATATTGTGTTTGCCTACAGAAGTTGTGTGTCTAGTTGTTGTTGTGTTTTCAGTGTGTGTCTAGATGATGTGTATGTATTGTTAGTGTTTGTGTACCGTTAGTTCTAATGAGTGTGGTGTTTGTCTATAACGATTGTGTGTGTCAACTAGTTGATATGTGTCTAGATTGTGTGTGTTTGTTTCTTATTGTTGCTGCTGTGCTTGTCTAAATGATTTGTGTGTGTGTTTGTGTCTGGTTGTTGTTGAGTGTGTCAAGATGACGTGCGTGTGTGTGTCTTTTTGTTGCTGTTGTGCTTTTCTAAATGATGTGTGCGTTTGTCTCTAGTTATTGCGTGTGTCTAGATTACTTGTGTGTGTCTATTTGTTGTGTTTGTCTAAATAATGAGTGTGTGTTTGTGTCTAGTTGTTGTGTCTAAATGACTTTTGTGTATCTGTGTGTCTAGTTGTTGTGTGTGCATCGATGACTTGTGTGTGTATTTGTGTCTAGTTGTTGTTGTGTGTGTCTAGATGACTTTTGTGTGTGTTTGTGTCTAGTTGTTGTTGTGTGTGTCTAGATGACTTTGTGTTCTGTCTAGATGATTTGTTGTTTGTTATTCTTGTTGGTTGTCCAGATGACTTGTGTGTGTATTTGTGTCTAGTTGTTGTTGAGTGTGTCTAGATGACGTGCGTGTGTGTGTCTTTTTGTTGCTGTTGTGTTTGTCTAAATGACGTGTGTTTTTGTTGTTGTGCTAGTTGTTGTGTGTGTCTAGATGACTTTTGTGTGTGTGTGTCTAGTGTGTGTGGTCAAGATGCGTGGGTGTGTGTCTTTTTGTTGCTGTTGTGTTTGTCTAAATGACGTGTTGTGTGTTTGTGTCTAGTTGTTGTGTGTGTGTGTCTAGATGACGTGCGTGTGTGTGTCTTTTTGTTGCTGTTGTGTTTGTCTAAATGACGTGTTGTGTGTTTGTGTAGTTGTGTGGTGTGTTGGGTCTAGATGAATTTTGTGTTTGGGGGGGAAGAGATTGTGTTTGCGTCTAGTTGTTGTTGCGTGTGTCTAGATGAATTGTGTGCGTTTGTGTCTAGATGACATATGTGTCTGTGTCTAGTTGTGTAACTGAGTGTGTGTGACACCTCAGTGCTGCTACAAGGAGTGTGTGTGTGCAGGAGGACCTCAAAGAACCGCAGGAAGGCGGAGAGGAAGAAGCTGAGCCTGAAGGAAGGAGGAGCTCTGGAGGACAAGGCTCTGATGTTCGCTCTGGGCGAGATCATCATCAGCACGGACAAGATGAGAGGTTGGGCTGCGTCGCCGAGCACCAGGGGGCGGTAGAGAGCTCCAGGCTTTTGTTTGTCGTCCACAGAGGAAGTCCACTCGCTCCTGAAGACCCTGGTCCTCTTCCAGTTCGACCGGCAGGCGGAGAAGCTGCAGCAGCTGTACGAGGAGGCGCTGAAGACGATGGAGGTCGCCCTCCCGGAGGTCTGGCCCGAAGGCGTCGCCAACCAAACCACGGTAAACGACAGTTTGACTCATGAACCCAAGAAACGTTCTGAAGATTCGAACCATCGTCTACCTTCACAGCTGACCGGACCTCAGTCGACGGCCAACAGCATCGCGGCGTCTCTGCAGCAGCAGCAGAAACCTCCTCCAGGTCAGGACCTCCTCGCTCTTCTAGAGACCTCCGTGAGATGATGCGTTTAAGGTGCTGTTGGAAATATAGATTACTGCTCTTGAACGCATCATCTTCGGGTCCAACTGGACGAGTTTAGATCAGCTCTGATGACGGAACTCGAACCGTGTGTTGGACTCACACGGGTTTGTCGTTGCAGACGCCGACCTCCCGACGGCGCCCAAGATGAGAAGCTCCGTCCGATGGAAGCTGATGGTCCTTCAGTAGCATCTATCGTAACATGTGTCATAATAAAGATGGTTTCTAATACTTCTGGGTTTAGTTACTTCTCTTGGTGAACGATCCAGGTGTGTTGGACTCACCTGGGAGTTTGGGATTCGTTTTTTCTGATGTAAAAAAAACCTTTATTTTTGCACATGTATCAAAGAGAAACACTATTTTAAGATTCATTAAGTATCATGACGAGTAGACCAAAAACATAAAAACTCAAATGGATGTGTAGGACTCATTTAAAACCATTTCCCAGGATTCAACTTGAATGTTTTCTTTCAAGAACTGAATCAAACGTGTGTCGAGTCCTTGAGTCGGACTTTCTTCGATAATTTCCGACACAAATCTTGAATCTGACCAGGACTCTCTCGGGACTGTGGGATTCATTGAACCTGTATCAAAGGGATGGACTGCATATTGTAGGATTCAGTTGAGTTGTCACATGCTTCTGATATGAAGACTCACTTTAAACCATTACACGGATTCACTGGGAAATAATTGATTCACTTGTAATCTTTTGTTTAAGGGCTGAATTAAATTTGTAGGACTCGTCCATTTTGAGACACTGAGTAACTAGGGTTAGTCAAAATTTTAGTTGTATTCAAATGACTTGTCAAAAGTAGGACTCAATTTCTCCAGGACAGGTGACTTTTCTGATGGTGTAGGACTCATTGTGTTTTTACTTAATGTAGAAAAGGGGGACGGCATATTGTAGGACTCAGTAATTCATTGAGTTAAACATCTCAAGTCACATGCCTCAGTGGATCTGTGGGACTCTCCTTCATGAAGTCTCGGACTCAAAGGGTTCAAGGTCCAGGATTCACTGGGAAACAACTGGACTCACCTTCAGTCAGTCATTTTTACAGACCGACTCAAATGTGTAGGACTCGTCCGTTTTTGAGACTTGTTTACCAACACCTTGAGTCACTAGGGGGCGAAGTCAGAATTGTAGGATTCAAATAATTAACTCACTGGTCCTTTGAGTCAGTCGGACTCAATTCTTTTAGGTGAGTCGATGGAGTTCCCTGATTCACTTAAAAAAAAAAAAGGTGTGACTCAATGACTCATGTTGATGCTCGTCCCTGCAGAAGGGAGCCGGTACCACCAGTGACTCACGGGTTAATGTCCAAACACCGTCGAGTCCGGCTCTGGCTCATCATCTCACTTTCTTGGCCGCGGCTCGTCTGCGGTTCATGGCTTTGGTGGTGACTCGGAGTTTGCGCATGCGCAGCAGTCTGAGTCGCAGCTGCGGATCCTTGGGGGTCTTCACGCCCTTCTTCAGGGGACCCTCCTCCTTCCGCTCGGGCACCCTGGTGAGCAGGAAGTCGCAGACGGTGGGGAAGTGTTCGTACATGACCTGGCAGGTGCGGGAGGACGGCAGGAAGCCCTCGGCGCTCGCCGTCACCCTGTACTCGCCGGGGTTCAGCAGCCGCCAGTAGTCGCCGCCCGCGGCTGTGGACGGAAACAGGAAGTAGACCCACAAAAAAAAAAAATGGATTCGACAAGTACCCGAGCGTATGTGGTGATCGATGTCCTCCACTTGAACGACTGCGTCGGCGATCCCGGCTCCGGAGTCTTTGTCCCGGATCACTCCTTGAATCCCTCGGTGGACCTAGAGTCACGGATCAGACGAGCGGCTCTGATACCAACTCTCGAGTCACGTGACTCACCTGCTCCATGTAGACCAGCAGAGACTCCCGGTTGTTCTCCCACTCCACGGGAAGTTCGCTGGCGTGAGGGAACTTGTCGCAGGACAGTTCCACCGTCACCTCGAAGCAGTTGGTGTGAAGGTAACTGAAGTCGTTCATACCTGAGAGAACCAGTTCCGTCGCGGGTGTGGTTAAAGAAACGTGCACGAGTCAGTTATTAATTAAATAACTTCATCAATACAATTAATAAATGTTTCATGAAACCTCATCAGCTGTTTAATTAAAACCTCATCAGGTGTTTCATGAAACCTCATCAGCTGTTTAATTAAAACCTCATCAGGTGTTTCATGAAACCTCATCAGCTGTTTTATAAAACCTCATCAGCTGTTTCATGAAGCCTCATCGGGTGTTTCATGAAGCCTCATCAGGTGCATGAAACCTACGAGTTGCATGAAACCTCATCAGGTGTTTCATGAAACCTCAACAGCTGTTTTATTAAAACCTCATCAGCTGTTTTATAAAATTTCATCAGCTGTTGCATGAAACCTCAACAGCTGTTTCCTGAAACCTCATCAGGTGTTTCATGAAACCTCAACAGCTGTTTTATTAAAACCTCATCAGGTGTTTCATGAAACTTCATCAGCTGTTTTATTAAAGCCTCATCAGCTGCTTCATGAAAGCTCATCAGCAGTTTCATTTCACTTCATCAGCTGCTTCATGAAAGCTCATCAGGTTTTTCATTAAAACATCATCAGCTGTTTCATGAAACTTCATCAGCTGTTTTATTAAAACCTTATCAGCTGTTTCATGAAACCTCATCAGCTGTTTCATGAAACCTCATCGGCTGTTTCATTAAAACCTCATCAGGTGTTTCATTAAAACCTCATCAGGTGTTTCATTAAAACATCATCAGCTGTTTCATGAAACCTCATCAGCTGTTTCATGAAACCTCATCAGTGTTTATGAAAACTCATCGTGTTTCATGAAACCCTAATCAGCTGTTTCATGAAACCTCATCAGCTGTTTTATGAAAACCTCATCAGCTGTTTCATGAAACCTCATCAGCTGTTTCATGAAACCTCATCAGCTGTTTCATGAAACCTCATCAGCTGTTTCATGAAACCATTTTTCATGAAAAACTTTTGCTCATCAGCTGTTTCATGAAAACCTCATCAGCTGTTTCATGAAACCTCATCATCCATTTTATTAAAAACATTATGACTACATGGCTAATACGCTAAACCATTTTGCACTTTGTTAACTTGGTTCAGCTGAATCAGCACTTCTGTCGTTAACTAGATTGTTGAAGAACATCTGTAAGTTTGTATTTAATGTTAGTTGAGATGACCTTCAGATATGTACTGACCACTGCGGAGCAGTAGCGCCCCCACGAGAGCAGCAGATGCTCAGAAGTTGAAGGTGGACTTCATGTACTAGACAAGAGTTTTCTTACTTCCTGGGACGTTGTGCCAGTCGGCTCCGTTGATGATGTTGTTGTAGCGCAGGAAGTTGTTGTTGTGACACGGGCGGCGGTCTGGGTTGGACATGGCCTGGTTGGTGCTGGCGTACGCCGTCGCCAGCCAGCGGAAGAAGCTCTCGTCGGCGGTGGGCGTGTGTTCTCGCGGCGCCCAGTCCCGGGTCATGTCGTACGGGTACGTGACCACCAGCTCGCCGCCGTGGAAGTTGGCGCTCAGAACGAAGGGGATGTTCTGCATCCAGTCGATGACGGCCCGGGTCTCCGGCGCCACCTGGTGGTCAACGGGAGAAATCTTTTAACGGACTTGAAAAATAATTACATTTAATACCTGCATTTAAATTCAAGGTTACGATTAAATGTCAGAATATCAGTTCCGTTGGAATATTGAATCTTTAAAGGTTCAAGTTATGAATAAAAAAATGTGTTATTAATTTTTTTTAATTAAAATAATTATATGTCAAACTTATTTGTATGAAAAAAAAAAGAAATTATTGAATTAAATGATTTAAAAAATTAATAAAAAACATTTTGAATTTAATTGGATTATTAAAAATATATATATAAAAAAAATGCAATGCTTGAAAAAAAAAACAATTCAATTTTCTAACGGAACTGATATTCTGACATTTCATTGTTTATTTTTCAAGCATTGAATTATTTTAATATATTTTTTTAATAATCCAATTCAATTCAAAATGTTTTTATTATTTTTTATTAAATAATTTAAATCCATAATTCGTTTTTTTGTTTTTTTACAAATAAGTTTGACACCTAATTCTAATAATTAAAAAAAAAAAAAATAATAACATACATTTCTTTTATTCGTAACTTGAACCTTTAAAGATACAAATTATTCAATTAAATTATTAAAAATAAATACTTAAACAACAAAACATTAAAAAAATAAAAATAACAACATTTTCTAAATGTTAAATTCAACCACATTATTATGACGTTACTGATGAACTTCGATGCACTTTTAGGTAGAACTTCAAGAGATGTTTTCTACTCAATGTTGACAAAAATTAAAAATATTATAGCAGGGTAAACAGAAGGGGGCTCAGCTCGCTGCCCTTCAGAGAGTTAGCAGCAGTTGTTACTCATTATAAATGACTTATTAACCAAGAGTTCACTCTGAACAACCAACTTATTATTCTTAATGGTAAATATTAAGTCATTGGTGCATTTATGATTCCTTAGTGCTTCTTTATCTGCAAGGAACTTCAAGAGATGTTGAAACTCACGAAGGCCTCCTCGGAGGTGTACGGCTCCGGGATGGGAAAGTAGTGGTTGATGAGTTTGGAGCGATTGGTCTCCAGCTCGATGGCGGTCCACATGACCGAGTTCAGGTCTGCGAAGTTGTGATTCATGTCTATGCCCTCGTAGCTGTAGCGACCCAGTTCCCAGCCGGAGAGTTCGGATCCCTGTGGGGAACATCTCGGTCAAAGACCTCCATGGAGAAGATGAGCCAAGGTTTCCCTTCAGACCTTCTTGTAGGCCATCTCGTAGCCGTCCGGGTTCATGGAGGGCAGCAGGTGGATCCGGGTCTGCTTGACCAGCTGCACCACTCGCTGGTTCCCCTGCTTGTACTCGTGACACAAATACTGCATCAGGTTGAGGAGCAGCTCTCGACCCAGAACCTCGTTCCCGTGCATCCCGGCCACGTAGCGGAACTCAGGCTCGCCTGCAGGGGGCGACAAACACACGCTTGAGAGTCTGGTCATGACTTCTTGTAAGTAAGTAATATTTGTAGAGGTTTTTTTAGACCAGGGTCACAAAGTGCTTAAACGATAAAAAAAAAAATATATATATATATATGTATACTGTATGTATATATGTATATATTTTTGTGAGCGTGTGTGTGACAACGAAGGAAAGTGTGTACTCCAGCATTTGTGTTGTTTTAGGGAAAGTTTCAGGCGGGAATAAGGTTAATTGACGCGGATTAAGCGTCAGACTTTAGAAAAGGTGAAATATAGTTAATAGTGAAGTTAATAAGTAAATGTTATTTGTAAACTAAAAATACCTGCTTCAGTCTTGTGGTGCGTTCACTGACCAGTATTTTGAAAAGGGGAAACCTTCCAGAAGTAAAGTCCAAAGTAAATATTTGTATGTTTCAAAATGAATTAAAGTTTAACAAACAAGCTCAACTGTAGTAATTACAGAGTTGACACGTTATAATTTAGTGATTTATTATCACCTTATTTAAACCCTTGTGTCATCTCAGGGTCAAGATGACCCGGTGGCCTGAAAAGAATGTGTTTGTGGTATCCCTTGTGTGACATCATCGTCAAGATTACCCGGTGGCCTCCGCATGTATTTCTGGAAGCCAGGGAGGCCGTTCACCTTCACCCAGAGACAACACAAGGGATACCACAAACACATTTGTTTCCAGGCCACCGGGTCATCTTGACCCTGAGATAACATACAACCCAAAATTTGCATTAAATATTCAAAGAAGAACTTCAGCTACAAAGTAACCTTGCAGACAAAGAAGCACCAATGAATCATTAATGCACCAATTACATAATATTTAATTTTAAGAATAATAAGTGTGTTAGTTAATAAGTAATTTATAATGATGAACAACTGCCCAAAATGCTGCCAACTCTCTGAAGGGCAGTGAGCTGAGCCCCCTTCTGTTTACCCTGCTAACATATTTTGAATTTCTGTCAACATGGAGTTAAAAAAATCACAAGAGAAAAATAGTCTATAAATGGTATCATGGACAAATGAACTCCGATATACACGTAATAATAAAAAACAACTCACGGAGTTCGTGTTTCCCGGGGTTGTCGGAAATCTCCATGACGTAGAGTTTGAGGCCCTTGTAGCTCTTCCCGATGCTGTAGATGCGCGTGATGTCGGGACACTGCTGGGCCACGGACTTCATCAGCTGAGGAGAGAACGACGGTCAAGAAGAAACAATATTTGACAAAATATGATGTACATTTTTATGAATTTAATAATGTAATATTGCAACTTCATTCTCATAATTTTGAATGAAAGGTTTTTTTAAGTCTTGCACTCGTCAGTGTCATCATCAGCGACAGCATGAATGATGCTAGTATTATTCTAAACGTCCTAATTCGTGTCTAAACCTCCGCCAGGCTGGTGGAATGTGTCGGCGGGATAGTGGCGGCTCGGTGTGAACGCGACCTCACAGGGAAAATATTTGCTCTGGTCAGAGTGGAAACTGACCGCGAACAGAAGCGGCTCTGCAGACCGGCTGGAAGTATTCAGACCTTTTCAATATGTGGTGTGTGTGTGCACGGCCATGTTTGCGTACACTAAGGTAATCGCATAAGCTCCGATTTCCTCCCGTCTTGGAGCTTCCTTTGCTTCTGAATAGTAACTAGAAAGAGGGCATTTCCAGAAGAAAATGCAGTGTGAATGCTGACCATGCTGTGCTGTGGAAGTAGTAGTGGAATTAGTATTGAAAGTAGAAGAAGTGGAATCAGTAGTGAAAATAGAAGTAGTAGAAAATTAAAATTAATTGTATTATTAGTAGTAAAAGTAGATATTGTAGTAGTAGTAGTAGTAGTAGTAGTAGTAGTAGTAGTAGTAGTAGTAGTAGTGTAAGTATTCGTGGAATTAGTAGTTAAAGTAGAATAATTGGAATTAGTAGTAAAGGTAGAAGTAGTAGAAAACTAAAAGTAGTAGTAGAATTAGTAGTAAATGTAGAAGTAGTAGCAGGATTAGTAGTAGAAGTAGTAGTGGAATTAGTCGTAAAGGTAGAAGTAGTAGGTCAAAGTGGAAGGAGTTGAAGATTTTCCCCATTGAAATGAATGGGGTAGAAAAAGAAGAATAAAAAGAGTGGAAGAGATAAAAGAGAGCTAGAACATAGCCCGCATTTCGGAACGATTTGAATTGATAAAAGTTTGAACCGTTCAAATAGGATGAAATCTCTTGGAGGAGAAGCGGCACAAAATTTAGGTCAGAAGAAAACAGGATCTCAATTGTGTGAATGCTGGGAAGCATAAGATGATTGTTGGCAGATGTGGGCGACTCAGGACTACCGTGCGGACGTCATGTCGTGGTCCAAACACGAGGCGACCACCCACCGGCTTCTCACCTTTCTCATCTCCGTGTAGTTGTGGTGCCTGAAGTCCAGCTTGTCCCTGGACTGGGTCGGTTCCGACTGCCACGCGTACATGTTCTGAGGATCTTTTTTCCCGAGACAACAGGTTTAAGCGAGACAATAGGGATAAAAGGATGAGAGGATTCCGTTGTCGTCTTACCTGGCACGACACAGCCCAGGACCTCGGCCCGCAGGCAGACGCCGCCCTGGGTCCCGTTCTGGTACCAGCTCTGAGGGTTGATGCGGATGTAGCGGGCCACGGTGGAGGTGTTGAACAGGGCGAGGACTGGAGTGTGTGCGTCCTGGTTTCCCTCGTAAACCTTCAAAAGAGACGATCTTTAATCCGACATCAAAAAGCCTCCAGAGGCAAAAATGTGTTTTTGAAATTACAGCTTCTTTGGTTCCGTTCATGCTTGGTTTCCAGGCCAGAGAGTCGTTGCTGAACTGGACCTTGTAGGTGTGAACCACGTCCCAACTGTTGGCAATAATATAAACAGTTTTAGCCTCTTGAGACCTGAGCCTTCACAGGTCAAATAACTAAACTCTGTCTTTAAAGAGAAACTAATGTTGATTCAAGTGTGTCTTAAATAGATGTTGGACTCTATTGTATCATCAGTGTCTGTTTGTACAAAACTCTCTTTTCATTGAAATATTTACATTGGAAAATGATCTTAAGCCCTGCCCACTGAAAACACATTGATTTTCTGGAGATTAAATCTTGTTTATCATAACCACACCCACTCTGCTGTGAGGGGTCAAACATCAAGGTTTGTCATCGTGTTTAATCAATCCCAGAAGTGTCCACCTCCAAGGGACTCGTTGTATAAACAAAGCGTGCGTGATTAAAGATGGCTGGAGGAGGAGTTTCATTATTACATCATAATGGACTCCGCTCTCGTAACCTCTCGTTCACTGAACACAAAATACATGTTTGTGTGTGTTTGCAGTTGTCGGTACTAATGTTAAAAGTTGTGTCAAAGGGCCTTGAAATTCGTCCAAAACCTTTCCAAGCTTTGGTTTTTATTAAAATTCGAAAATGTCGCCATAGTACAATTAGGTTTCTGAACATTTTTTTCATTTAATAAACACAGCTTAGAAAGGGTTTTGTAGGAAACCCAATTTAAGGCACCATTTCCAAGTGTGTGATTAACCTCCAGATGGAGTTGCGCCCCTGCAGGATGACTCCGGTAAAGCGGGTCAATCGCAGAGCGTCGACCTCCAGCCACTGGTTCTTGTCTCTGTGCTGAGCGCACCAGGCTCCATCGTAGATGTCTCCGTCATGGATGCCGGACTGCAACGGACATGGACGACACTTCTTAGACAATGTACATCATATGTGAGAAGAGTTAGCCGTTAGCTACCTGGATGTTGAGTCGGCCACGGTGTGGACCAAGACCTCGCCGCTTGTAGGACGACGCCCGCAGTTGAGCGTCCTTGACCCTCAGCGACTCCAAACCCAGAGGTGGACATTCTAACGACAGGTGGAGGACGATGTTACGATCGGGACAGAGCTGCATGTTGTATCAGAAGTAGTTTAAGACGCAGAAGGTTAAATGTTAGTCTGGGAACAAACAGAATCTGTCTTCTGGTAACTCTTAATTCAGAACACAAACCTGTTTAGAGACCTCAACGACTATTCAGCAAACTCACACTACAACTTGGAAAGCCATAATGTGCCGTTGCTAAAGAGACTAGCGTGAAGTCTGTGTTGTTTGCAAGGGTAGCATGAGCGACACCATTAGTCAAAGCTATGACACCACTTTGTAGTGATGTGTTAATGAAGCTTCATGAAACAGTGTCATGTTGTTTAGAGGTCAGTAGGTGGCGCCATCAGTTTAAAAATCATGTGATGTTTCATTAGAACAGTTGTTCAAAACAAAGGAAAATAGT
Source organism: Callionymus lyra (assembly GCA_016630915.1). Classification (NCBI taxonomy): domain Eukaryota; kingdom Metazoa; phylum Chordata; class Actinopteri; order Syngnathiformes; family Callionymidae; genus Callionymus; species Callionymus lyra. The sequence goes on along the minus strand of JACEEU010000687.1, from coordinate 18,853,006 downwards.
GCAGAGACCGCCATCTAGTGGACTCTGAAAAGAATGGCACTGTTTCATGAAGCTTCATGAAGCAACGCTCCACCCCTTGGTTCACATGTTGGACGATAAAATCAAGAAAACCAACATGGAAACTGGGTTAAGAATTAAGCTGCACCACCCAAACGACATTTGCCCGTTGCCATAGTTCTCCCTCCAGACAGGCTCCTAAGTGTTATGGCACCAAACAGCAAACAGTCCATACAAGGACGGAATTCCCATCAGCAGTGTGTCCGATCTTTGTCTTCCATATTTAAACTGAAGTGCGACCAAATAAGTTCAGTTCAGCGCAGCACCAAAGTACATAGGGGATCTGGTGCCGATTGGTGGAACACAGACCTGAGACACAGCTGCGGCATTTTGGTGGAAATTAGGGGGAACCTTTTGCATGACTTATTTTTATTTATCCAGGTTAGTCTCATTGAGATTAAAATCTCTTTAAAAAATTTAATAAAAAATAAATAAAACAATTTAATTAAAAAAAAAAAGAACAAGACAACAGCCTTAAATGTGTTAAAAGTCACTAGATTCTAAAGCTTCCGCACATGATTTGTTCTTAAAGTGAAAACCTAACTTAAGTTTAGTTTTAAAAGAGATGTGGTCGTCAATGATCAACCCCAAGTATTTGTAAAAAGACTTCAATTGCAGGACTTATTGTTCAAGATAACATTGTTTCAGGTAAGATGTTGCCATGAATGCAAAACCAGGGAAACACTTTTAAGAATCGCTCTGAAATGTAAGGTTCACTTAAGGCCAGTCTGGTCTGGTTCACTCCGGACCAGCTACTTAGCTGGATGTGCGTGACCTATATTACAGGCACGTTTTGAATGAGGTGTTGGAACCTCTGATCAGCTCCAGAACTAAATGAAGCTGACACTTTTGCATCCAGTCTTCTCCACCGCTGCCTTGGACAGATGCTCCTTGTCTGGAGGGTTCATCCTGGTTCACCGAGCGTCCTCCTGCCAAGTCGAGCTATAGAGGCAGCATGAATGCACAGCAACGACAGCATCTCGAAGAGCCCTAATATTTTTCTGCTTTATGGAGCTCAGGGGACCAGTTTTGTTCCTTGTTGTTCTCCTTGAAAGCCCAGCACCATGTCACCATTTGTGTCTACTGAACCAGATACATTGTTGACAATGGCTCAGTGAAAACTGAAATTCTGGTTATTGCTCCTGATGATAAGGTTCCAGGGTTGAGTCAGTACTTGGGTGACTTAAGGTCAGTCTGTCAAACTCAGCCTGAGAGACCTGGGTGTTCTATTTGACAAAGACATGTCTCTAGTTCAACACTGCAGAAAACTGACCAGAAACTGTTTCCTTCAACTAAGAAAAATCTATAAACGTAGGAAGATTATGTCACAACACGATCTGGAGTTTATAATCCATGCGTTTGTATCTTCTTGTTGAGATCATTGTAACAGTTTATTTTGGTGTCTAAACAAGAAGAAGGTGTCTGGCCTGCAGTTCATACAAAACTCTGCAGCCAGAATTCTGACCCGCTCTAGTAGAAGAACTTACATTTACCCGATCCTGAAAACTGGCCTTTTAAAGTATATATATTAACTGTGTATTGCTTTTGACTGTTCAAGTGCTTTGTGTCTTGTTTAGCACATACGCTTTAGAGCATGCACCAGGTCGTTGGTGTACATATGCTTCAAGCTGACCAATAGATGTCACTAGAGAGCACTAGACAGTGGATATCAGCACCTAAGCAGGGTTAGTATATAGTGGTGGCTTTATGTACAGCATGTTCTCACTGGATTTATTAGTCAGCAAATAGTTTTTGGTGTTTTCCTGTTTCATGATGATTCCATGGTTTGGTCTGGAACCTCCAGGAAACTCCACGAGGAGACAGAAGACATCAAAGCTATTTGCCGTCGAAGTGAGAGAAGTCAACATGCTGTACATTCACCGTGGCCTCAGGATACCTACGTGGGTCAGTCGACGGCTCTGATTGGCTCTTTCTGACCTGAGGTTCGGATTTTTTTACTTTCGACTTCCTGGCGACGATCTTGATTTTCTTTAGAGGAGCTTTCGGTTTCTTTGACACTTTGACACTCCTGACGAGCCTTTTTTTTCTACAAAACACAGCCGACAGATGTGAACACAGGCAGATGACTATCGCACTAGTCAGGCCGAATCAAGTGGAATCGAGTCATCATGTCGGAAAAATGCTGCATAAAACCACAGCTGGAAGTTTCCTCTCACTTTAAGGACATTTTCCCTGAAATCATAAACTCACAGAAGGCTTTAAAGTAGCAACGGATCATCACATATAAATAAAGGAACTTTATATGCAAACAGAAGCTCCGACAAATATTCCACGACAATAGTTTTAAATCTGCAATGGAAACGACCAGGGTGTCCCCCACAATCCCCCAGAGCTCCCCCCCAAAAAGGCCATGAAAGCTTAAAAAATACAAATTAAAAAAGTTATATAAAATGTACAAAACAAAGACATTTTAATATATATATATACTGTATATATATATTATATAAAGGATCCAATCCTAACAAATGTATCTTAAGACACTTACGGTAACAGTCTAAGTTAGAATACATAGGAGTATGAGCGAATGACAGTTTGATAGTGGCGAGGAAAAAAACGTCCTTTTTGACAGGCAGAAACCTCGAGCAGAACCAGACTCTGTGTTGACTGCCTGTTGATGTGACACAGCTTGGAGGGAGGACGAGGGTACAGAGGGATGGAGATTTGACAAATCTTGATAAAAACACATTGAATTCAAATTTTAAAGAAAATAAATACTAATACAAACTAATCACAGAAGAAACATGTGAAACACAATAAATGCTGTAAATTAATAAAATAAAATAAACATTTATTAAATGTTATTTAATAAATACATTTAAAGAAAAAACAACACTAATACTTCAAGTCGGAATATTTGCTATGCGACTTCCTCCACAGTTGGGGGTGGGGGGGGTCTTCATATTTGACTGGAGGCTTCACACCGACATCTGGATCCCATCAGTTAGGAACACCACGCTAAGATATCTCCGGACAACGACTCCGACCGCAGACCAACACAGAGCCGGTCTGTTGAGTCCATAAAGCCTCAGAGATCAGCGGCTGTGGATAAGTTAACCCTTGAATCTCCGAGACCCTGAAGAACCCGAGAGATTCGTTAACAGGAAGTCGCTCACTTTTTACTAAGTATAATAAAAGTATTGACATATATAACGACGAGGCTGTCGGACGAAAGGCAAGTGATGACAATGATAATAATTACCATAAACGTATTTAGAGTCTTTTATTTTGAAAGAAATGACTCAAATGACGGTTTTGGAATTACATTTTGGTCATTGGTTCTATTCTAGTGTACTTACCCTTAGTAAAGAACACATTAGTTATAACCCTGTCATCTTTCAATATTAGCAATGCTAACCATTAGCATGGAACTATTTTGTAGGTATTAAATCAATAAAGTTCTCTTCTTTTTATACAATTCAACAGTAGATTTTTAACACATTTTTACTTGTGACGGATAATAACATCAATGTTTTTCAATTTTATTTTGTTATTCAGCAGAGCTCGGAGCACTTTTATCTTTTATATTGTGACAATTTTGGATCAAGAAAGATCTGTTTTTTTTTGTCTTTTAGAGTAACTGTTGAAACTTAACAAGCATTCAATTTTGTTAAGTTTATTTTTCTCTCCAAATGTGTCCCTCCTATATTTATGATGGATTTTTTATTAACTTGAAAAAATAAAATACCTGCACCTACACCTTGCATACAAAACTAGTGAGGTTTTATTTTAAAAAAAGTCTAAAAAGAGAAGCAGTTTTGTTTCTATGACATAAAGACTTGGACTCACCCAACTCAATGGGACCTTCTTCTTCTTTCTTAGGAGCTACTTTCACAGGTTTCTGAGTCGTAGTGGTTCTTGGAGACTCTGTTGTAAACCTGCTGATGTTTCCAGCAGATCTTTCGCTCACTGCTGCCGGTGAAGTCGCCGCATCAGTGACGTCATCGTCGGCTGAAATAAAGGCGAGTGATCCACAGATGAGGAGCGACAGCAGAGTGAGGTGAGCAGCCATGATGGTGCAGAAGCTGCTCTGTCTGCAGCCTCACTGACCTGCCACTCTGCCCCTGTGTGAAGCTGGCAGCAGCACAGACAAGTTCCTGTGTGGAAACATAAAAATAAAAGTAGCTTCCACAAGATGAGAAATGAAGGATCAAAACGGTTAGAGGTCGTTTCGAGGGCGTTATGATGTCACCCCAGAATGGAATTGTTAGTAAAATATACAAGAATTATAAAAAAAAATTGTAAACGAAAGCTTAAAACCGTAAACTATCAAATATACAAAAAAAACATGAGGAACAAATTCCACAAATCAATCAATTGAAATGCTACAATCATTTTCCATGATTTTAGAAATCTGGATAAAAAAAAGAAGACAGTACAGGTAAATGTTAAAATATTTAAAAACACAATTAAATAGTAGTAGAAGCAGTAAAAGTAGTAGTAGATTAAGTAGTAGAAGTACAAACAGAAGTTCACATCTAACACCTGAAAGAAGGTAGTCCTCGTCATCCCAACATTTTTAATTATAAACAAGAGACAAGAATTGATGAAGACTGTTGTAGAAAATATATTTACAAATCAAAACAAACACCAGAGGCCTGAAGTGAAAACACTCACCCGGAGCTACTGCTGCTACTTCTAAAAGGACGGTCGGTGGGTTTCAGGGTCAAACTCAATTAAATAGTAAGTAATTTGTATTTATATAGCGCTTTTCTGGAGTAGTAGAAGAAGTAAAAGTAGTAGTAGATTAAGTAGTAGAAGTAATAGATTACGTAGTAGAAATAGTAGTAAAAGTAGTAGTATAATTAGTAGTGGCAGTAAAAGTGGAATAAGTAGTAGCTTAAGTTGTAGAAATAGTACTAGACGCAGTAGTAGATTAAGTAGTAGAAGTAGAAATAGTAGTAGATTTAGAAGTAGTAGATTAAGTAGAAGTAGGAGTAGATTAAGAAGTAGGAGTAGTAGAAGTAAATGGGTTAGAGGCAGTACTAGTAGTAGTAGTAGTACTAGTGGTAGAAGTAGTCGTAGTAAATAAAAATAGTAATAGTAGTAGTAGTAAGGGTACTTGGTTCTGTTTCCAATTGCCTGTTGTGTGTTGTTTTAGGAAATTTTTTTTGTGGCGTCAGTACGGAATAAAAAAAATGGAATATGTTGTGTTTCCAACAGTGATAATAAGTTTCTGAGTTGAAAATATTTGTATTTAAATACGTTTAAATACCTGCTCGAGCAACCAGTGTGACTGCAGCTTTGATTCCGCAAATATCAGGGTTACTCATCAAACGACAATAATGAGAATCTCTGGTGACATCTAGTGGCAAATATATCTCACTACATCACCGTGGACACGCGGTCTTGGTAGCTCGTGAAGTGCAACACATGACACCCAGTTTAAGTTAGTTTGGTGGTTTGGGTCTGAATCCTGGGGCGGAAGAGCAAACTAAACTTGGCAGAGATGCAACAAAACATCAGGTCAACATGGAGGTCAAAGAATTTCCTATAATGATCTTTATCTGCAGGCTCTCGACCTCATGTACCACCGCTGAACTGATGGTGGAAGAAAGTTACGGGTGTAATACTCGACATCTTTTGCCACCAAAAAACTGAAATACCCCAATATTCAGAGCAACCATGTTGAGTCAAGGTCTGACCTAAAAGATTCTGCCCGACGTTCTCAAAGTACGGTCGTCATCTTCCGACTGACAGAAGTTCACATCAAACACCTGAAAGAAGGTAGTCCTCGTCATCGCAACATTTTTAATTATAAACAAGAGACAAGAATTGATGAAGACTGTTGTAGAAAATATATTTACGAATCAAAACAAACACCAGAGGCTTGTTGTGAAAACACTCACCCGGAGCTACTGCTGCTACTTCTAAAGGACGGTCGGTGGGTTTCAGGGTCAAACTCAATTAAATAGTAAGTAATTTGTATTTATATAGCGCTTTTCTGGAGTAGTAGAAGTAAAAGTAGTAGTAGATTAAGTAGTAGAAGTAATAGATTACGTAGTAGAAGTAGTAGTATAATAAGTAGTAGAAATAGTACTAGACGCAGTAGTAGATTAAGTAGTAGAAGTAGAAATAGTAGATTTAGAAGTAGTAGAGGCAGTAGTAGATTAAGTAGAAGTAGTAGATTAAGAAGTAGGAGTAGTAGCAGTAAATGGGTTAGAGGCAGTACTAGTAGTAGTAGTACTAGTGGTAGAAGTAGTCGTAGTAAACAAAAATAGTAATAGTAGTAGTAAGGGTACTTGGTTCTGTTTTCAATTGCCTGTTGTGTGTTGTTTTAGGATTTTTTTTTTGTGGCGTCAGTAAAGAATAAAAACAATGGAATATGTTGTGATAATAAGTTTCTGAGTTGAAAATATTTGTATTTAAATACGTTTAAATAGCTGCTCGAGCAACCAGTGTGACTGCAGCTTTGATTCCGCAAATATCAGGGTTACAAGACGTTTCTATTTGTTCAGGCTTTTCCTTGAATTTCTCGAACTCCTGTGTTGTTCAGTATTATCTTGATCTTTGAAGTATGTACTGTTTTGAGTTTGTTTTGATTGCAAGGCTTTGTGACCCTGTCGCGCAAATATACAGGTTACTTCATCAAACGACAATATTGAGAATCTCTGGTGACATCTAGTGGCAAATATATCTCACTACATCACCGTGGACACGCGGTCTTGGTAGCTCGTGAAGTGCAACACATGACACCCAGTTCAAGTTAGTTTGGTGGTTTGGGTCTGAATCATGGGGCGGAAGAGCAAACTAAACTTGGCAGAGATGCAACAAAACATCAGGTCAACATGGAGGTCAAAGAATTTCCTATAATGATCTTTATCTGCAGGCTCTCGACCTCATGTACCACCGCTGAACTGATGGTGGAAGAATGTTACGGGTGTAATACTCGACATCTTTTGCCACCAAAAAACTGAAATACCCCAATATTCAGAGCAACCATGTTGAGTCAAGGTCTGACCTAAAAGATTCCCGACGTTCTCAAAGTACGGTCGTCCTCTTCCGACTGAAGGTCGACCGACAGAAGTTCACATCAAACACCTGAAAGAAGGTAGTCCTCGTCATCGCAACATTTTTAATTATAAACAAGAGACAAGAATTGATGAAGACTGTTGTAGAAAATATATTTACAAATCAAAACAAACACCAGAGGCCTGAAGTGAAAACACTCACCCGGAGCTACTGCTGCTACTTCTAAAAGGACGGTCGGTGGGTTTCGGGGTCCAGCTCGCCGCCGCTGCTGCTCCTCTGGACACTCTCCCTACAACTGACCCTCAACAAGTGCACTTGGAAACTCCAGAACATGTGTGAACAAAGAGCCATTTTTTTTCTCCAAACATCTTGTTGAGGCTTCATAACCGCTGTCATCAGCAACAAGTCACATGACCACAGAAGCTCCTTTGAAGTTAGCTGCTCGATTTGTGACATCCCGGGTTATCAAAAGATTTGGAACATGAGTAGAACGTGTTAAAATCCTTGTGATGTAACGGAGAAAAAATCCAAATGAGTGAGATTTTTAACGATGAAAAACAAAACACACACAAAAAAAAACGCTCTGAGCGAACGGAGATCTTCAGTCGACACAGAGAGTTGTATAAAATGGAATTTAAAAAAACGAGACTAGCAGTAGAGTCCAGAAGGTGAAGCGAGATTTTTAAGGCTTCCAGAGTTTCAGCAGTCCGTCCTCGCTGTAGGTGCTGATCAGGTTCTGGTGCGGATGGTGGGCGATGCCGATCACGTCCTTCTCGTGGATCTGACGAGGAGGAGAAGAAAAACATCATGGGTCGTGGGTCCAACGAGAGGGATGTATATTTGGAGCGAACAAACTCACCGTCAGCGTTCGCTCCAGCTTGCCGGTGACGGTGCTGAAGCAGTAGAGCACAAAGTCTTCTCCCACGCAGTAGATCCACTCGCCGCGGGGCGACAGAGTGCAGCACACGAAGTCACCGCCTTCCCTCTTACCGGAGCTGAAGCTTCTCACGATCTGCAGCGGCAACGGAATTAAGTTATCATAGGAGGTGGGAGAAGAGGCAGGTTGCAGAGTTACACAACAGCCGTTACAGGTTTAAGTAATATTTGTAGAGCCAGGAGGAGCCTGACCATGAATAGATCTGAAAGTAAGAACCAGAATTTTAAAGTTGACCCTGAAAGAAACTGGCAGCCAGTGAAGAGTTTTAAGGGTCGTAGAAATGTGAGTTCTTCTACTGGAGCGGCTCAGAATTCTCGCTGCACAGCTTTGTATTAACTGCTTGTTTAGACATGAAAACAAACTGTTGCAATAATCCAGATGAGAAGACACAAACACATGGATTATAAACTCCAGATCTGCAACCATGCCAACTAGCCAACATGGAGGTTGCAAGAGATAGAACATCATATTAATGTTTAACCAAAATTGCCCTATTTTATCAATGAAAAACAACAACAAAAGAATATAAACCAGTCATAAACACTTTTTGGACATTAGCACATTGTAGTTCCCTCATTTATTGCAGGGTAACATTAGGAAATCCACAAAGTAGTGACGGCTTAAATTTTCACTTCTTTAAATCAAAAACATAGACGACAACCTCGCATATGAGGCGTCATCCATCTCAACAACCTTCTCAGTAACAGCAGCTATAACACTTTGTCGCCCAGGCAACCAATCCCAGCACAAATCAATTTTGACGTAGCAACACAGACAAATAATACAGTCTTGTAGCCATCATTAAATAGAGGAGAGTGTAGAAAGGCATCATGGGAGTTTAACCAGTAGAATGTATAGACACGGTTAATATTTTTTTTACTCTTATCTTTCATCAAATCGTTGCTTTGAGACTCGAAGAGACGCTAAATTTGTGTATATGATTGCAACGCACACATGCGCAAATGGATCTCCGATTTCCCAGATCGTATTCCAAGCTATAGATATTTGTCCGAATCTAGTTTCCGTAAAAACATCCGCGCATGCTCCCGAATCGTGTACTGACAGTTACAGTTACAGTTAAGAAAGGTTGATGCAGTAATAAGCGCCTCTGTCTAAGTTCTGTGATTATGTTGATGTTTATCTGGATTTTTTTTGTACAATTACACAATGCCAACCATAAGCAAGAAAAGAACGTGTAATATTTCAATCAAAGTTTTTCTTTTCTCCTATTGTACACACGATTTTTACAGCTTTGAACTTGTGGCTGATTATAAAGCAGATGTTTTTTAGTTTTTTCCATACATTTATGATGAAAAAAATAACATTGTGCAAGAAAGCGAACACTGACATGGAGCTTCTCCGGACTTTCTCTTGTAAAAATACTTTTGAATATGAAGCACCGTGTCTAAAATGTAACAATAGTCAGTGAAACAGAAATACCACGGACGATAAGCTGAAATTTTTTTTTTTTAACAAATGCGTTTTAAATATTTAGCGACGTTTGAAAGGTTCATCACATCAGACTCACCTGTCCCTGCATGTTCATGATGACCACCGTGTTGGACCGGTTACAAACGACAAAGTGCTCCGGGTTCTTTGGCAGCAGAATCACGTTGTTGACTGTGATGTCGGTGCCCGCTGACGTGCCCAGAGGTTTGTAGGTGTTCGAGCACTCGGCGGTCTTCATGTTCCAGACCTGTCAGGGGTGAAGGTGAAGGTATGGCAGAGAGTCAGACGGGGAACAGTCGGGTGAAGCATCAGATGCATGAACCATGACTCACCTTCACTGTCCCGTCAGAGGAGGCGCTGATGATGTGATGACCGTCTGGAGTGAAAGTGGCTTCGTTGACAAACGAGGAGTGACCGCGGAACTCTTTGAGGGTTTTCCCGGACTTGAGTCCGTGGATTCTGGAGCGTTGAACAGAAGGATTAAGGCTGAACTAAAATTTTAAAAAAAGCAGGAGAGTCGCCGAGGGTTCACCTGATGGTTTGGTCGAAGGAGGCGCTGAGGAGCTGACTGCTGTCTTTACAGAAGCTGAGACACGTGACTCCTTTACTGTGAGCCCGCTCGAACCTCCGCAGACACTGACCGCTCTGGATCTTCCAGACCTGCAGCAGGACGCGGTGAAGTTACAGACACACGTGTGAACGACTATAAAGAAAGAAAATACCTTAATTTTTCCATCTTGAGCTCCGGTGGCCAGCATCTCTGTGTCGCGGCTGAAGCACATGCACAACACGGCGTCGTCCATCATCATGAAGTTGTCCTGGGCTTGGTACTTGAGATCCTGGAGGAGCATCGAACGTCTCAATGGAAAACGGCTCGTCTATCTTCGTGCATTGTACCAAACCTCCCTTACCTTTCTGATCTTGCCCGTCGTGAAGTTCCACACCTCAATGAAGCCGTCGACCGAGCCGGTGACCAGGTACTGACCATCAGGAGAGAATCTGGAGCATTCCACGTGGGATTTCTGTCCAAACTGAGGGAGAAAATTTGGATACAAATTCAATATTATAAGAGGAATTATAAAAAAGAGACTGAATATCAATAAGCAGGCCAGCCTGCCCACAAACAATCAATTCTGGAGACTATTGCAAATGTTTTTTTTGATCCCGTATAAATGCATATTAAACAGATTAGTGATCATTTTCATGCACTATCCGACGTCTGTAAATGCAGTAGTCAGAGCAGTAGTGTCAAACTCAATCAAGGCACCAAATCTTTTAGCAATCCACGTTATGAGCCAAACAAAATATATATTCACCTAAAAGGAAGTATGAGTGTGATTTTAACATTGTATTTTCAATCTTTGAGGCTCAAATGATCTTAATCATCCGTGTTGGAAACAAAATTCCTTTCCTTTAACATCAGCTTTACTCTTATTGTTTAACCTCCATCATCTGTGTCCCTTATCTTATCTTAAAAACTGACCTATTTCTAGGTAGGGCTGAACGATAAATAGCATTTGCGATATAATCGCGATATTAAAAATGCGATTATCATATCAGAGGTTGCGATTTTATTTAATGTTCATTCTATTTTATTTTAACCCGTTTATCAGTGACGTCTAGAGAAGCTACAGAGCAGCAGTAAGAAACAAACTAAAGTGTTTTCAACAAGTTTACATCCTGACATCGGTTTCTTCATTTGAAAGTATGCGTGTCTGCCGACATGTAAGTAAGTAAGTAATTCTTATTTGTATAGCGCTTTTCTAGACCAGGGTCACAAAGTGCTAAAACTATCAAAACAATATTCAATAAAGTATATATTTTAAAGGTCAAGATAAACTGACAACACAACAGGAGTTGCAGAAAATCAAGGAAAAGCCTGAACAAATAGAAACGCCTTAAGATGTTTCTTAAAGGAGTCAGTAGATCCATGTCTGTCTGTGTATGCGTGCAGCTCGCGTCTAAGCCTGTGCACACGCGTGTGTTCACACCACCGGCGTGTTTGTGTGTGCTCATCAAAGTTATGCAATCACACGATTCAAATTGTGTCAGTGAGGATATATTATTGTGTATGACAGGAAATGCACTTAAACACACGAGAAACTGCGAAAATATGCAGTAAGAAAAAGACTAGACTAGTGTTTTCACTTTTGTTTACTCTGCACTGTAGTTTGTATGATTCATTATTGACTGATAATATGTTTACATCACACTTTTAGCAGGTTGTTACAGTAGTTTTAGTATTTCCAGTGAATGTTATGTTTGTTTACAAGTGTAATTAGAGTAACTAAATAAACCTTCTCCCTTTACTTGTTTAAGGTTTGCTTAATTTGCCTTTATCATTAAAAATACTTAATAAGTTTATCTTGAGAATCAAAGAGAAATACATTTGAATATAAAATTAACAATTTACTGTATTAGATTTAAAATACATAAAAAAGAGGACATTGAAAAAAATCATCGCAATATATCAGAGAATTATCACAATTATATTTTTTCAATAATCATTCAGCCCTAATCACTTGTATAAAAAGGACAGAGAATATGAGCAGCAAAAATCTTCTGTGTTCCCGCTGGTACCATCCATGTAATGACAGCATTCATTAGCGTGCAGACATTCGGGAAACATTCAGAATCTTCGTGAGCAGGGATTGTAAATCTAGACTGATTAAGCAGCAGGATACGTCCGTAAGATTGGTTTCAAACAGTCCCAAGGAGAAAGAGAGGTTTTCTTTTCAAGAGCTGTATTCGACAAAGACTCACCTTGATGTGTCTGGTCAGCTGCGTAGGGAAACGTTCTTCCTCTACATCTTTGACGGCAGCTTTACCTCGGAACAAATCGATGGTCATACCAGGGGGCAGGAGACCCTGGTGCTGCTGCCACTTCAGTGACTGGAAAAAAAAACAAACATGAATCAAATAAGTGTATTTGAAAACGGAGACACAAAGGTTACAAGGCCAGGGAAGGAAAAAAAAAAAAAAAAAAAATAAAAAAAAAAAAAGATAATGATTTAAAGAGAAAGAAAAAAAAAAAAAAAAAAACGGGGGGGCAAAGAAAGAAAGGGAAAAACGGGAAAAAAAAAAAGAGGCTAAGTTTTTTAGGAGGGGGGCGGGCAGCCCCCAAAGCGCAAAGAGAGAGGAAGATCTAAGGTGTTCATCTCTCACCTGTCCCAGCAGAGCCATGAGACGAGACGGTGGCACAACGCTGACTTCCCCAGCCAGAGCGTGAGAGATGGCAGCTCGGCGCTTTTCTTTGCTGCTGCCGTCTGGGTAAGCCTGAGGGTCAACAAGATGACGATCAACTGACGGATCAACTCACGAAAATGGTGTAATTCACCTCTCGCGGGTCAAAGTACGAACGAGCCAGCAGGTTCTCCAGGTGAATGTATCTGTCCTGCTGGGTCTGTTTCAGCATGATCATGGGGTCCGTCTGTCTCAAGAGGGAACGAGCGGCGCCCAGTTCTCTCAGCTCGATGAGCTCCAGCACCACCTGACAGCAAAGGAAGACAATGAATCACTTCAGTTATTAATGGGTTTTAATGTTGAGAAGAAACATGGAACTTTATATTCAAAGATCATTTTAAATGAAACCTTGATTTTATCTGTACTTTCTTCCTAAAATAGTATATTATCACCACTGAATTTGACTGACATTAATATATTTACCAATTTTATGTCATAAGTAAGTAAGTAAGTAAGTAAGTCATTTTTATTTATATAACGCTTTTCCAGACCAGGGTCACAAAGCGCTTAAACAATCAAAACAATATTCAATAAAGTATATACTTAAAAGATCAAGATAAAAACTGATAACACAACAGGAGTTCCAGAAATGATGATTACAATGGAAAAGTAAATTTCCTTTTTAAAGTTTATTATCAGGGTTTACAGGAAAAGTTATTTGTTTCAATTTACATTGTTATATTGTGTTTTTACGTGATGCTCAATTCTCAAGGATTATTATAGAGATAATGAGTATTCAGACCAGAAAACAATCGTAAACAAACTTGCTATGCTGACCCCACATTTTCAGCTAATTGTAACTTTGGTAATCGAGTTCACAGCAATAACTTTATAATAAAGTTTTGGATCTTTCAATCACAAGTAAGTTAGATTGGAGTGAGAGTGTAAATATTCTTTGTTGTTTGAAAAGGCGATTTGTTTGGCAAAACTGCAATAATAAGAGTCGAAGTAGAGTATACATTCATTAATTTTCTACCGCTTTATCCATTATGTCAGTCGTGGGGAGACTGGAGTCTATACTAGTATCATTGACCGAGAGACAGGGGACACCCTGGACAGGGTGCCAGTCTGTCGCAGGGCACAAAAAGACAAGATAACCATTCACACAAACACACACTCATACCTACGAACAATTTACCCCAAGTTCTCAATTAACCTCTGTATATTTTTGACTGAGGGAGGATACAATTTAAGCCAAGTAATATATAATTATAATTTCAGAATTGTTCTTGTTTAAAGCATGTAAAAGCACCATAAAAGTTTAAACCAGTAAACTTACTTGAGTTGATAGAAACTAAGCAATTTGAGCTCCAAATTGTGAGCGAAGAGATCACAACAATGAGCAGAAACACAACCTTCAAACTGACCTGTTCGTAGAGATCTATCAGGGTCTTATCGGGCAGCTTGAGGGACTGGATCGCCTGCAGGACGGTGTCCCAGTGACCGCTGTTGATGTCCGCCACGAAGCTGTCGATGCTGTCCACGGTGTTCAGGGACACGGTGGTCTCCTCCTGGAGGCAGGACAGGGTCCGCTGCAGGTTGTTCTCCTTCAGGTACTGCATGATCAGACGGATCACGCTGGAGAGAAAAGCAAACGGATGTTGATATATTTCGATTGGATTATCGGGAAAATCCAAACACACCAACGTCGGTGAAGTTGTATCCAGAAGCGCTAGCTAGTGCCATGTACCCCCTTTTTTCCAAGATTTTGTTAAATAAATACACGCAATTATTCTCGAAAACATGAAGTGCCAGTTAAAAGACACTTAAAAATATATATAATACGAATTTAATTTAAAAACAAATCGTAGAATCATATCACTAATACGAAAGCCGCCAGTTAGCTTAGCATCGGCTAACGCTGCAGAGCAGGATGCTGCAGGCCTCTCCGAGTCAAACATACACTAAAATACATAAAAGCGAACCTTTTATTGTTAAAAACATTAATCCAATCCTGGTGTGATAAAATGTTCCACTTACTCTGCTGATTCGATTTCCAAAGACATTATTATTTCAGTGAAAACAACAGCCGAATGAACTAGTTTCACACGAGCAGAGTACACACGACCCAGGAAGTACAGTCAAAACGAGAGTCGCGCACTTCAAAATAAAAGCTCAATATGTTTAAGAATTAGAATTTTCTTTATTATAAAAGTGCAAAAACACTGATGTACGATTTAATTCATTTTAGCAGCTCTGGCAACAAACTAAATTCTACATAATACATGTTGTAAAATAAGATAACATAAAACATACAATATATATATATATATATATATATATATATATATATATATATATATATATATATATATATATATATATATATAATAATATATAATAATATATATATATATATATATATATATATATATATATATATATATATATATATATATATATAATAATAATAATAATAATAATAATCTCTATTTATATAGCGCCTTTCTAGACCAGGGTCACAAAGCGCTTTGACAGCCATTCACACATTTTATTATATACAAAATAAATAAAACAAGAATATAAATGACAATGATACTATGTTACATGTGAATTTATAAGCAAAATTCGATAATAAGCTAAATAGAATAGCAATTCAGGTGGAGGGGGCAAGTTTATTGGGTTTTATAATCTCCTTTAGTAATAAATTGTTATTGCTTTATTTTTTTTTAAGTTATGGAAAGTATCCTATAAAAAATGAACAAAATCAGGAGCGAAAATAATTGGGCTGAAATTATATATATATATATATAAATTAAATATACATCTATTTCCGTATGTATATTTAAAAAAAACAAATGAAGTAAACAAATGTGTTTACATTTGAATAATTAAAAATGTAAAGTATTGTGGTTGTTTTTTTGAGGTTGTTTTGATTTAATCAATTATCTTATTTATTTAATTAGGACGGGAATATATATATATATATGTATATATATTTTTTAATAAATAAATAAGATAATTGATTAAATCAAAACTACCTAAAAAAAAACAACCACAATACTTTACATTTTTAATTCTTCAAACGTAAACACATTTGTTTACTGCTTTGTCACCAGCGACCAATAGGGGGCACTGGTCGCACATCGTTGCCTGACTGACGTCTCCTCATCCTGCAAGTGAAGGTCTTTCAAGGTTAGAATGACGATAAGGCTCAATGCAGCACCACTCGGCGCCCTGGCCTCGATCGTCCGTGTGATTGTTTTGGCCAATCGTGACACAATCCCGGTGCGAGCGGCCATGTTGGAAAATGAAATTGGACCAGAAGAACATAGGCTGGGCTGGCTCTTGTTGTTTTTGTCTTTGCAGATGGAGAAGATATATTGGGAGAGATCCCTCTGAATAAATTAGCATTTATTCAGAAAAGGCAGACGTCAGGATAATTTCCTCCCGTCATCCGGCGTGACAAAGCACAGGCGGTTTGCTAAACCGTTACGGACCAGGGGGACGCTTGAATGACAGGGTCGTAAAAGAATGTAATGGCATCTTCCCTGCTTCCTCCGAGACACAAAGAAACAGCGACAGACTCTCATCCGGCTGTGAGCGTCTACATCAACAAAAGAAAAAAATGTCATTTACAACAATAAGTGTGGGTCAAAGATCAAGATGGTCGCCCACGCGGACGAGCAGCTAATGTGGAATCCCGTCTCCAACATACGAGTGTGAATATCCAGAATAGTTTTTTTTTTTTTAAAGCCAGCGCGTGGGAGCTGCACAGTGTGAACTGATGGAATTGTGTTGATCTGCAAACTCTTCGCCGAGAACTAGCCGAGGCTAACGAGCCCCGTGTCGTCAAATAACTTTTATATTGACTGAGGTTTTTGGATGATGGCTCCCATGCACCTGAACAGCTGCCGGGCAATCGTTACGGCTTCCATTATATACAGAGAATACCCTTGATGCTAACTGTAGAAGGAGACATAAGACAGTAAACACACTTTTTTTTCCCACCTGAATAACATGTTCCCGCTACTCCATAATGTAACAACTACACCCACCGGCCACTTTATTAGGCACACCAACAGCCAATCACATGGCAGCATTTAGGCATGTAGACATGGTCTGCAGTTCAGAGTAAAACGATCAAAACACGGAGTCAGTTCCGTCGCTCCAACACAACGTCACTTTCCGTCCCAGTTCTTATGCTTCGCTTCTTGGAGAAAGATGGACAATCAAGAGTGTGTCACGGGTCGTTTATTCGCCGCTCCAAGTCAAACAAAATACAAGCTTTACGATCGCGTCCGGACACCGTTTCTCCCGGCGACTGTACAAGTCAATAGTGCTGGGAGAAAAGGCCCCGATCTGTAGAAACATCGCTATATTTAAGGCATATTTCCGGTCCGGGACGTCGTCCCTTTCCGGCCAAATGGTTCTTTCAAGTTCCCTGTGTCCCGATCACCCGAAGAGAGACATCCTGATTTGTTTTCTTGTAATCTAATCATTCAAATGTTCTCGGGTGGAGGTTTCCGTCTTTTAGCCCTCCTTTCCCGGGTGTGTCTTGCTTCGTTCTTTGATCTATGATTCAAGGTGTGATTTGCAGATAAACAGATGTTTTAAATAACCAGAGCCGTATCTCTAATTCTGATCCAAGCTTGCCTCGGAACAGTAGGAATCAGTCTGGAGTGTAATGTTGATTGTGAATGTGTAGTCAAGCGTTTAAGCTCTTAGATCAAGCCAGTAAGTTATACTTTATATTTTGATTATCTTTTAGCATTAATTTAAGTATGTTGTATATGTATAGTGTATAATAATTTTAATCTAACAACTGCGAGCATCAGAATGCGGAAGAAACGTGATTTTGAGTGACAGCGATGGTTGTTGGTGCCAGACGGGCTGGGAGTATTTCAGAAACTGCTGATCTACTGGGATTTTCTAGGGTTTACAGAGAATGGTCAGAAAAAAAGCATGAAATGAAAACATCCAGTGGGCGGCGGTTCTGAGGGGCGAAAACAGGAAACTGAGGCTAGAATTCGCACAGGCTCACTGAAATTGGACATTGGAAAAAACGTTGCCTGGTCTGATGAGTCATGATTTCTGCTGCGACATTCGGATGGTAGGGTAAGAATTTGGCTTCGACAACATGAAAGCACGGATCCATCCTGTCTTGTGAAAACCCCCCAAGTGCTGTTTGACACAATAAATTCTCTCGTGTGTCCTGCTGCTCCAATCGCACCTGACTTCTGTGAAGCTGACAGCAAGGTTTTTTGGGGGATTTTTCACTGACGAAATTGAATTGATCAAAGAGAAAATTGTCCCCTTCTGTTTGGAACCCCTGCTGTCACCGAGCCTGTCTCCACATTTTGGTCCTCCTTCAACATTGTAACGCTGGCTGATATTTCAGCACTGGTGAGCAAGATGAAACCCTTTTCTTGCTCGTCAGCCTTTTACCTCTAAGGGGTTTTTCCCAATGCATTTAAAGCCATGGCTTAGACCCGACTAACCTCAGTAATTTCAGGCCTATTTCTAAGCTCCCATTCTTGTCCAAGATCTTGGAGAAGGTGGTGTCTGAGCAGCTGTCTTCGTTCCTGGATCAGAGCGACATTCATGAGTAGTTTCACTCTGTCTTCCGCAAACATCACTCTACGGAGACAGCCATACTGAGAGTGTCCAGTGACATCATGATGTCAGTTGACTCGGGTAAATACAGGGTTCTGGTTCTCTTGGATCTGTCCTCAGCCTTTGACACAGTTGATCACCAGATCCTGCTGAGAAGACTGAGGGATGAAGTGGGACTGTCTGGGTCTGTGTTACAGTGGTTCTCATCATACCTTTCTGGGTGCAGTTTTAGTGTATCTGCCAATCAAATTAGGTCTGAATCGGCGTATCTGTTGTGTGGAGTCCCTCAAGGTTCTGTTTTGGGTCCTTTATTATTTTTGCTATACTTCCATTCCCTTCGTTAAAATCATTCAGAGATTTCCTGATGTTTCTTACCACATTTTTGCTGATGACATCCAGCTCTACTGCTCTCTTGATCCAACTGAAAAACTGAAACTTTGGTTATTGCTCCTGATGATAACATTCCAGGGTTGAGTCAGTACTTGGGTGACTTAGGCCAGTCTGTCAAATTAACACAAGGGATACCCCAAACACATCTTTTTTCATGCCTCTGGGTGACCTTGACCCTGAGACAACACAAGAGATACCACAAACCCATTTTATTCATGCCTCTGGGTCACCTTCACCCTGATATAACACAAGGTATACCACAAACACATTTGTTTTCATGCCTCTGGGTCACCTTAGAAATAACCATTACTAACTTACTTACCTTGACCTTAAGACAACACAAGGGATACTACAAAAACATCTGTTTTCATGCCTCTGGGTCACCTAAGAAATAACCATTACTAACTTACTAACTTACTTACTTTTACCCTGATATAACACTAGGTATACTACAAAAAACAGTTATTTTCATGCCTCTGGGTCACCTTAGAAATAACCATTACTAACTTACTTACCTTGACCCTGAGACAACACAAGGGATACCACAAACACATCTCTTTTCATGCCTCTGGGTCACCTTAGAAATAACCATTACTTACTTACTTACTTACTTACTTACTTACTTACTTACTTACTTACCTACTTACTTACTTAACTTGACTCTGAGACAACACAAGGGATACCACAAACACATTTGTTTTGGGTAAGCTTTACCCCTGAGATAACCCATAAAAGATCTTAATAAAACTTTAGAAAGAGAGGATGATGGGTAGAAAAGCAATAAAGCAACAGTTAAATTAGGTGGACGAGTTAGTCATCCTCACGCTCGTCCGCGATGTGTTTGTTTATACGTCTATTTAAAAGCTTCGCCTTGAGTTCAACCTCGAGCCCACTCTCACCATCAAAGGCTGCGATAATTTGCCGCCGAGGAAAGACGCTCTCGGCGTCGGGTTAATGGTTCAATTCCGCGTCAGCGTGCGATCCCCTGCAGTCACAAGTGTTGGTGGGCGGAAGGTGTTTGTTTTTTCGCCGCGCGAGGTATCGACGGTAGTGAGGGAGGCGAGGAAGCAGAGCGAGGACACGGGCGATAAATCCTGATGAATCTGCCCCTGATGGCTATTTGCGGGAGCGGCCGCGGCGTTCTACGGCTGCTTAATCCCGGCGGACGAATTAGCGGAGAAAGCCAAGGAAGAAACCTTTATTGATACCTTTAATCTTCTTGACACAAAAACAAGCGAGAAGACGCTCGGGTTCAGACGGATCCCGCTCGCTTTCCCCGCCATTAATATCACGAGTTATCAAGGTGATAAAGCACCGGAGGGGAAATTGGATTGGGCCTGTTCCAGTCGGCACACATGTGGACTCGCATCCGTCAGCGTGGCTGGATGAGAGAGATACGCCGGCGTGACAATGTAAATAGAAGCGATCCACTTACCGGGTGAATGCGGCCGTGTCTCGTCGGCTGAAAGGCTTCCAGGGCTGCCTTGTATTTACCACAAAAAAAAAAAATAACCACCCACAACGTGCCGCCACAAGTGGACGGTTTGGAGAGGGGCGAGCTCTTCCCTTTTCCACTTTTTATCTTTGCTCATTGAAGCGGCGGAATCGAGCGAGTTTGACACCCGCCATGGGTTCTGTTGCTGGAGATGGCTCGGAGGAACCGGGGTGGGACATAAAACAGAGATGGTGATGTGTTTTATGAATCATGATGCTAAAATGGGGGTGTTTTAGGGCGACATCAAAATCCGGGGAAGGCAATTATCTTCTCCCGGGAAGAGGCGTTTGGGAGGATTTCGGAAGTGTAGATGCCGATCAAGCTCTTTTATGCCACGACCACTTATGCCAGAGGCCTGAACAGTGGATTCATTAGATATATAACGTCTGTGGTTGAGAGTTTGCCTTCATTTCTGATGGGAGAATTCTGAGCTAATATTATGTTTTCGTATTTTATACAGTAATTGTACTGTTGGTGTTTTTCATCACTGCTTGGTTGGGCCAGGAACGACTTGTTGCCAGGAACCGATATCTGAAGTAGTGTACGCTAACCTCGACCTTGAGCGATAATAACGCATTTAAAGTTTATGTTTGGTGAAACATTTTTGAGTAAGATATTAAACTGTGACAGAGATATAACAGCGAACTAACAGCTCAGTGCTTCAGAAATAATTTGGACAGGCCTGCAAGAAGTTCTGCGTTGTTTTTCTTTCTCACATGTACAAGTATGTAAGTAAGTAAGTAAGTAAGTAAGTAAGTAATATTTGTAGAGCGCTTTTCTAGACCAGGGTCACAAAGCACTTAAATAATCAAAACAATAACCAATAAAATATATGCTTAAAAGGTCAAGACGCCACCGAGACGAACACAGGAGTCCCAGAGAATCAAGGAAAAGCCTGCACGAAAACATGTTACTTTAAACCATATCTGATTCCTATTCTTTGGTGAACCCTTGTGTTGTTTTTGGGTCAAGGTGACCCGTAGGCCTGGAAACAAATGTGTTTGAGGTATCCGTTTTGTTGCTTCTGGGTCAAGGTGAACGAGGCAAAACAAGGGATACATCAAACACATTGGTTTTCGGGTTTAATCAGATTCCTAACCTGGTGATTTCTTTCTTCAAACATGGATCAGTGTCAGGCTCAGGATTTCTTTTGTGGTTAGGAATATCTTTGAACAGTAAAACTCTTGAAACGTTGTCCTAAACAACAGTATTTTTCCAAAAAAAGAAAAGCCTGGAAGAAATATCACAAAATCATTTTAAATAACAACAAAAAAGAAGAAAAAAATCTGGGCATCATAAAAATTAAACGACTGAACATGATTTTTTTTTTTTAAATATCAAATTATATTAAAAGTCCTGAAATACCACTTAAATTGAATTCACAGAATTAGTAGACATAGCTGTAAAATATGTTCCACTCCTACAAAACAATAACAATGTCAAAAAACAAGAAAAAAAAGTTAACATTTGAAAAAAATATTAATAATAAAATATATTTTATAAGTAAATAAAAATACACCTAATTAAAATAAAGATAGATAGATGGATGGATAGATGGATGGATGAATGTAGGGATGGATGGATGAATGGATGGATAGATAGAAAAAAAGAGTTTTCATGATCATGAACTAAAATCCAACAAGGAAAGGGATTTTCTATTTATTAATCATTTTTTTATACAGTTTTCTTTTATTTATTTCAAATTCAGTTTTACACATTCACATTTTGATAGTCAAATATCAACCTATTTGAGTGTTTTGAGATTTTTCTGTTTTATTCAAATTTTTAGTGTTTCTAAAAACTAGCTAGATATGTTGAGATGCTAACCTTCCCTCTACTCACTATTTGCTCCAGCATCAGATGTGAATGAATAAATCAAACATGATCATCTGCGACAATCGATCCATTATTTCTCTTGTGTTCAACGACAAGTGTATCATTAGCTTTGCATGGAATATTTCCTTCTGCTTCGTTGACGCTCCCGTGAGGTTTCAGCGGCGAAACGTCCTTCCCCGCCTCGCCATCGAGGCGCCGCACAAAACCTCTGATCATTCCATTCAGGCGCACAATTAAAACCTAATTGTGTTGAGAAAAGGCGTTGAACGGCGCCGCGATCCTGCAGGAAGCGAAGGAGGGCATTATGCAAAACACAGAAGACAGAAGGAGGCTATTTGCAGCTAATTAACGTGGTAATTATCTTAGTTACTGTTTAATAACTCAGGCAGAGGACGGGCGTCTTCTCGTCTTTCCGACCTGTGCCGACGCTCGGTTTGGACCTCACACTCCTCTTGGATTTATCGATTCTCCGTGACTCACTCATTGGCATGCACACGCCTGATGATGAGCAGATCCGTCTTCCTGTCACTCCACAAATGGCTTCTGAAAAGAGGCCATAGGGCGACAGTTCCACCCCCATGTTTACTGTATCACGAGCTGGTAAAAATGGACAAAGTATTCATCAGTTCAGGGACTCACCCGGATGTTTACGACTTCATTGAGGTCACGAGTCAGACTCACTTCCTGTTGAGCTACTGAACTGACTCCAACTTCAACACTTGGTGGAGACCAAATGGTTGACAAGGACTCACTTAGGTGTGTGGGACTCCATGAGTCAGACTCAGACGTTCACTCTGAGAATTGATTCTGTCAATGAAATTTACAGGGACTCACCCTGGACTTTGGGACTAGCATGAGTCAGACCCACTTCCTGTTGAGCCACTGAACTGACTTCAACCTCAACACGTATGGGACCCAAATGGTTGAAAAGGACTCACTTAGGTGTGTGGGACTCTGAGTCGACTCAGCATCATCTGGATTTGATTCTGGCTGAACAGGGACTCACCCGGGAAGCTAGCGAGTCAGACCCACTTCCTGTTGAGCTACTGAACTGACTCCAACTTCAACACTTGGTGGAACCCAAATGGTTGACAAGGACTCACTTAGGTGTGTGGGACTCCATGAGACCGACTCACTTCTATTTGGAAGATGTGAGAGTTCACTCTGAGATTTGATTCTGTCACTGAAATTTACAGGGACTCACTCAGGTGTGTGGGACTAGCATGAGTCGGACCCACTTCCTGTTGTGCTACTTGACCCGACTCAAACTTCGACCTCCTGTGTAACCCACATGAATCACTTTATTCAAAGGGACTGATTTGAGTAGGTGTGTGGGACTCGATGAGTCTGACTCATGATTTTTTATTATTATTTATTGTGGTTTACAGCGACTCAGGTTTTGTAAAACCAGCTTGACTCCATGAGTCACACCCACTTCCTGCCGAGCAACTTGACTGACTCAACTTTGGAACCCACATGACTCTCTAAGTCTCACCATCTTCTTTCATTTTCACTTTGTTGAAAGGGAGTTATTTGGGTGTGTGGGACTCAATGAGTCAAAGTGTGACTCTTTACTACAATTTCAAGTGACTCGTGTGTGTGAAACTAGCTTGAATCCACGATTCAGACCCACTTCCTGTTCAGTTGACTTAAACTTCAACACATGCGGAACCCTCATGATTCCATTAGTCTTAACAAGTAGACAGGGACTCACTTGGGTGTGGGACTCAATGAGTCAGACTCACTTTTTGTGTCCATGTACCCGAGAGATGAGAGAGTTCACCTTAATGTGTAAGACTGATTCTTTAAATGTGATTTGGAGGGGGGACCCCCCGGGGGGGGGGGAAAGGGGGGGGGGGTGGGGGCCCCCCCCCCCGGGGGGGGGTACTTACCGAAAAAAAATCGAAAAGAGGGGGGGGCGGGCGATTCTTTCACCCCCACCAACCTCCTCAATCCCGGCTGGGGCCCCCCTTGGGGGTGGGACTCAATGAGTCAGACTCACTTTCAGTGACTATCTACCCGAGAGATGAGAGGTTCACCTTAATGTGAGACGCCCAGACGTGTGAAACTAGCTTGAGTTTATGAGTCACACCCACTTCCTGTTGAGCTACTTTACCGACTCAAACTTCGACACGTTCTCTACGATTCTTTCACTCTCACCAACTTCTTCTTCACTACTCGGGACTCACTTGGGTTTGTGACTCAATGGTGAGTCACTTTGCGTCGATGAGAGAGTTCACTTAAACATCCACGATAGATTATTTTACTGCTATTTACAAGGACTCACTCGGGTGTTCGAGACCACATGTTCGAATGAGTCACATCCACATCCTGTCTTTCGTTGACAGGGACTCACTTAGACATGTAGGACTGCCTGAACCAATGAGTCAAACTCTATTCCTAATAATCCACTCGGACTTTGAGATTTGGGGACTTTGTAAATCAGACTTTTGTCATAGGGACTCACTCAGTTTGGTGGGATTAAGGGACCCCCGAGTCATATCTACACCGTTTCTGCAGAGACTCTATCTGATGTGTGGGACTCCCCGGGTCACAGAGACCATTGCACATCCTATAACAAAACAGAGAGTTACCAAAAAGTCATTTTATTTTTCGGTCCTTTCTAATTGAAGGATGGACTGAGTCGTATAAATGGAGTCTTCGGAGTCGGGTCTAATCCCCAGCGTGGGTCCAGTTTCTGGCGCGGTAATGGGTTCATCGCCACCGACATCTGAGGAGACGGACCAGCGGGCTGGTTTTCCCTTCTCAGATATTGGATCCTCGCTAATGACTTCTCTCTTGTGGGTGACAAATGTCACTACCTTTCTTCAGTGTCTCCTTCGTCTCTATAGAAACCATTGTTCGTCCACGACCGGCTCGTTCAACTTATGAACCCGACTCATTACTCGCTCCTTCATTTTCCCAAAGTGTTACACAACTTTGACTCCAAAATAATGACTTTGGGATTGTAAATGCGACTCGTATTCCCTCGAAGAGTCACAAACCACACAAACCATTTTAAACTAAACATCGAGTCCGACTCAAAGGGTTAATTTCAAGATACAAGTTATTAAACTAATTCCGTCAGCTTTGACGCGTGTATTTCTCTGAAGAATAAATATATGGAATACATGCTATTGTTGTGAGTCCTACGACGCACACGCTTAAATCCCACAGTGAATCAATTTCATTTGAATCACAATTCAATCTCCAATTGTTGCTCCGGGACGTTGTTATCCGGCGGAGACTGCGACAAAAAGGTTGTGATTCGTAAAAGCAGCAGGAAGAAAATTAGCAGAAGAAATCCTCGGTCGCCCGTCTCTCGCCAGGTTCCCCGATGACACCTGCGCCAGAGTGTATCTGCAATCACTGCTACTGTGGAGAACAGCTCATGACCAACAACAAGTCCACAGCACATGTTTTCATCAAGGTCTTTTGATGAATCATAACAAGTTTATTTTTAAGAACATTTGTGGGCAGAAGATTCTTTTCTAACGCGGATGTTTTGGAGAGGATGTGATGGGAAGTGAGTCCGATTTTTGGGATGATTGAATCATGAGTCAAGTTGGTGGACAGGAATTAAGAAATCATAGAATCCCACACATCTGAGTGAGTCCCAGAATTTTTTTTTCCTTTTATCACCAGGTATAATTAAAATTGACAACAGGAACTGAGTCAGACAATTTTAAACGTTATTTTGTTGTATGTTTAAGTCCGATAGACCTGAGTGAGTCCCCGGTGACTTGGACTGCCATGACGACCAACTCGTGGATTTTAAAACTGGGTGAATCACGAGTCGAGTCAGAGGCATTGTTTTGCTGAAAACGCCCCAGTTGAGTCACTGACTCGAGTCTTAAAATAGACATAATCTGACTTAATTTATCAGAGAATCCTACACGTCCAAGTGAGTATCGGTGAATGTTGACAATCACACACTTATGGCCGAGTCACTCTTCAGTGGCTGAACAGGAAGTGACTCAGACTTGTGCAAAGAAAAGGTTCTGAAACCCCATGATTCTCACCAACCTCTTTCATAGCTATTTGGGACTCACTTGGGGTGTGGGACTCAATAAGTCCGACTCACTTTGTGACTATCTGTTTTAAAAGAAAATGAGATTTTACTCAAATGTGTGAGAACGATTCTTTACTGCGATTTACAGGGACTCGCACAGACGTGTGACACCAGCTTGAGTTTATGAGTCACACCCACTTCCTGTCGAGGCTACTTTACCGACTCAAACTTCAACACCTGCGGAAGCTTCTTTCACTCTCACCAACGTCTTCATCGCTATACTTGGGACTCACTTGGGTGTGTGACTCAATGCGGGAAATCACCACGAGTCGAGTCACAGGTGTTGTATTGCTGAAAACCCCCATTTGAGTCACTGACTCGAGTCTTAAAATAGACATAATCTGATTTGATTTATCAGAGAATCCAACACGTCCAAGTGAGTATCGGTGAATGTTGACAATCGCACACATCTGGCCGAGTCACTCTGCATGGGCTGAACAGGAAGTGACTCGGACTCAAAAAGGTGTGTAAGCCCCATGATTCTATTAACCTCACCAACTTCTTCATCACTAAATTTGGGACTCACTTGGGTGTGTGACTCAATGGGAGCAATCAGCATGAGTCGAGTCAGAAGCGTTGTATTGCTGAAAACACCCGAGTGAGTCACTGACTTGAGTCTTAAAATAGACAAAATCTGATTCGATTTATCAAAGAATCCAACGCGTCCAAGTCAGTATCGGGGAAAGTTCACATCTTGAGGTCAGTAGGTGGCGCCATCAGTTTAAAAATGATGTGTCATTAGAACAGAAAACAAAGGAAAATAGTGCAACAGAGACGCCATCTAGTGGACTCTGAAAATAATGACACTGCTTCATGAAGCTTCATCAGTCCATCACTACTCTGCAGTGGCTGAACAGGAAGTGACTCTGACCTTAAAAAATAAAAAAATAAAAAATAATAAATAATAAATAAATAATAATAAAAACAAAATCGTGATGCTTTTATTATTGAAAAGGCTGGACAGGAAGTGACTCTGACCTTAAAAAATAATAATAATAAATAATAAATAATAAATAATAAATAATAAATAATAAATAATAAATAATAAATAATAAATAAATAAATAATAATAATAAAAAAAAAATTGTGATGCTTTTATTATTGAAAAGGCTGGACAGGAAGTGGACGAGAGGAAAATAAAACACAAACACTAAAATTCGTTTTTTTAATGACTCGGAAAAAAAAGGGAAGAACTGAGCGACTTGAGTCGTTACAGTCGGAGCACTTTACGATTGGCTTTTACAGCTTTTACACCCATTCGTATAAAAAAAAGCACCTGACAATTAAGCAGGTGTTCATAATGTTACGGCGGATCCAATAAACGCCGCGTTAAAAAGCGACGGTTCCTGTGGCGAGCTGGTCGTGTGGAGTCGACACAACCGGAGTGAGATTTCTGTGTTTATTTGTCAGAGCGAACGCGTTCCTTCGTGGCTGTTATGCAACAGACTAATGTCTTTTATGGCGGCGGTGAATAGGCGCCATGTCAGAGGTGTTTCCAAACCTCCATTCTAGCCGCGTTAAAAGCTTACACGAGAAAATGAACAAAAAAGAAAAAAACCCACGCAGCCCAACGGTGCCGAGGCTGATAAGCCTTTAATGCAGCAGGAGGTGGTTGTGTTTCTGCTCCACGGTTAAAAAAAAAGAAAAAAGACTTCAAGGCCAAGTCGTCGTGTGAAGACTTGAAGCCGAGCTTCAAAGTTTTCAGCCGCGGAAAAAGAAATAAAAAGGTTGGGAATGTGAGTCAAACTTTCGAAATCTGATGTTGGTTTAAAATAATCTTAATAATCAGATGAAGAAAGTTTTAATATTCCTTCATCGCCAGAGTTTATTAAACGTCAAATCTGTTGGTATCTTTCGTTGCCAGGGAGTAAAAGTGTGAGGATATTAGATTTATTTATTACAGCCTAAATGTGAAACCACCGTGTGGAGATTCGATGATTGTCGGGGAGAGAAAGTGGCGGTAAATGTTATTTTGGATCAGACAACTCCCAACTACTTCATAGTATTTGATAATAATACTTGGTTTTACTATTTTTTAAAGGAAAAGAAAGAATAATCACATTTAAAAAACTAAATCTCTGTATTAAAACATTGAATTATATTTTTTGATTCAATTAAAATACGTTATAATAATAAGAACAATGTTAATATCTGACACAAAGTAGATCTTTAAAAAAAATAAAATGTAATTAAACATTATGATAAAATAAAATAAAAACAATAATACTATATTCATTTTGTGGAAGAAATTTTACATTAGATTTTATTAGGTTAAAAAAAACAGTGACTTAAAAAAATATGAATTATTAATTTTAATTACAATGTTTTTATATAAATTAGAGTATTTATTATTATATATAGTATTTAAACTTTATTTGAAAATTAAAGTGTTTTTTTAATGATTATTTAAGAATACATTTGTTTTATTAAATGTATTAATTCATGTTCCGACTTATACTAGAGCATAAAATCTGTGTTATTTTTAGGAGGAAAATTCAGTTTATGTATTTATTATTTGAGCAAAATAACTAAACTGCAGTAGTCTTTCCAGGTAATCGCTGTGATGTGTTGATGGAGCTTCATGAAACAGTGTCATGTTGTTAAGAGGACAGTAGGTGGCGCCATCACATTAAAAATGATGTTTCACTAGAACAGTTGTTTAAAACAAAAGAGAAATAGTGCAGAGACGCCATCTAGTGGACTCTGAAAACAATAACACTGCTTCATGAAGCTTCATCAGACCATCACTAGCTGGCTCTGCCACTTCCTATTAAGTATTATAAAAAATATGACTGTCTGCTGCCCCCTCGACCCAACTTTATAGGGTGAATTTGCGAAACTTGTTCATTCAAAAATAATCACCTCGAAACTAGGATCATGATACCAGCTGTTCATCTCGACGAGACCCGTCATGATGCAGTTTACGGCTCCTCTCCGGCAGAACCATTACAGGCGCAGGTTACCGGGTCGCTGTGCCGGAATAATTGTGTTGTTTTTTTTGGTGTTTTTTTTTTTTGTCCTCAATAGATTCCGAGAGGATTGTTGTTGCTGCTGCGCTGGAAATGTCAAGTGAATCATTTGCTTGACGGCATCAACATGAAGTGTTTTTTCAAAAATATTGTGACAACCTGAGCTGGGTCACATGAACGGGTCCACCTCAGAGCTGTTTCTGTGACTCAACAGAGTCGTACTGATGGTGGGTGAGTCACGGAGTCACTCAGATGACTCGACAGTTCTATCCATCCATCCATCCATCCATCTCATCGGCATCCATCCATCCATCCATCCCTCCCTCCCTCCCTCCCTCCCTCCCTCCCTCCCTCCCTCCCTCCCTCCCTCCCTCCCTCCCTCCATCCATCCATCCATCCATCCATCCATCCATCCATCCATCCATCCATCCATCCATTGTATCCATCCATCCATCCATCCATCCATCCATCCATCCATCCATCCATCCATCCATCCATCCATCCATCCATCCATCCATCCATCCATCCATCCATCCATCCCTCCATCCATCCATCCCTCCATCCATCCATCTATCCATCCATCCATCCATCCATCCATCCATTGTACCATCCATCTATCCATCCACCCATCCATCCATCCATCCATCCATCCATCCATCCATCCATCCATCCATCCATCCATCCATCCATCCATCCATCCATCCATCCATCCATCCATCCATCCATCCATCCATCCATCCATCCATCCATCCATCCATCCATCCATCCATCCATCCATCCATCCATCCATCCATCCATCCCTCCATCCCTCCATCCCTCCATCCATCCATCCATCCATCCATCCATCCATCCATTGTACCATCCATCTATCCATCCATCCATCCATCCATCCATCCATCCATCCATCCATCCATCCATCCATCCATCCAACCATTGTACCATCCATCCATCCATCCATCCATCCAACCATTGTACCATCCATCCATCCATCCATCCATCCATCCATCCATCCATCCATCCATCCATCCATCCATCCATCCATCCATCCATCCATCCATCCATCCATCCATCCATCCATCCATCCATCCATCCATCCATCCATCCATCCTATCCATCCATCCATCCATCCATCCATCCATCCATCCATCCATCCATCCATCCATCCATCCATCCATCCATCCATCCATCCATCCATCCATCCATTGTACCATCCATCCATCCATCCATCCATCCATCCATCCATCCATCCATCCATCCATCCATCCATCCATCCATCCATCCATCCATCCATCCATCCATCCATCCATCCATCCATCCATCCATCCATCCATCCATCCATCCATCCATCCATCCATCCATCCTTCCATCCATCCATCATCCATCCATCCATCCATCCGTCCATCCATCCATCCATCCATCCATCCATCCATCCATCCATCCATCCATCCATCCATCCATCCATCCATCCATCCATCCATCCATCCATCCATCCATCCATCCATCCATCCATCCATCCATCCATCCATCCATCCATCCATCCATCCACCGATCTATCTTTTTCTCTCTCTTTTTTTAGGTATTTTAAATGATTTTGACTCAAGTTATTTTTACTTCTCTTACCATTTCATTTTTTTAACTAAATACATATATTAAAGAGCAATTTACCCTTAATTAGTTACCCTTAAATTAAAATAAATGGTTTATGCAATGGGTATGAGTCACTCAGATTTTTGACCAGGTTTAACAACATTAAAAGAGTACTTTCTTCTTCCCATAGAGCTAAATTTCTGCAAAAATACTAGCATCATAACTATTAGACATTAAGCTAGCAGCTAGCTCTAACATTCTGGTGAATTCCAAACCATTTTTTTTTTTTTTAATTGATAAAAAGAGAGAAATCGCATTAAAACTAGTGATGGTCTGATGAAGCTTTATGAAGCAGTGTCATTACTTTCAGAGTCCACTAGATGGCGTCTCTGCACTATTTCCCCTTTTTTTTGAACAACTGTTCTAATGAAACATGACATAATTTTTAACCTGGTGGCACCACCTACTGACCTCTAAACAACATGACAGTTTTATGAAGCTTCATGAAACAGTGTTATTACTTTCAGAGTCCACTAGATGGCGTCTGTGCACTTTTTTCTTTTGTTTTGAACAATTGTTCTAATGAAACATCATTTTTAAACCGAGGGCGCTACCTACTGACCTCTAAACAACATGACACTGTTTCATGAAGCTTCATCAACACATCACTAGTTAAGAAAAGCCTATAGTGTATAATATTTTTGCAAATGTCTTTATTATTATAATTTTTTATTATTATGTATGTAAAGCTTCTTTGTGTAACTTGAAAACACTATAGAAAACATATGTATTATCATTATTATTATTTATGATGTTATAAAAAATGCTGCTAATTCGGATGTGCGCCCCCTGCTGGCCAAAATACAAGCTGCCGAAAAAAAGGAACAGGAAGCTCCTCAAATATTCTCCTTGTTCCAGAACTTCCCAGAACTCCTGACTCTCTGATCTGTTCCGGTGTTAAAAACTTGCACCAACATGGACGACGTGACCCGTCAGATCAAAACATTCTCATTTTCACTTTTCTTTTTTTTTTCTGAAGTTGCTATTTTTTCGACGCTGACATTTCCGCACTTTTATACTCATGAATACTGATGACATTTAGACGGTCTCGGCCTCAGACCTCGTCAATGATGGATTAGACCCTGATGAGCTCAAGACGCTCAGTTCTTTAAAAGAAATAAAAAAAATGTCAGGGTTTAATTTGCAGCTTAAATCCATAATTAATCAGTGATTTGTTGTAATACTTAATTTAAGATCTGTAAAATCTGAAACTTAGGTGAAGAGAAGGGAGGGTCGAAAAGCTGCAACAGATTTTCTTTGTTTTAAAGAAATGCTCACAAGGGACAAATATTGTTAAACACAAGGTAAAAAATAATAATAAAACATTTTTGCTTTTATTTCATCGCGCAAAACTTTTCCAATCCGTGACTGACATTTTTTTTTATATATTGCAAGTGTTGTGTATTAAAAAGGATTTAAAAAGTCAGATATATGACATTTAATAAAAAATCAACATTTGATATTAAAACTAAGAATAATTTTACGGGAAAATGCTTATATTGAAGCTTAAATTTAGATGATAAAACGCTTGTAATAAGGAAGAAAAAGAGATTATAAAAATAGAAAATTATATACTAAATAAAGACTATACTATGTATAGTACTATATATCCTATATATATATCTAAATAAAGATACTCATTTTAAAACAAGATAACTCAAGATTTTAAGATGAAGATCATACTTGAAAATGTTAGTTCATAAAAGTCAATATGACGAGAGTAAAGCTATGTTGTTATTGAGTTTAATGTGGATTTATTGAAGATATGCTAAAATTAGACACGGATTAAGATTTGCATAAACGATTTATTTTTAATTATGACTTTAATATCAAATATGACTTTAATATCAAATTGTGTTTAAAATAAAATTAAGGGTAAAATGCTCTTAATCATAAAGTTTTACCTTACCTTATTTAGTAAAACAATTAAACAATACGAAAAGTAAAAATAACTAAAGTAAAAATAATGTAAAATACCTAAAAAAAACATAAAGAATGTTTAGCAAAAAAAAACAGACAAAAGACAGACAAACACTGATGGAAGACTGCAGAAAGAAGACAGAAGAAAAGATAGATGGATGGCTGGATGGATTATCAAACCTGGTCAGAGATCTGATAGATAGATTGATACCTAGATTGCAGATAGAGATAGATAGATAGATAGATAGATAGATAGATAGATAGATAGATAGATAGATAGATAGATAGATAGATAGATAGATAGATAGATAGATAGATAGATAGATAGATAGATAGATAGATAGACAGACAGATAGATAGATAGATATTTGTATTTCCAGTCAAAAGAAACTGTAAATTAGAAAAAGCATCTTCATTTTACCAAATAAAATATGTGAAAAGGCAAAAAAAACCTACTAATTTCAATATAAACAGCCACAAACTGTAGGAGATAAAGAGACGTACAGACTCCACTGCTTCCTCGTCGACTGTTATTAAAAACATGATTCCTGTCGACCCACTTTCCAAACACAAACATCAGCATCAAGTCACTCGCACAGGAAGACGTTTAATATTCAGGTGGAGAACAAACTCATCACACGGGCGACACTGCGAGCGGGAAAAACACAAGCGTCAGACAAGTGTGACAAATTGCCTCTCGCGGCTCACATGATGGTATCTGAGATCTTCATCCTCATCCTTCTTTGATCCAGCGTCAGACTGCACTTCCTTCTCTACAACGACAAGACAAACACCATCTCAGGTGAGATAGACGTCCTGAGGGTTTGTTTCTAGTAAGTCACTCTTTCCTCCGTCCCCTGAAGATTCACGTTCACAGTTGCCACCATGGCTGCACTCTCTTCTTCACCTGTTTCCACTACTCTCGATTATTAAACCCCAAATCTTCGCTTCCTCCCTTAAATTTCTCTAAAAATCTACCCTCATTTTAAATAACTATACCATCAGAAAACATCATCATCCATGAGAATCTTCTTTACCCACGTGTTATCTCCAGGTCAAGGTGACCCAAAACAAATTTGTTTGTGGTATCGCTTGTGTTATCTTAGGGTCAAGGTGACCCCAAAGTCCAAAAACAAATGTGTTTGAGGTATCCCTTGTGTTATCTCAGGGTAAAGGTGACCCGAAGGCCCGAAAACAAATGTGTTTGAGGTATCCCTTGTGTTATCTCAGGGTAAAGGTGACCCGAAGGCCCGAAAACAAATGTGTTTTAGGTATCCCTTGTGCTATCTCTGGGTCAAGGTGTCCCAAAGGCCCGAAAACAAATGTGTTTGAGGTATCCCTTGTGTTATCGCAGGGTCAAAGTGAGCAACCTCCCTGGTTTCCATAAATACATATGCAGTAGTGGAAGTCATTCATCTTGACCCAAAGAAAACCCAAGAGATTCCACAAACACATTTGTTATAGGTCTCCGGGTCACCTTGACCCTGAGATAATACAAGGTTTCAAGATTTAGTTTTTCTCTGTCACCACAACAAACAAAAAACTTAAATCCAACTAACCTTACAGAAAGAGACAACATTTCAGTTTAGGAATATGACGCTTTTAATTACTTAAAAAAATAATAGAAAATACAAGCAGTAATAAGAAATACAATCATTGAGGGAATGTTATTATGTGAGGCAGGTAAATATGATAAACATGCTTCAGCTCATCACTTTCCCATCACCACATTTCCACTAAAGTAGAGTTAGCATGTTATTATTGGTAAATAAGGATGCTTGATTTGGTCAAGTATGCTAAATGAATAACAAGCCTTCAAACCTACAAAAATATAAATCAAAACTCCATATAAACTTGTCATCCCCTGCTCCCATACTGTAGCGCAACAGTTTGTAGTAAAAATAACCTCTACCTGCAAAATGGTGGGTTATTTTGTAAATTCCATTAAACATCCTGATGTTTTAGAGTAAATGTCCTCAGACAGATGATAAAAGATTACAAGGAAGAGCCGATTAAATGCTCTTAATTTGAAAAACGTTTATTTCCTCCCACTGAAGGGAAGTTGCCGTAGCGAGAACTCGCCAGATTTGAATTTTCAAGTTTCCAAATTTGACTCTAGAGCGAAGAATCCTGAGCGATTAGTTAGCTTGACAGCATTATGATGTCAGCGCTGTATTTGTATTAAAATGTTACAACGACCCGATCACATGTTGTCATTGCTGTCAGGAAAGACAGACCCGCCTTATGTTGCTTATGATTGGTTAATATTGCGCGGTGCCTTCCGTGATTGGCTAAATTTACGCAAAATGACTCAAGTTTATTATCATGAAAATATAAATATTGCGAATTAAATGGGTCAATACAAGCATGATAAAACCAAATAATATTTGATTTTACAGTTTCTGGTCTTAATTTTATCTGTAAAGTGAGTCAATTGCATGTATCAACGCAGTTTGTTATGGGTTGCGCATTAAGAGGTGAGGCACTGCCTCACCTGCCTACTATTAGATTGGAAATTATTATACACTATACATATACGCCATAAGTTAAATTAATGCTAAAAAGATAATAAAAATATAGAGTATAAATTACTAGCCTCATCTAAGAGCTTAAACGTTTGAATACACATTCACAACCAACATTTCACTTCATACTGATATACACTGTCTCAAGGCTAGCTTGAAACAGACGTAGAGATTAATCAGCGACTTAATGAAGCATCTGTCTGTCTGCTCAGTTCACACCTGTGGGCGTGAAACAAAAGGGCAAAACGGAACACACCCAAGAAAGGGGAAGACAAAGGAACTTGCCCACACGGCGGGGAGGCAGGGAGGTTGCTCTCCAGGTGACCCGAGACAGGAACTAACATGAAAGAACCACTGCCCCGGAAGAGACGACCCCCTGGACAGGAAACTTTCCCTTAAATACAAAGAAGCCCCATAACCCGGGGCCGTCTTTCCCGGAGCTATTGACCTGTAGAGCTGCCGGCGAAGAGCGAGTCCGATCGATCGTAAAAGTTTGTATGTTTGTTTGGCTTGAAGCGGTGAATAAACGACCCGTTACACTCTGAATTGATCCTTTATTCTCCATAAAGCAAAGTATTAAGACCCGGAGGTGACGTCGTGTTGGAGCGACGGAAACGGACTCCGGTTTTATCCGTTTTACTACCCTGACCACACCTCCCTAAAACAGACCATAGCGCATGTGTTCCCGAATCTTCTACCGACAGCGGCCAATCCCAGCTGAGATTTATGTCGCGGCAAACGTTAGCAGTGCCAGCGTTTGGTTAATGCGACTCATATATAAATGCTCCGATAACGTAGCGCAACATTTACAAGTAAATCGGTCGTTTATGGTGTGAACTTTAATCTGACTCCGGCGGTAACTCAGTGTCTTCTCCTGTCGTGGAAACGTAGCGTCTGGAAGCTAGCGAGGACTCCTGCAGCGCTGCGGTCCATCACCGTGTTAAAGGGAGTGTGTCTGAATACCAAATATCTCCGTCGCTTCTCCCTGAACACAATTAAAGTGTGTTTCCCTCCGGGTTCACCAAACCTTCGGTCCATTAGTCTCCCCGACTCTCGGATGGTGCTGAAATGTTCCTCTAATGAAAGACACGATTCCGCGCCCGGAGAGTGGGAGACGGTAAAGTGCTCCCTTGGACACAGATCAATGGACTTTTCAAAGTCCGTAATTGAGTTTCAGATAAATTAGAGTGCGATTTATGGTAAGAGTGAGGACAGGGACGAGTGAGGCACACTTAAGGGACTCCATCTTCTTAGATCAAACACACGCAAGTGACTTTATTCCATATTGAATTAACATTTTATTTCAATTCATTTAAAAAAAATAAAAAAATAATCAAGTTATGTTTATAGTTAAGTGAGTATTGAAGTGACCAACAATTAAAAACTCACCATCATGTCGACTAAGGGTAGGGATTAACAGATGTTAGGAAATGATCCAGAAAAAAATTAAATAAGACTTTATTTTACGATCGCTTTGAGCGGAAGATCCAAGGCCTTCATCATGTAAGACGGACGTTACAGACGAGCAGTATGGAGGTATTTAGATGTTTTTAATTGTCTTTTTGGATGGAGATGAAGATGAAGACAGCTCAGGAATGGTTGCTACATAAAGGGAACATACAATTTTTGACCATAACTTAAAAGGAATATAGAATAAGGAGCTGTGTCGCCTGCTGATGATGCAAAACTCTGCAGCGAGAATTCTGAGCTGCTCTAGTAGAAGAACTCACATTTCTCCGATCCTTAAAACTCTTCACTGGCTGCCAGTTTCTTTCAGGAGCAACTTTAAAATTCTGGTTCTTACTTTCAGATCTATTCATGGTCAGACCTTCCATCAGTGATCTGATCCAGACTTACACCCCAGCTCGGGCTCTGAGGTCTGTGGATCAGAATCTACTGATGGTTCCTGAACACGGTTCAGGACCAGAGGAGAGAAATCCTTCCAGACTGTTGCTCCTAAGCTTTGGAACGATCTCTGTGTTTGATGATCTACTGACTCCTTCAAGAAACTTCTAAAGACATTTTAATTTGTGCTCTTTTCTAATTTTCTAGGGCTGATTTGTTTGTCACTGTGTAGTCTTGGCCTTTTAAAGTAGGTATTTAAACCATATCTTTTTTTGATTGTTTAAGCGCTTTGTGACCCTGGTCTGAGAAAGGCGCTTTACTTCACTTACTTGTTGCTCTGAAAATAATCCCAAACCTCAGTCGACATAAGGGTGGGTAAAATTTAACTATAAATAAGTACGAAATAAAACACAACAACGGTGTTGCAATTGTTTTGCTCCAAGAAGGGCTGCATTCGATAACATGAGAATTAAAGGTGAGGCCAAAATGTGAAGAGTGACATCATATCTCTTAAAGAATTTAAAACTATTAACCTGCTATAACTTCAACCAGCTCAACAAAAAAAAATCTTCATGGACGAAAAGGAAAAACCTGTAATCCACGAGGAGAGTGTAGAGAACGTACATGCCAGGGAGTGACGATTATAATCTGGCGCCTGTTGCTGCAGGAGAGTTGGCCGTGGAATACAGGAAGCAGAAAAGACATACAAAACAAGTTTCAAAATCAAATCAAAAGACAAGTCGTGACAAGAAAGTAGAAACAAACAAAAAAGAAGGAATAAAAGAAAATTCCTAAATAACAACTTATAAAAAATAACTTAAAACATTCCCAATAAAAAACACTGTAATAAGTTACATGTAGAGCTGTGCTAGTGATACAATTGTTAGCTAGCCATTGGAAACATTTAAGAAATGGTCAGTTTTATAGAAGTATTTCGACGTCACGCATAGGACAAGATGATCGGGAATTAAAAGTGTGGGGAATCAATCTATCTCCAGAAACCCATGAAGATCACTTTCTTATACTTTTCAAAATGTGATCAATTTTGGAACCAGGGCAACTCAAACATTAGCACCGAGAACAACACGGGTTCGAAATGACCCAGGGACTTAGGGCAGTGAGGAAAAAAAAACCATTACCCGCGGTGGTATCCCATGGACTTGGGGCGCGAGGTGGGGGACACCCTGGACAGTTTTCCAGCATCGCACATTTTCTGCTTAACAAGTTAAGTCCGCATTGTGGAAGAAAAGTG
The DNA here is from genome assembly GCA_016630915.1 of Callionymus lyra. Lineage (NCBI taxonomy): Eukaryota > Metazoa > Chordata > Actinopteri > Syngnathiformes > Callionymidae > Callionymus > Callionymus lyra. The sequence continues at coordinate 18,814,823 of JACEEU010000687.1, read as the reverse complement.
TTTTAAAAAAGTCTCAAATCCTGGATGTTTTTGTGATTCCTACTCGTCAATCACAGACTAACAGAGTCACCGAGACATTCACGACCAAAACAAAACTTCTCCGAGTCGCTCTCGTTAACGGTTCCTCTCGCATACATTTGCATCATTTTGGTTCGTGGATGTGAAAATACTCCATTTATCCAAATCCGCCGACTGTGACGAGCATCATTAACAATTCAAACAACCTGAGTTCAGCGAACGTTCCTCGTCTTATTAGTTTATTTACAGGAAACGAGCGTCAGCGACGGCCGCCGTCAGTCCTCCTGTGGCCTCCTGTGGCCCCCGGAGAAGTTTGTTCTGCTGCAAAAGGCGTAAATTGGTGCAGATGAATGAGGATGAGTCGAGTTATTTGAAGTCTCGTCCTGATTTAAACTCAACAAAATCTCAAGAGTATTTTTGAAAAATACCTCCTGATTATGTTGACGAAGATTTTGCATTTTTTAATTTCACATATTTTACTGCACTGCTTTTATCAAGGTTTATTTAAAAGCTAAACATTTCCTTGGGTCAAATTAGTATTATTTTTTAACCCTTGTAATGTCCCTGGGTCAAGGTTACACGGATTCCCAAATGTGTTTGAGGTATCCCTTGTGTTGCCTCCGGGTCAAGGTGGTTTAAACAAGGGTTAAATCAATTTTTATCAATAATAGAGCTTAATATATTATTGTTTATATTAAATTTTGAATCTTTGAACATTTTCTGTACAATCAAAAAATGTATGTAATTTTATATTCATTATTTAATTTTAAGATTCTAAAAAACGTGGCCTATTACTATTTATGTATTTTACCAATTAAAATAAAATAAATACAATGCAAAATAAGCTTTTTTATGCCTTAGTTTTATTTTATTTTAATACCTTAATGTATTATTATGTTATATACATTTTATTTAAAGAAATATTATATAAAAGCACTATGAATGGAGAGGAGAGCAGAAAATAAGATATTCAAACAAAGATATTTTGGGAAATATAACAAAAAATGTATATAAATATATAAATAAATTGTGTAATATTTAATTTTATATACATTTAATTTAAACAATATCATATGAAAGCACTGCGAGAAAAAATGTATTAAAACAAAGCTCTTTAGGAAAATATAGCTATTGTAAACATTGTGATAAACAGAAAACTAAACATATTTTCTTTTAATAGAATAAAATTTTGTTTTAATAATTTTAGCTAATACTAATAAAAGTCATATTTATGATTATTATTTTGTTGCAGATTCTTCAGTTTTGTTTTTTTTTGTCGAAAGTTTTAGACTCTAGTTGTTTTTTTAAACAATGATTAAATTATGATCACCGCTTATTAATGTCATTTGGTAATTTTTGTTAAAACTATTTATCTGACGCAACAGCAATTATGTCAAAGATAAACATGCGGAATATGTTTTTATCATCACTGATTTACATTTTTTGTTGGGTATGTGTACAACTTAAGTCATTTGTTTCATATATATTCTTGATATGTTAAGGCTTTTTAGAACATCATCTTTTTTGGCAATTTTCTCATTTTAAAACTTCACTTTTATTCTCCATATGAACATTGTTTGTCTGCATCTAAATATGACCTTGCTTCACATTTATTTACTACACATTTATTTAAGAATGATCTCATGATACTTTGGCGAACTAAGTTAGTTGGGTGAAAATGAAATAAAAATAATAAGACATAAGACATAGAAAATGAATATAGATCCAGAATCAATCCAACAGAACGTGTCTATTTGACTTAAGACAGTTTCAAGATTCCAACTGGCAACCGTCCTGACTCGAGGGGGTCCGTCCTGAGAGAGCGGTGGGGGGTCCAACAGGTCCTCGATGAAAGCCTCACACTCGTCGGGGAAAAACCCCAGAGAGTCTCCAGTCCCTGCTTTGATCAGACTTTTTGATGTGCAAAAGCGCTGGAGACTAATCAGTGTTTACCCTCTGCTCCGGGGCGCAACGCAACATCAACCCTGTGATGTTTTCCTGTTTACGCTTCGTGGGAAAAAAACAAACAAACACGAAGAGCCTTTTTAATTACCGACTTTCAATTTTTAAAGAGATGAGGAAGAACAAGACGCTTGTTTATGACCAGACGGATCGTCGTCTTACATCATTTAGTTCTACACGTCTGGTGAGTGGTTTCGTCACGTACGGCAGAGAAGCTTCCACATCCTGTTACTTCAAATTAATTATAGAAAAAGTCAGTTTGTTATTTACAAATGTGAATAATTATTATTAAATTACTATTATTAAAATTGTAAAAAAAAACTTACTACACAAAATGTATTAAAATAATTGTAATAAAAGTTTTTAAAATATCATTGTAAGTAAGTAAGTAATTAAGTAATTTTTATTTGTATAGTGCTTTTCTAGACCAGGGTCACAAAGCGCTTAAACAATCAAAACAATATTCAATAAAGTATATACTTTAAAGGTCAAGATAATACTGAGAACAACACAGGAGTTCCAGAAAATCAAGGAAAAGCCTGAACAAATAAAAAAGTCTTAAGATGTTTCTTAAAGGAGTCAGTAGATCCATCATCTTGTTCTTTTTCTTTATTTCTCTTAGTTCTTATTTTATTTTGATCATTTTTTATGAAAGATTGCTGTATTTGCTGTGGATAATTTGGAAAAAAAACTATTTCAATTATCAATAAAGTTCTTCCTAACCTAACCTAACCTAAAACGTCATTTTAATGGACAGTTGTGACAACATAATAGCATAAATAAATATTCCATTTTAAGTGAAAAAAACGTTAAACCAAATATGGAATTATGTTGAAAGTCTTAATGTCAAAAATAATAAAAATAATAATCATGAAAATGTGTCATACAGATTTGGAACACAAGTGGATTTAAAAACAAGTGGTTGACAAGTATTGAAAGAAAGAACAACACAGCAGGTAACGATAAGAAAACACGTACAAAACAATCGACTGCTGAGCACAACAACACAACAGAGACAACACAATTATACCAAGCAATACAATTACACAGAACAGATAAAAGATGTGGACGGGAAAATAAAATAACAACACAGGTAAGAGTAACACACGTGGCTTCAGCGCACACTGGTGACAACAGCAGTGGAAGAGAAACACAAGGATGAAGAGATGAGAGAAGAGAGTGAAGAAGTAGCTCAAACAAACATGAGAGAACAACGGAGGGAGGGAGCAGGGAGGGGCAAAAAGAGGGTGGAAGGGAGGGAGTGAGGCACGAAGGAAGGAAGGAAGGATGATTGAGGAAGGATGGTGGAAATAAGGAAGAAAGAAAAAAGGATGGGAAAGAAGGAAAGAAGAAAGGAAGGAAGAATAGATGGAAGAAAGGATGGGAAGAAGAATGGATGGAAGGGATAAGGAAGGAAGGAAGGAAGGAAGGAAGGAAGGAAGGAAGGAAGGAAGGAAGGAAGGAAGGAAGGAAGGAAGGAAGGAAGGAAGGAAGGAAGGAAGGAAGGAAGGAAGGAAGGAAGGAAGGAAGGAAGGAAGGAAGGAAGGAAGGAAGGATGGGAAAGAAGGAAAGAAGAAAGGAAGGAAGAATAGATGGAAGGTAGGAACAACGGATGGAAGGGAGAAAAGACGGAATGGTGGAAAGAAGAAAGCTGGAAGGAAGGAAGGAAGGACAATCGTAGGAAGGTCGATGGAAGAAAGCAAGGAAGGAAGGAAGGAAGGAAGGATAGAATGATTGAAGGACTAAACGAAGGAAGGAAGTAAGGGAGGATAAAAGAAAGTATGGAAGAAAAAATGGGAGGATAAAAGGAAGGAAGTAAGGGAGGATAAAAGAAAAGATGGAAGAAAAATGGGAGGATAAAAGGAAGGAAGGAAGAAAGTATGGGAGAATAAAAGGACGAAAGGAAGGAAGGAAGGTTGGAATGAATGATGAGTATAGGAAGAAGGGAAGAGAGGATAAAAGGAAGGATGGAATAAAGGATGAAAGAAAGGAAGGAAGGAAGGATGAAATGAAGGACTGAAGGATGGTAGGTAGGATGAAAGGAAGGAAGGAAGGATGAAAGGAACGATGGAAGGAAGAATGAGAGGAAGGATGAAAGGAAGGACCGAAGGAAGGTAGGATGAAAGGAACGATCGAAGGAAGGAAGGAAGGAAGGAAGGAAGGAAGGAAGGAAGGAAGGAAGGAAGGAAGGAAGGAAGGAAGGAAGGAAGGAAGAAGGAGCAAAGGACATCTTTCAGTAGAGAGTTCCAGTATATTGTTGATATCATAACTAAAGATTCACTTAAGTTAATAGATAAAAGACCTGAACTCTACATATTGTAAACACGTATCTGTGAAACATTTGATTGACAGCTGCTAAAACAACACCTAAAAACATGCGAGCGAGCGAAGCAGCAGCAGCAGCTGTCAGTCTTCATCTGCTCACCGCGGCCACATCACACAAGCAAACTTCACTTTTCATTTTTCAGGAGGAACTTCTTTTCTCCTGCGGGCGTCGTTCCCTCGTAGACGGGCGGTGAGGGCGTCGCTTCAGAAAAAAAAAAAAGGTGCCACATCTCCGGTCGGACCAGCGTGGCATTTCTCAATGTCAGCGCTCGCCGGGCGCCGCGGCCTCATGTGGGCGAACAAATGTCAGGTTTTTATAACCTTTTTCAAGCAAGAGAAGCGGTGATTCATCTCCGATGAGAGCGGCTAATGAAGCTAGCAGGAATATTTATGGAGGATGATGGCAGCGCTGGACGTCTCGCTGTGAACGTGGGTTTCTTTCCTTCTTTTCCGCTCGATTTTCATCATTTTATCTGATAAACTCTATTTGCTCTTCTAGTCTCTGCCTGTCTTTATGTTCTTCTTTTTCTCTACAACGAGTCTGGTTCTGCTCAAGGTTTCTGCCTGAAGTGTAGTATGAAGTGTCTCATTATGAATTTGAATCCAATTGAATAAATAAAGAAAAAAAGTATCTTTTTGTCAATTATTTTTCAAGGCTTTCATAGTTGATGTGTCTGTTTGTTGTTGTTTATAGTCGTATTTTCAATCCGTCCTGATAAGTATAAAGATATTTTACAACAATCATTTTTTCCCCCTATAGAAATATTAATTGTTAGTAGTGATGTGTTACTGAAGCTTCATGAGACGGTGTCATGTTGTTTAGAGGTCAGTAGGTGGCGCCACCAGTTTAAAAATGATGTTTTATTCGAAAAGTTGTTCAAAACAGAGGAAAACAGTGCAAAGACGCCATCTAGTGGACTCTGAAATAAGGACACTTTTTCATGAAGCTTCATCAGACCATCACTAATTGTTAGATTTTTTTTGATGGTTGAAGTTTTTTTAAATTTAATTTGTAAATGTGATCGAAAAACTTTTAGATAAGAATGTCTTTGATCTTTAATTTTGAATTTCTCAGTAATCCATGAGGGTCACTTCCACAAAAGCGTGATCTATTTTTGAATGTAGCCATTAGCATTACAAGATTACAACGACTTGTATCTAGTGATGGTCTGATGAAGCTTCATGAAACATTGTCATTATTTTCAGAGTCCACTAGATGGCATCCCTGCCCTATTTTTTCTTTATTTTGAACAACTGTGCTGTGTCTCAAATCACATACTTCTCTTAGTATACTAGAAGTTAGAATGCATCAGGATAGTGTACATACTAACTAGTACGCAAATTCTCAACAGATAGTATTTCTCAAATCAAACTCTGCTGCTACACACTAACAGGAAATCACATGACAGCTTCTTCTTCTACTACTATTTAACGATGATTTCAACCTGCTGTTTGAACACTATCGACACCTGCTGGCAGCACGTTTTGCAAGTTTGGAAAAATAAAAAAATAAAAAATATGAGAATGGAAATATTTGCGAGATATTTACGCTGGTATCAGCAGTGAAGACGTCTCATTCTCCTACTGCTGGCTGAAAATACACCTGTAAGTATATAAATAAATATGCATTTATATATGACGTAACTTCCGTTTAAAACGTCATTAAGATGGAGCCGTTTAGGGTGGTTCCATCGAACTATACACAGTTTTGTGGGCGTGTTAGTACGCCAATTTAGTGTGCATGGCGCACTAAATTTCACATACTAAGAATTGAGACGCACTTACGCACTAAAAATACTAACTTTGAGTACGCTAGTATGCGATTTGAGAGACAGCACTGTTCTAATAAAACGCCATTTTTAAAGTGATGGCGCCACCTACAGTACTGACCTCTAAACAACACGACACTGCTTCATGAAGCTTCATCAACACATCACTACTTATATCTTTAGCCTTAACTTGTTGCCACTGCTGACTCCTTTAAGAAACATCTTAAGACGTTTTGATTTGATTTGATTTTCTGGAACTCCTGTTGTGTTATCAGTTTTATCTTGACCTTTAAAGTTTATACTTTATTGAATATTGTTTGGATTGTTTAAGCGCTTTGTGACCCTGGTCTGGAAAAGCGCTATATAAATAAAAATTACTTACTTACTTACTTACTTACAAAAGTCTGATACGTGAAAATCCAGTCCATAGACATTTTAAAGACAATGTGACTATAAAGCCCAGGTACCGATAAATATTTTAGTATGCTGTGAAAAAAAGCTCCGTCTGAGACGAGATAATAGAATCCATTGATGCCTTGTTTGAACAGTTAAAATATTTGACTTCCTTCAGTTACTAAATCTATTTTTAAGATTAAAATCCACCGCTGAGTTTTGAACAAACGTAACACTGCATCACGCAGCCTCGACCCAGTCATGATTGTTAATGAACTCCTGGCCTGAACAAAACCACAGAAGACATCAGCGCCTGGTCATCATTAGAGCGCGGTAACTGCTGACACGGTCAAGTTGGAGGCTTGTCAGAGTTTCCTGTGAAGCAGACGGAGAGCGTCCGCCTGCAGCGTGGACGCCAGTTAGCAGCCCGAGCTCGGGTCGCGCTGACAGCGGCGTGGAAGGACCGGCTGGCGCTGGCAGCCACAGATTATTAAGAACACAGGCGACGGCGCCGTTTTTTTCGTGACAAAGAGCCTTCAGAGTCTCTTTTCTGCCGCTGGAATCGTGCGGTGCACTGGAATTGAGGGCAGCAGGCATGTTTTTCAGAGCTGAGGTGTTTGATCGTCGACGCCTTCTGCAGAACTGAAGCTGGAGTCAAATCTGGATCACAAATTCCCAATTTTACTCTCTATGTACAAACAAAAGAACAACTTGTTTCTGATTTATGACAATGTATATAATTATGAAACGTTAGGTTTTGCTGATTGTAATCTCCTGCTTATTATATTTTCAGATTAATTTTTTTATTTATTTTGATAAAAGCTACTTTTCTATTCCATATTCTATTCAAAAGGAACCTTTTTTTGATATTGTATTCAATTTTCATGGTTCAGCATGAGTATTTGTTAATTTTAATGTTTCTTTCAATTTAATTGTACTCATTATCAAGTTCTCTTGTAAGAGTTAGTTAGTTAGTAAAGTTAACAATTAATAATATAGTCATTTATATTTGTATTTTGTTATTAATATTACTCTAATCCTCCCCTCTATCTTTATTTTTAGATTTAATTTGTTTCCTTTTTTCTATTGTTTTTAATGCTTGAAAATTTAAATCCAACTCATTCTTTTAGTTGATTTTTGAGTCTTTTTCATGGATTTTCCTTCTTATTTTGTGTGTACGGAATATTTTATATAAAAAAATAATATTCTTTCTTATTTTTGTGGTTGTTGTTGTTTTGATGAAACATAATCTTTTGGCTATTAAAAAATAACATTCTTTTCTGAAGCTGGATTTTGAATAATGTTTGTCTTACATATTTTATAATTTTTAATGTGACTTTCAGTTTAATTCTACTCATTATCAAGTTGTCTTTTAAAAATGCGTAAAATAAGTATTTTACATTTGTATTTTGTTGTTAATCTTGATCCAATCCTCTACAAACTACTGTCCATCATAGATGATGACATCATCCTCTCAACACTGTCACCAGTAAACAGATGGAGCATGAATGCTCCTCCCATGATGCAACACTAATAGACTCAGGGACTCATTCATTCCTTGGGCTATTAAACTGTCTATTCTATGTTAATCTTTGTATCCTTTTCTTTGATCTATATTCTTTATCTTTAGACTTAGATTGAGTCATCTTGCACTTTCTTTTTATTTAACTTTGTTCTTATTTCATGAAACTATCGTCTGAGTTGCTGTGAGCTGGAAAAACAATTTCCCGAACGAGACCTCCCGAGGGATCAATAGAGTTCATCCATCTATATCTGTTTTTTATATTTAATTTGTTTCCCTTTTTTGTGCTTTTCTCTCAAACATTTGCTTTAAAGCTTAAAGAAAAATGTACCTCACTTCATTTTTTTGTTTATCCTTTTCGTGTGTCCAGAATAGTTTTCTAAATGAAATCTTGTCACGAAGGTTTAGCTTCTTTGACTGAATTCTGAGAATTTAAACTCAAAAGATGGATTGAAAGATTTCGATTTTTTTTTTCTTAACCCTTATCTAAAGAGGTCAAAGGTAACAGAAGGGACAGCTCATCAGTTAGTTGTGGGAAACATTATTGTGTTAACTGTAAAATAATATAAATGTAAAATAACAATAATTGGCAGAATTACAGCGTCATAAAAATGTCAAAAACATTCTTCAAGAGTTCTTTTTATTCTTATCCATCACGTCAATGCTGTTTACTTCCAGCTTCCTGAGGACCGTTGAAGCGTGATCGAGGGTTTCATATCAGTTCCTGTCAAACAAAAAAAAAGCTCGACACCCGACAAGTCTGCACAGAGATCAATTCTTCATCAGCAAACAAAGAGTGGATCTTTTTTTCCCACAGTTCGCCGACGAGCTCCCTTGTTAGCGAGAGCGACGGAAACGACACTCGCTTCCCGACGGGATCAAAGACAACAGGAAACTTGTGGGTCGATAGCAACATCAACAGAAGCACGGCGGGCACGCCGAGTTCATTAGCTTCCTTCACGCTTCCTGGAGAGGAACGACTGGATGACCTTCAGCAACCAGACACGCCGCCGCGCTCGCCGGACTTGTCTGCGGCAAACGAGACGGAATCTGAAACCGTGGCTCTCGGCAGGAGTCTGATTGATTCGGGGAACAGACTCGCTGCTCGGACTCATTAGGTTTTGGGGGATTTGATGGAGTGAAACAATGAGGCGTGAGGAGACAAAATGGCCACTAGTGCTAACATTTATTTATTTAGTGTTGCCATGACTCATCCAGTTCCTGGAACAACAACATTGTCTTTGAGAAATCCCGGAATCACACTTTTTCAACATCATTTGACTACAAAAAAAAAATTTTAAAAGTTCTGTAGCTTCATATTTGAGAGTGCAATAGCAAATTTTCAATGGCAACAAAAAAACTCTGTTTCCAGCTGATAAAGTGATGGATAAAGTATGGAGTAAATCTGCTTGTTGGTCTAAAGTTAGTAGAAAGTCAAAATGGTGGACCAGAAAATAACACTGTGTCCCAAAGCGCACACTTCTGCACTTACACTTAGTAATTTGAGTGCGTAAGTGCGCCCCAATAAACAGTGTGCAAGAAAATGTAGTGTGCAATGAGCACTCAAATGGCCAGAAAATTGAGTGTGGATCGATGGACACTTTCCACCCTCAACGACAACTATCTTAGTGACGTAGATGAAGATAAACTGAAGCTACGTCACTGACGACGTGTCTTCGGAGCAGATATCGACGTAAATGTCTCGAGAAAACACTAATTTTACCACAAATCAATACGACAACAACAATAATACCAAAATCAAACACAACTTAATAACTTCTCTCAATTGGTGAAAATGACTGTGAAGTGTTAGTGATAGTGTTCCAACTTCTGGTTGCGATCAGTGTTAAAAAGTAGTAGAAGAAGAAGAGTCAAGTGTCTAGCGACGGTGTTTGATTTGAGACAGTACTATCTGTCGAAAATTTGTCACTGATTTTTTTTATCTAAAAAATTTTTTTTTTTGGGGGGTTTTTTTTTTTCTCAGAGACTCCTGGTCTTGGTGCGTCTTGACCTTTAAGTACTTTTGGCACTATCTTAACGTGTACTATTAATCAGTGCACTCGGATTTGGGCCGCAGACTAAGACTTGTAGATTATATTAATGTGTGACACTCTGTTTTTTAAAAAAGGGGGATTATTTTTTTTGTGAGGGGAAAAAAAAACTTTCCCTCCAATCTCAGAAATAATGCATTATTTTCCACAAGGCCACATAAATAACCAAGTAACCCAGTTTCAGGTCACTTTTGTTGACTTTTTGACAACTAAGCTGAACTTTTAACTGTTAATTTAGGGCCTACAATTTTGATCTTTCACACCAGACCTCCCTAGGGAACAAAAATGTAGATAGGTTTAGAATATAACAGCTTTAAATTATCTATCAGTTTCCTGAGTTTAATTTATTGCCAAAGTAGTGATTTTTTTAAACTCCTGGATGCTCCATCAACTTTCGAAACCATCAGCAAGTTGCCCGGTTGTGGTTCATAAATCAGGAGTTAGTAATGAAGAGTCGGTAACCTCCGACGTTCCTCAGTTTGATAGCAAACCCTGTAACCTTCAGAACTTTCTATTGGTCATTGGAAACTACCATAAAATATATCTAACCAGGCCCAGTCTCACGGTACCAATGACTGACCATTTCACCAACAAGTTAAAGATCATTTAATTTACCAGATGCTTTCATTCAAAGTTGAATAGTTGAAGAAGAATGAATGTATGAAATGGAAAAGACTGTGCACTTCTTCCACACACCTCCTTAAAGGATTCTAGTCTGTCTTGCTTGTCTTAGTCGTAGTTTCTATTTTTCAATTCAACCTGATATTTTGAAGACCAACAATTCCCTAGGACCTAAGGGCCGTCTGGCTCAGAGACCTACTGAGTAGAATCAATTTTTCAAAAAGGCCAAGACCTCAGGGGTTTTACCTTAAAGGTCTGGGAAGTCCCTGGTATGAGATGTAGTTCCCAGAGGGCAAAATGACAACCAGAACAGCTACGAAGCAAAGGTCCAATCAAGGTTTCCTATAATGCAATAATAGTATCAACAAGTAACGGTTAGCAAGACTGAAGCAAGTTTGACTTTCAAAGGCCGTTACGACGTAATGTTTAACTGATGGATGGAGAAGTATAAATCATCCTTTAACACGAGGAAGTGGATCTCAGCAGGGATCTCCCACTGGGAGCCTATTCTCAGAACCGCCTATTTCAGAGTCTTTAATGGGGTAAACAATGAAGCGTGAGGAAACAATATGGACTCCGGTATTGTTTCTAATGAGCGAGCTCATCAGATGCCTCTCTCTTATAGAAAAACAAAAGAACTATATATCATCCTTGTAACTGATTCACTGATTTCAAATGCAAACAAAACACCAAAAGGTTCAGGTATCAGATTGAAGAAGTAGCAACACTTCCCTTAATCCTGGAGCAGTTAGGTGAGGTGGCACTACCGTTTTTTAGGGTGTCTTTCAGGGTGTCTTTCAGATACTTGGTCCTGGAAAACCCCTGCAGCACCCACAGATTTCTATGTGCCGTGTTTCATCTGGAACCATGTGCATTGGTTTTCTTGCTCTGAGATTACGATACACCCCACAATCTAGGTCAGAAATGCGTCTTTGTAAATTCAGGACCTCACCACGATGGGCATAGTCGATGATATAATAGCACTACTTTCCAATAAAAGTTGAGGGACATATTCTCTTGGACTTTACCTTAAACCATTGTCATCCAGGCTCTACTGGGTCCATGTGAACCCGGCACCGCTCTAATGGGTTCTAGCAGTCCAAGATAGTCTTGTACCCTCAATAAACGAAAGGATTCACTGAGAGTGCTGCATACATCGGTCAGCAAGGAAAGTATTCTGAAACTTATGGAGTCCTAGAGTACATGACTTTCCCATGCATATTCATAATCATAATCCATAAATTACAACCACAAGTTGGTGAACTCATTTTGACGATCTATTAATATATAATATATGAAGCCGCTGCTCCACGAACCCACTTTGAAGGTGGTTAGAATCCCCAGAGATATTCTCCTAAAAGCTTGGGCATGTTGGCCATTTCTACATCGATGTTGGTGTGAAAGTTTGCTTTGTTGTTGCATCATAAAAACCCAGGAGTTATAGCAACGACGGTAACATACATGACTCATCCCACCACAGAACCAGTGCCAAGCTACTCTAGTCGGAAGTCTCAGTTAAGACTTCTTAAATGGTCAGAGAAGTGGCTCTAAGAAACTTCTGTTAAGGACGGAATATTCCACCTGAATTGTTTTACTCTTTTTCCATCTTTAAAAATCTCCTCCATTGTCATTCAAAAACTCTTTCTCTCAAAAGTCCTCAAAGTCAAAGCAGATGCAAGTCTCTCGAGAGTTGACCAGGTTTAACCGCACACGTAAAAATAAAAGTATTATTATTAATAATAATACAATATAGTAATAACAGTTATATAACTGTAGTTATATATATATATATATATATATATATATATATATAACTATATATATATATGTATATAACTGTAGTATAACTGGTGACAGTTGCTGAGAGGAGATCATTGAACAAACTACTGTCCATCATGGATTTTTCCCCCTCTTTCCCGGCGGGGGAAAAAACCCCCCCCCCCCCCCTGGGGGGGGGGGGGGGCCCCCCCCCCCCCCCCCCCCCCCCGGGGAGAGGGGGGGGGGGGGGTCCCCCCGGGGGAACCCCCCCCCCCCCCTTTGGGGGGGGGGGGGGGACCCCCCCCCCCTTGGGCGGCGGGCACCCCCCCCCCCCCCCGGGCTTTATCGCCCCTTATATGATGACAGTCATCCTCTGAACACTGTCATCAGTGAGCAGAGAAGCAGAATGAGTGCACGAATGCTTCTACCCAGGTGCAAAACAAATAGACTCAGGGACTCATTCATTCCTCGGGCTATTAAATTGTACAATTCTGAGTTCGGGGGCAGGAGTGGAGTGAAAGTATCTTGATGTTCTGTTCTATGTTAGTCTTTGTATCCTTTGTCTTTGTTGTTTTTCTTTGACCTATGTTCTTTGTCTTTAGACTTAGATTGTGTCATCTTGTTCTTCCTCTTTATGTTCTTCTTCTTATTTTATTTTTTATGTATTATTTTTTATTGTTTATGAAAAATTGCTGGCTATTGGTAAAAAACAATTTGATCAATAAAGTTTTACCTTACCTTACCTTACCTTAACAACAAATGAAGAAAACGCACAAGTAAAAATGTTAAAAGAGTTAAAGACTTGGCGCTTTACTCTGATAAATACCGTTACACCCTTCTATTCTGATGCTGGAAGTGACGTCAGTTTCAAGTAGCTTGAGGTCAGTTGGCGGCGGCCCATAATGAATAGCCGTCATCACTAGAGTCGTCCATCAATAGAGCCGAGTGAGTCATAGATGTTTTAATAACGAGCGTGTCATGGTCAGCGTCGCATCGGCAGGAACCTCGGAAAGGCGGCGCGGGCGACGCACGGCGTGACCCGGCCGCATCATTAATGCTGACGGCTAATTAAAAAGTGGTCTCGGCGTGACCCGTTGACGGCTCTTCGTCCGGTGGTGTGTCGGGGCCGCAGGGTTCGTGGCCCCCTTCCCCACCTCTCTAACAGCGTCGTGATGCGTGAGACGATCGTTAATCGTCGTCGCCGAGCGCAGGAACACGTCCGACGAGCAATTACCCGCGATGACAATGGACGGCGGCGTGTTGACCGAGGGTTGTTGTTTTTAAGCCATTTAACAAGAAACGTTGAATTAAACATTAAAAACTGTCCAGATGAGACAGTGACCGACGAGACAACCAAGGACTCGTTGCCTGCAAATAATTGGACGTTCTGATTACCGCTTGTTTCATAGCAAAAACACCTAATATCGTGGCGGTTTATGTCCCTGGGATGTTTTCCCAGCGACATGTTTCCCCTCCATGTTCACAGGCATAAAAAAGACTTTGGGTAATTAACCACGGGCTGCTGTTTTGACAGGAGACAGCAGGTGTCTCGCCGCTCACCACCGCGTCCCACGGCGAGGCATAAAGGCTAACATACGATATTCTCCGGCGCTCATTAGGTGACCTTTGGAACAATTGCTGTGATTAAGCCTCACATTAACGCCGCACATCCTGCCACGATGCTCACTAAAGCAGTTAATCTAGGATATCAGCTCCAGGGGGGGCCGGTGGGGGGCAAACCTGGGAAGTGTCGTAAATGAATAGTTTGAGTTTATTGTATGATTTTTAATTACCTGATGTCTCACACAGACGTCCCCTCCATTATTACTATGTTAATCTGACAAAAAGCCATTAAGGATGTTGAAGCCGCAGCCACCTGGGATCTGGTCGAGTACAGCGTGATCTGAAATCTGTAGCTTTTTGTTGTTTTTTCTTTTTGTTGTTGTTGTGATGCAACCGCAAGCCACTTCCTGGAAGGTTAAAAATAATGTTTTGGTGAACGTGAGTTAAAAAAGAAATATGGGTGAAAGAAATAGAGAAAAGAAAAGAAGCATATTAATAAAATATTGCTGTAAATAAGATTTTTTGGGTAAAACAAGTAGAGAAAAAGGTTGCATTAAGCATTTATTTGTGCACACTTTTTCTTTAGAGACGACTTTGACCATTTTGAGCCTCCATACAGAACACTGTGGTTTTAGTCTAGATATGAGCATGTGATTGTTATAACGAATAATACACTCAAATGAGGATATACAACTTTTGTTTTTGTTAGAAATAAGAAAATAAATTACTAGTTTAAGTTGAAAGTAGTGATTGGTTGATGAGATATTCGTTTTTAAAAGCCACTAAATGGCACATCTTGCTTCATAATCTTTGAGCCACTAAATGAATGAAACCTCTCAAGATTTTTAAACAAAAAGTGCCTAAAACTGAGCTACAAACATTAAGACAATGCATTAAAAAAATACATCTTTTTCATTGTCACTTATTTACTTAATTAGGAAAACAAGTTGCTTGTACCAATGGAGTTGTTTTTACTTTTGTCAGATTTTTTGTGAAAATAGTTTTTAAAATTTGAATAATCAAGAAATAAATCAAACAAATAGTTTGCCACAAATTACACTAATACCAGAAAACTAATCTTAAACCGCATCTAAAACAATAAATCACAAAATATTTTGTTTTAGTTTATGTTCAGAAAAATTTGTTTCTATTTCCTTTTTTCAAAATAAAATCTTTGGAACATTTTGAAAAACTGAGAGCGCCACCTACTGCCTTCTGAAAATGACGACACTGCATCGCAAAACCTTTACGATACCATCACCCTCGGAAAACAATATCAAATTTTAAGATTTTTTCCATGTTCAAAAATAGTCTTTAATAAAAAGAACGTAGTGGATTTCATGAACAGAATATTGCTCTTTTTAAGGCATGCGCCAAAAAAAGTAAAAACAAAAGCATTCAGTTGCATTTGAACCACTTTTATTTCCAGCATGTTTGTGCTTAATATCAGTGTAGTTATCTTTTAAGGAACGAAGATCGTTTTACTGAAGTGATCTGATAATAAATAGCTATTAAAAAAGAAGAGTTGTGTTTGTCATTACACACGTGATAAACTCCAGTCCAGACCCACATTCAAGTTATTTAGGCAGAAAAAACCCAAGATATAATATTTTATGGTCTGGAAATATTTACATTTCTCTGCATTTTCTTTTAATTGAATGTGTCATAAACAGCCTGCAATGTTCTTATTCTTGCATTTTCTCCTCCAAAGAAACCACACTCACGATCCTCCGAGACCATTTGTCACCATTAAACACCCTCTTACCTGCCGGGGAAACATTTTCCCTCATCAAAAATGATCCAATTTCCAGCCCGGTCGACAGGAAATGGTTTTTTTTGTTTTTATTCTTCGCAAATTGAAACATATTTCACTTCTCGAAGAAAACTGGGGGGACTCCAAGCAGCTGCAATTAAAGTGAGGGATCCCTCTCTTGTTCCTTTCATTGCCTGCACATTCACAGACAATAGGGGCTGATTTTAGTGAAGTCGCCCGAATTTAAACGGATGCAACGTCGAAGCTAAAATGACGGGAAACTCGCGATGAGTCCGGAGGGTTTCCGGGTGACGGAATAGACTCCTTTCCAGGGTGTCCCCTTGCCTCTGGTCCTCACTAGCTGAGTTAGACCGAGATAGTCTTAAAGAAATGCTCTGTTACAAAATACTTAGTGTATTGTTTCCTTAAAACCAGTCAAACCATCAATCAGAAAAAAACAAAAACGACCCGTTCGAAATGATTGGACGTTGATGTGTCAATCAAACTCAATTGCCTTTTTCCCCGCCCTCTACCCTCAGTCGGAAAAGTCTTAGATAATGTTGAAAATGTCCATTTTTGTTGAAATGTTTTTTGCAAAAGCAACAAGTGACTTTTTTTTTACCTGTCTCGCTGTCAAAGCCTCTGCTGAAGATGTTTTGTGACCAAGATTTTAATCGACTATAAGCACTCTGATCCTCAGATCTCACCCTCAAAGAATATTTGGGGTATTTTGTGAAGAGAAATGTTTTTTCTTGCGAAGGGATGACCTCGGTGTTGTTCAAAAGATCTTCGGTGTACAAAAAAAGTGGGCCTGGTTACCTAGGCAACAGAGTGATACTCAAACAAACCAGTGTTTATTCATCTTGAGGTATTTGCTCACGAATCTTCGCCCGAGTCTGTCAAACCGTGAACGCGGTTGATCAGAAGCACATCCTGGCGACGGAGTCTCACGTCGAGCCACTCGCTCCGGCGTGTCGGTCCCACCATCTTGATAAAAGCCCGACGTAATGTGACGAATCGGCTCCTTAATCTGAGGCTCTCGGAGCTGCCGGCTCTTCTGTCTCCCGTAATTACAGCATCCATCGCCATCGTGAGGAGGAGCTGACACCTTCTCAGCTCTGCTGCACCACTTTAATTCTATCTATCTATCTATCTATCTATCTATCTATCTATCTATCTATCTATCTATCTATCTATCTATCTATCTATCTATCTATCTATCTATCTATCTATCTATCTATCTATCTATCTATCTATCTATCTATCTATCTATCTATCTATCTATCTATCTATCTATCTATCTATCTATCTATCTATCTATCTATCTATCTATCTATCTATCTATCTATCTATCTATCTATCTATCTATCTATCTATCTATCTATCTATCTATCTATCTATCTATCTATCTATCTATCTATCTATCTATCTATCTATCTATCTATCTATCTATCTATCTATCTATCTATCTATCTATCTATCTATCTATCTATCTATCTATCTATCTATCTATCTATCTATCTATCTATCTATCTATCTATCTATCTATCTATCTATCTATCTATCTATCTATCTATCTATCTATCTATCTATCTATCTATCTATCTATCTATCTATCTATCTATCTATCTATCTATCTATCTATCTATCTATCTATCTATCTATCTATCTATCTATCTATCTATCTATCTATCTATCTATCTATCTATCTATCTATCTATCTATCTATCTATCTATCTATCTATCTATCTATCTATCTATCTATCTATCTATCTATCTATCTATCTATCTATCTATCTATCTATCCGTCCGTCCGTCCGTCCGTCCGTCCGTCCGTCCGTCCGTCCGTCCGTCCGTCCGTCCGTCCGTCCCATCCATCCATCCATATATCTATCTATACTTTCAATTCCAAAGAAAACAAAAGCTGACCATAAAAATAAATTAACTGGAAATAAAACTGTGATCAAAAATAATAATCTTAAAATTGAAACCATAAATCTGCGATTTAAGTAATATTTTTTGTATTTGGGCAATTTTATCGGAAATAAATTTGAGTTTAGTTTTTTGTCTGAATAAAAACGTTTTCAAGTTGTTTTTTTTAATTTTTGACGTAAAATAAGTTTTGGAGATGTTTTCTATAAGTTGAAAAAGTATTTTTTATTATGGAAGTCAAAGTGTTTTTGAAGATAGATTTTGTCAATACAAGTGAAAACGTTTAATTCCAGTGAAGAAAAAAGTATTTTTTCTTTATTGAAGTAAAACGTTTTAAAGATGTTGTTTTTTTTAAGTCTTTTTTTATCATTTAAGTAAAAATATATATATATATTTTAATGTAATAATAACAAAACAAAACTATTACAATAGTAGAAAACAAATCTTTCTCCTAAAATTGCATTTAATAGATTAAAACAAAAAATAAAAAAGGGCTTTTATTTGGCTTTAATTGAAAAATTATTTTCTATTTCCTGTTTACAAAAATAAAAGTTGAAAGCTGTTAGTGTATACCGAGAACTTAATAATGCAACTTACTTTAGCATGATATATTTCTTTAATTTTAATATACATTGTGAGTTAAAGAAATGGAGTGATTTTTACGAGAGATTACAATAAATATAGTTTTATTTTCGAGCCACCTTAAGGTTTAATAGAATCACATATAAGGTATAATAATATCATATTCTGTGTATTCAACAGAACTGTGACTTTCCTCCGCGTCACTTGGTCACATAAGACTGAGCTCTGGTCTCCAAAAAACAGTGTTTGTCTCCACAGTTTGTTGCTCTTGTGTATCTTTGTCGCCGTTTGAATCGGGCAGAAATGTCCTCGCTGCTCTCGTCCTCGCATCAGCGCCTCACAAAAGTGCTCGCAGAGTCTCTCTTTCAGTCTGGCAGCAGCCAGAAGGCTTTTGTCTGCTCCTTCTTTATGGTGTTCATTATCATTTTAATGTGCTTTTTCCTTCTTTTTAATCATATATATCTTCACAAACATTCGACAAAATCATGCCAATTTTCACCTTGTGCCGCGAAAAATCCCTTTATTTCATATCATAGCTTTGATATTTTCACTTGAGATGAATTTAAAGCCTTTAAGCTATAAAATGTATCATGTTTGAAAGGCCACTAGATGGCACTCTTAGTGAAAATAAAGCCAGGTTTTTATTGAGTTAGTGGATCAGATCCAAGTATTTTAAAGCAGAGAGTGACATCTAGTGGCCTTTCAAAGCTAAGACACTGTATCGTGAAACAGCTGATGATGCATCATGAGGCCTCATCAACCCATCTCTGGAAGGGAGGATAAAAGGGAGGAAGGAAGGAAGTATGGAAGGATAAAAGGGAGGAAGGAAGGAAGTATGGGAGGATAATTGAGTGTGGATCGATGGACACTTTCCACCCTCAACGACCGCCATCTTAGTGACGTCGACAACGCGAAACTGAAGCTACGTCGCTGACGACGCGTCTTCGGAGCAGATACTGACGTACATGTCTCGAGAAACACAAATATTAACTAGTTTCAATTGGCGAAAAAATGCTGTAAAGTGTCGACGATAGTGTTGCAACTTCCAGTTGCTATCATCGTTAAAAAGTAGTAGAAGAAGAAGCTGTTGAGTCATCACCTCACCAACCGTCCACAGTTCGTGAGGACCCGGGATGGTGTTTCGAAGACTGTACTGTGCAGTGTAGGGGTCCCCCAGGGAACAGTGTTGGCACCGTTCCTCTTTTCACTGTACACTGCAGACTTCCAACACCTTTCTCCCACCATTCACCTGCAAAAGTTCTCGGACGACTCCGCCATCGTCGGCCTCATTAAGGACGGGGATGATGGGTCGTACCGGGGACTTGTCCAGGACTTTGTTGACTGGTGCCTGGAAAACCACCTCCAGATCAACTCCAGCAAAACTAAGGAGTTGATTGTGGATTTCCGGCGGTGTCCCTCCATCTCCCCCTCACCACTGAACATCCGGGGACAGGACATTGAGATTGTCACGTTCCTGGGGGTTCACTTCAACAACCGCCTGGACTGGGTGGATAACACTGCTGGTCTTTATAAAAAAGGGCGGAGTAGACTCTACCTGCTCCGGAGATTGAGGTCGTTTGGTGTCCAGGGGCCACTCCTGAAGTCATTCTATGACTCAGTAGTGGCCTCTGCCATCTTCAACTGTGTGGTCTGCTGGGGGAGCAGCATGACAGCAAAGGATAGGGCTAAACTGGACAGCCTTATTAAGAAGGCCGGTTACGTCCTAGGGCGCCCCCTGGATCCTGTGGAGGAAGTGTCTGGGAGGAGGATACAGAGCAAGCTGGCCTCCATGAGGAAGAACTTGTCTCACCCTCTCCAGCACACACTGAGGGCATTGAGGAGCTCCATCATTGATAGGATGCTCCATCACAGGTGTGTGAGGGAGATGTACCGCAGGTCCTTCCTCCCTGCTGCCATCAGACTCCACAACAAGAACACACCAAGATAATTATTTAACTGCACCTTTCTTGTTATTTTTGTAAATATTATTGTGTATATAATATAGTGCCGATTTATTTTCTATTCTATTTAGATTTTTTCTTTTCTTTTTTTAATATTTTATTTCTGGGTGTTTTATTTTTTTATTGCTGTTGTTAAACCGAATTTCCCCTCGCGGGACTATAAAGGATTCTGATTCTGATTCTGATTCTGATTTCCTGTAAGTGTGTAGCGACAGTGTTTGATGTCTGTCCCGCGTTCTTCCTGATGAAAAAGGAAGTGATGTCATCCACCGTAACACCTACAATTGTGAGTTATACAAGTATAATTAAATATATTTATTAGTTAGGGTTACATTTTTTTTGTTAATAACAGTAAAATGTGTTTGAACGAGTACCTTTAAGCTAGTTAGCATTAGCGCCGTCAGGCTAGTACAATTTATTTTATTGTTTATCTTCCATGTTTTAGCTCAGAAAGCTTTAAAAACCGCAGCAGGATTTTTTAAAATCTCAGCATCCATTAAGATCTTCGCGGCGAGGGAGTCTTTCGGGGGCGTCTGGGGAACGTTTACGTAAAGCTCGATCGTCCGAGTCCGGAACAACACGGGTCGATACTTCATCAGGAACCAGACCCGCCGCGAGTCTCTCTGCTCAGGCTGCTCCATCCACGGCTTCATCTCCACCTGTGGAGGTTCAGTGGAGGGTCAGTGATGCTCATGAGGCTCCAGGTAGTCTTTAAAAAACAAGATGTCTTCCTGTTAGACATGTCAATCATCTCAGTGACATCTTTATTATTCATGATAAAAACATACATTTAATTCAAGTCACAGGGGCAGAATGAAATACTTAATAATGAATAAATAACCCACTTAAATGGAAATAAATAATAATAAAATTAATAATTATATATATATATATATATATATATATATGTATATTAGGTATAGGGAAGTTAACAATTAATTAAAAACATGTTTTGTTCATAAAAAAAGGATTGAATATAATTCAATAAGTATGAAAATCTGGGGATAAAATAAATGAGTAATTCAAAAGGTGAAATAAATATTCTAGATAATGAAAATAAATAAATAAATATAGGAAAGGAAAACATGATATAATTCTTAAATATATATGGGAAATAAATCAATAAACATGGGTATGAGAAATGTGTGTAAATAAGATATATACGAAAAATAAATAAATACATTTTGGAATGAAAAACATAATATTAATATTAGAAAATGTTATATAAGGAGCATAAATAAATAAATATAGTAATGGAAAAACCTATTATCAATAGCACATATAAGGTAAATATGTAATGAACATAAATACATAAATATAACGATGAAAGCCATTATATGAATTTTATATGTATGAAAAATATGAAAGATATATAATTAAATACATTTAAAATGTTGAAAATTTTTATATTTAAGTAATATAAATGAATAGATTTAATTATATAAATATGAATTTAATATAAATATGAATTTAATATAAATATAAATATTATATAAATATACATTTATATAGATTCATTTCATACGTGATATATATTTCATTTATAGTATGTATAGAAGACTGAAATAAGCTAATAAACTAATAGTAATAAGGGAAGATTAACAAACCAATAAATATGTGAATAAATAAGGAAATACATTAATTCAAAAGAAATACGGACAAAAACAAATCTAAATGTGAACAAATACAATACAAAAATGATTTCACAAACTACATCACAAATAGTTAAATTGATTTATTTAATTAAGGAATTAAATAAATGAATATATAATGAGTATAATGAATATAGTATAAATTGGAAAAATTGGGAAATAAATTAATTAAGTTACTTTAATTAATATAGAAATGAATAAAAACATAAACGTTCTTCAATGATGTCAATAACACTTCAGTAGCTTCTCCGAAGGAAGTGAATATAGTTCGACTATCGATGAAACGATTGAGATGCGATGGACAGGGAATATTCCGGCTCATCCTCACTTGCTCACACATCCATCTGATGATGTCGCTCTGGATCTTTAAAACCCATCAGAGTCGTGATGAATGGCTGCACCAGACTCCAGTGACCAGAAGATGTCAGCCGGACAGCGAGGGGGACGACCAGAGAAGAGCCGGCGAGGCCTCCGGGGGCCACGGCTCGATGGTGATTATACACTGGTGTCCCTGAACGCCTCGCGGGTGTCATCGACCTTATTGTTCTGGTGTCGATATCTTCAGCTGAAGTATGAGTGAGAACCATCGTTTGTCGCTGCGACGAGAGAGAAGAGACAATTAGAGCCGAGGAGGACGAGTTGATGTTGATGGAAACAAAAGAAATCAATGAGGAGTTCAACGAGGAAACATAATGAAGTGGACGAAACTGATGAGGATGAAAGACATGGATCAACATTTGCATTAATGGTTTAGTGACGTCAAGAGCTTTTCTTCGGTTTCGCACACGTCCCAACACTTTGCATAAATACTGAACACTTTTACCAAAATATTGGACACTTTTAAAAAATGAACCCGTTTACATAAATACTGAATATATTTACATAAATAATTAACACTTTTATCAAAATATTGAACATATTAACATAAATACTGAACACTTCTACCAAAATATTGAACATATTTACATAAATACTGAACACTTTTATATAAATACTGAACATATTTACACAAATACTGAACATCTTTACATAAATACTGAACACTTTTACATAAATACTGAACACCTTTACCAAAATAATGAACACGTTTACATAAATAATGAACATATTTACATAAATACTGAACATGTTTACTTAAATACTGAACATATTTACATAAATACTGAATACCTTTGCATAAATAATGAACATATTTACATAAATACTGAACATGTTTACTTAAATACTGAACACATTTACATAAATACTGAATACCTTTGCATAAATAATGAACATATTTACATAAATACTGAACACCTTTGCATAAATACTGAACATATTTACATAAATATTGAACATATTTACATAAATACTGAACATATTTACATAAATAATGAACATATTTACATAAATACTGAACATATTTACATAAAAACTAAACACTTTTACCAAAATAATGAACAAGTTTACATAAATAATGAACATATTTACA
The DNA here is from genome assembly GCA_016630915.1 of Callionymus lyra. NCBI lineage: Eukaryota > Metazoa > Chordata > Actinopteri > Syngnathiformes > Callionymidae > Callionymus > Callionymus lyra. The sequence goes on along the minus strand of JACEEU010000687.1, from coordinate 18,791,490 downwards.
TAAATACTGAACATATTTACATAAATACTGAACACCTTTGCATAAATACTGAACACATTTACATGAATATTGAACATATTTACATAAATACTGAACACATTTACATAAATACTGAACATATTAACATAAATACTGAACACATTTACCAAAATAATGAACATATTTACATATATACTGAACATATTTACATAAATATTGTACATATTTACATAAATACTGAACATATTTACAGAAATACTGAACATATTTACATAAATACTGAACATATTTACATAAATACTAAACACCTTTACCAAAAATACTGATGGAACAGAAGAAATCCGAGGGAATCGATTCACCTCAAATCGTGACTCGAGGATGGGAGAGAACTCAACAACAGCGTGGAAATCTAAACTAGTTTTGGAAAACATTTCTCAACAAGTGGGCGTCGGAGCTGACGGAGAACTTTTATCGTAGAGTCGTCATTAATGCAAATCAGACGATGTTCTGCCAGAAAAATGTTCCTTCGGCTCGACAACAGACAAAAGACTTATGACACCCGATCATGATGAAACTTGTTTGAACTATGAAAGAGACAGAAATGGATCATTATTTCTTTACACTTTTGATATTTGTAAAGAAACAACATGGATTATGTTTTCTTGATTCATATTTACTGCAGGTTATGTGGTGTTCTTCAGCCAGAGTGACGATTTATCTTTCAGTCTAAGCCTAAAATACATTGTAATGAACCATGTTGAGCAGATGGTTGAAGTTGTCAACACAAAAGTGCTGTAAGATTACGACCATTACGAATATTTATATAAATACTAAAAACCTTCACCATAATATTGAACACATTTACATAAATACTGAACAATTTTACCAAAAGACTGAACATATTTACATTAATGCTGAACACTTTTAATAAAATATTGAACACATTTGCATAAATACTGAATACTTTTACATAACTACTGAACAGTTTTACCATCATTTTGAACACATTTAAATAAATACTTAACACTTTTACCATAATATTGAATATACAGTATACAGAATATACATAGGTATTTTTCTTATTATTATTAGTTATAAATAATTATTATATATATATTTATTCATGTAATTTTATGGTAATGTTTCTTATTTTAATTCATAGTTTTTTTTTAATAATATTTACAATTTATAACATGCTTATAATTAATAATATTTATAATATGGTAATGTAATTTTTTTAATTTCATTTTATTATGCTGTTTTCGTGTAATTTCATTTGTATATTCTAAAGATTTCTGATTTCAAGATGAGAACATGTTAGTGATGGTTGATGAAGGCTCACTAGGGGGCGCTCTCAGTTTAAAAAATATATGAAGCGCGGAAAAAGGGGGGGGGGAAAGGAGCATCTAGTGGTCTTTAATATTGAGACACTGTATCATAGAACCTTGTCATCCCATCACTTATATCAAAAGATGGATATAAACCAAATATAAAAAACTGTGACACTGAGGAATAAACATTTAAAATCATGAAATATAAAGATTCTGACTCTAAACTAAACGAGTGAGTTGTTCTGACACAGGAAGTGTGTGTGTGTGTGTGTGTGTGTGTGTGTGTGTGTGTGTGTGTGTGTGTGTGTGTGTGTGTGTGTGTGTGTGTGTGTGTGGTTCACTTCAATCTTGAGCGTCGCCTGTGGTGCTGGAAGTTCCCGCTGCTGTTGACATTCTTCTCACCGCACTCGGAGTCTGGAAGTGACAGGTCAGCGCGACTGCTGCGACTGCAGGGACCCTCAAGTCTTTGAGAATCTTTATTAAATCCTGTCCTGGGCGGAAACAGAAATGACTCATTCAGTTTCTCTGGAGCCTTTAAGAGTGTTTAGAAATGACTCGTTCGATTCAATTCACTTTCACTCTGACATCTCACATGTTTGGATTCAGAAATGACTTGGTTTAGTTCAGCTGTCGAGTCTTTGAGATCCATTCTTTTCTAGTCCAGTAAGAGTCAGTTTCGGAGGATATTGAGTCTTTAAGAGTCTATCCTGGGTGGAAATAGAAATGACTCATTTACTTCAGTTCTTGAGTCTTTAAGAGTCTATCCTGGGTGGAAACAGAAGTGACTCATTTACTTCAGTTCTTGAGTCTTTAAGAGTCTATCCTGGGTGGAAACAGAAATGACTCATTTACTTCAGTTCTTGAGTCTTTAAGAGTCTATCCTGGGTGGAAATAGAAATGACTCATTTACTTCAGTTCTTGAGTCTTTAAGAGTCTATCCTGGGGGGAAACAGAAATGACTCATTTAATCCAGTTCTTGAGTCTTTAAGAGTCTATCCTGGATGGAAACAGAAATGACTCATTTACTTCAGTTATTGGGTCTTTAAGAGTCTATCCTGGGTGGAAACAGAAATGACTCATTTACTTCAGTTATTGGGTCTTTAAGAGTCTATCCTGGGTGGAAATAGAAATGACTCATTTACTTCAGTTATTGAGTCTTTAAGAGTCTATCCTGGGTGGAAACAGAAATGACTCATTTACTTCAGTTATTGAGTCTTTAAGAGTCTATCCTGGGTGGAAACAGAAATGACTCATTTACTTCAGTTCTTGATTCTTTAAGAGTCTATCCTGGGTGGAAACAGAAGTGACTCATTTACTTCAGTTCTTGAGTCTTTAAGAGTCTTTCCTGGGTGGAAACAGAAATGACTCATTTACTTCAGTTATTGGGTCTTTAAGAGTCTATCCTGGGTGGAAACAGAAATGACTCATTTACTTCAGTTATTGGGTCTTTAAGAGTCTATCCTGGGTGGAAATAGAAATGACTCATTTACTTCAGTTATTGAGTCTTTAAGAGTCTATCCTGGGTGGAAACAGAAATGACTCATTTACTTCAGTTATTGAGTCTTTAAGAGTCTATCCTGGGTGGAAACAGAAATGACTCATTTACTTCAGTTCTTGATTCTTTAAGAGTCTATCCTGGGTGGAAACAGAAGTGACTCATTTACTTCAGTTCTTGAGTCTTTAAGAGTCTTTCCTGGGTGGAAACAGAAGTGACTCATTTACTTCAGTTCTTGAGTCTTTAAGAGTCTATCCTGGGTGGAAACAGAAGTGACTCATTTACTTCAGTTCTTGAGTCTTTAAGAGTCTATCCTGGGTGGAAATAGAAATGACTCATTTACTTCAGTTCTTGAGTCTTTAAGAGTCTATCCTGGGTGGAAACAGAAGTGACTCATTTACTTCAGTTCTTGAGTCTTTAAGAGTCTATCCTGGGTGGAAACAGAAATGACTCATTTACTTCAGTTCTTGAGTCTTTAAGAGTCTATCCTGGGTGGAAATAGAAATGACTCATTTACTTCAGTTCTTGAGTCTTTAAGAGTCTATCCTGGGGGGAAACAGAAATGACTCATTTAATCCAGTTCTTGAGTCTTTAAGAGTCTATCCTGGATGGAAACAGAAATGACTCATTTACTTCAGTTATTGGGTCTTTAAGAGTCTATCCTGGGTGGAAACAGAAATGACTCATTTACTTCAGTTATTGGGTCTTTAAGAGTCTATCCTGGGTGGAAATAGAAATGACTCATTTACTTCAGTTATTGAGTCTTTAAGAGTCTATCCTGGGTGGAAACAGAAATGACTCATTTACTTCAGTTATTGAGTCTTTAAGAGTCTATCCTGGGTGGAAACAGAAATGACTCATTTACTTCAGTTCTTGATTCTTTAAGAGTCTATCCTGGGTGGAAACAGAAGTGACTCATTTACTTCAGTTCTTGAGTCTTTAAGAGTCTTTCCTGGGTGGAAACAGAAATGACTCATTTACTTCAGTTATTGGGTCTTTAAGAGTCTATCCTGGGTGGAAACAGAAATGACTCATTTACTTCAGTTATTGGGTCTTTAAGAGTCTATCCTGGGTGGAAATAGAAATGACTCATTTACTTCAGTTATTGAGTCTTTAAGAGTCTATCCTGGGTGGAAACAGAAATGACTCATTTACTTCAGTTATTGAGTCTTTAAGAGTCTATCCTGGGTGGAAACAGAAATGACTCATTTACTTCAGTTCTTGATTCTTTAAGAGTCTATCCTGGGTGGAAACAGAAGTGACTCATTTACTTCAGTTCTTGAGTCTTTAAGAGTCTTTCCTGGGTGGAAACAGAAGTGACTCATTTACTTCAGTTCTTGAGTCTTTAAGAGTCTATCCTGGGTGGAAACAGAAGTGACTCATTTACTTCAGTTCTTGAGTCTTTAAGAGTCTATCCTGGGTGGAAATAGAAATGACTCATTTACTTCAGTTATTGGGTCTTTAAGAGTCTATCCTGGGTGGAAAGAGAAATGACTCATTTACTTCAGTTCTTGAGTCTTTAAGAGTCTATCCTGGGTGGAAAGAGAAATGACTCATTTACTTCAGTTCTTGAGTCTTTAAGAGTCTATCCTGGGTGGAAAGAGAAATGACTCATTTACTTCAGTTCTTGAGTCTTTAAGAGTCTATCCTGGGTGGAAATAGAAATGACTCATTTACTTCAGTTCTTGAGTCTTTAAGAGTCTATCCTGGGTGGAAATAGAAATGACTCATTTACTTCAGTTCTTGAGTCTTTAAGAGTCTATCCTGGGTGGAAATAGAAGTGACTCATTTACTTCAGTTATTGAGTCTTTAAGAGTCTATCCTGGGTGGAAATAGAAGTGACTCATTTACTTCAGTTATTGAGTCTTTAAGAGTCTGTCCTGGGTGGAAATAGAAATGACTCATTTACTTCAGTTCTTGAGTCTTTAAGAGTCTATCCTGGGTGGAAACAGAAGTGACTCATTTACTTCAGTTCTTGAGTCTTTAAGAGTCTATCCTGGGTGGAAACAGAAATGACTCATTTACTTCAGTTCTTGAGTCTTTAAGAGTCTATCCTGGGTGGAAATAGAAATGACTCATTTACTTCAGTTCTTGAGTCTTTAAGAGTCTATCCTGGGGGAAACAGAAATTACTCATTTAATCCAGTTCTTGAGTCTTTAAGAGTCTATCCTGGATGGAAACAGAAATGACTCATTTACTTCAGTTATTGGGTCTTTAAGAGTCTATCCTGGGTGGAAACAGAAATGACTCATTTACTTCAGTTATTGGGTCTTTAAGAGTCTATCCTGGGTGGAAATAGAAATGACTCATTTACTTCAGTTATTGAGTCTTTAAGAGTCTATCCTGGGTGGAAACAGAAATGACTCATTTACTTCAGTTATTGAGTCTTTAAGAGTCTATCCTGGGTGGAAACAGAAATGACTCATTTACTTCAGTTCTTGATTCTTTAAGAGTCTATCCTGGGTGGAAACAGAAGTGACTCATTTACTTCAGTTCTTGAGTCTTTAAGAGTCTTTCCTGGGTGGAAACAGAAATGACTCATTTACTTCAGTTATTGGGTCTTTAAGAGTCTATCCTGGGTGGAAACAGAAATGACTCATTTACTTCAGTTATTGGGTCTTTAAGAGTCTATCCTGGGTGGAAATAGAAATGACTCATTTACTTCAGTTATTGAGTCTTTAAGAGTCTATCCTGGGTGGAAACAGAAATGACTCATTTACTTCAGTTATTGAGTCTTTAAGAGTCTATCCTGGGTGGAAACAGAAATGACTCATTTACTTCAGTTCTTGATTCTTTAAGAGTCTATCCTGGGTGGAAACAGAAGTGACTCATTTACTTCAGTTCTTGAGTCTTTAAGAGTCTTTCCTGGGTGGAAACAGAAGTGACTCATTTACTTCAGTTCTTGAGTCTTTAAGAGTCTATCCTGGGTGGAAACAGAAGTGACTCATTTACTTCAGTTCTTGAGTCTTTAAGAGTCTATCCTGGGTGGAAATAGAAATGACTCATTTACTTCAGTTATTGGGTCTTTAAGAGTCTATCCTGGGTGGAAAGAGAAATGACTCATTTACTTCAGTTCTTGAGTCTTTAAGAGTCTATCCTGGGTGGAAAGAGAAATGACTCATTTACTTCAGTTCTTGAGTCTTTAAGAGTCTATCCTGGGTGGAAAGAGAAATGACTCATTTACTTCAGTTCTTGAGTCTTTAAGAGTCTATCCTGGGTGGAAATAGAAATGACTCATTTACTTCAGTTCTTGAGTCTTTAAGAGTCTATCCTGGGTGGAAATAGAAATGACTCATTTACTTCAGTTCTTGAGTCTTTAAGAGTCTATCCTGGGTGGAAATAGAAATGACTCATTTACTTCAGTTCTTGAGTCTTTAAGAGTCTATCCTGGGTGGAAATAGACGTGACTCATTTACTTCAGTTATTGAGTCTTTAAGAGTCTATCCTGGGTGGAAATAGAAATGACTCATTTACTTCAGTTCTTGAGTCTTTAAGAGTCTATCCTGGGTGGAAATAGAAATGACTCATTTACTTCAGTTCTTGAGTCTTTAAGAGTCTATCCTGGGTGGAAATAGAAGTGACTCATTTACTTCAGTTCTTGAGTCTTTTAGTTTCTGTCCTGGTGGAAACGGAAATGACTCATTCAGATAAGAAATGAATGTTTAAAACCAAAACGATTCGATAATCCCGATGACTAAAAAGTACGAGTCAGTGATTTAATTTCCGCTCTGTTGTTGTCGTTCAAGTGTTCCCTTCACTTCCTATATTCCCAAATGGGAACAGATTCCCCGGAGACTCGTTCGGAAAAGGTGTCGGACCAAAAGTGTGACCGCGAGCGAGTCACCTGGCGGATCATTAGTGGACCTGTGAGTCGGGGACTGGAGGGACTCGTGCAGAGTGAAAGGAGGAGCGAGTGAGATTGTTTGCATGTGAAATGATGTTTACTCTGGGCGTCCTGGACGTGGTCACACTCGGATGAAGCATATCACATTACTGCACTCAAAGATGAGAAAATCCATTACACCAGAGCTTGTCCTGGGAAATGAGCGGCTCAGTGAAGAGAGGAAATGTGTAATCTTGCTCTTCTCTCAGTGCGTGGAGCGTGTTGCACGAAACACTGATGTTGACGTCTCTGTCCTGCTTCTACGTATCCATGATTTGACTGTTTCCTGGAAGAATCCACCCGCTCTGGATACACTTTATTTTACATCATTTTAGTGATTTTATTTTTCTTATTTGGATGTCATTTCTCCCCAAAACTGTATATAGAGTATTTGTCGTCAATTTGACGATGTTTATTTTATACATTTCAAAATATGATATGTTTATACCATATATCCTGTAAATACATTTATTATTTCTACATATACATTTTTTTTTCGAAATTATTTATTATTTAAAATCATTTTCTTGATTTTTTTTATTTTTGATTAAATATTTTCCCAAAACTGTATATACAGTATTTCTTGTCAATGTTATGATGTTTATTTTATACAATTCAAACTATTATATGTTTATACCATTTATAATATATATTTATATATATAATATATATATATATATATATATAAGTTTTATTTCTTGTTTTTCAAAATATTTGTTATTTAAAATCATTTTCTTGATTTTATTATTTTTGTTTTTTATTTAATTTGTCCCCACAATCGAATAAAGAGTATTTTTACGTACACTTTATGTTGTTTATTTTATACATTTCAAAATATTTTATGTTTATACCATATATGCTGTATATATAAGTATGATTTCTTTTTAATGTTTTAATTTATTATTTAATATATATATATATATATATATATATATATATATATATATATTTTTAAAAAAAATTCTTTATATATATATATATATATTTTTCTTCATTTGGATGTACTTTTTACCCCAAATTCTATATACTGTATTTGTCGTCAATTTTATGATGTTTATTTTATTAATTTAATTAATTAATTAATTTAAAAACAGTATATCTTTATACCGTATGTATTGTATATATATGTATTATTTCTACATTTAAAAAAATATTTATCATTTATTATTTATAAACATTAACTTAATTATCTTATTTTTATTTGGATTTAATTCGTCCCCAGAATTTAATATAGAATATTGTCAACTTTATGTTCCTACATTTTTCAATGATTTAAAAACATGTATTATTTAAACTATTATAATGAATATTTAAAAGTAATTAATTTATAATCTTTTTTATTGTCTCTCATCACTCGACAATTTACATTAATTTCATATCAATTTCATGTATATCCTACTAATATAATACATATTTACTCTCATGCATTACTGTTTATTTATTAATTTTAGAAAACGTATATACTGTAGCATGTTTTACCTTCTTAATATTTTTTTAAATAAATATACTTAAATATGTATTTTACAAAACACTTATATATACATCATATAATTATTGTTATTACGATTCTTTTTTTTTTAGCCCTAAATCATTCTATTTCTCTTTATTTTGTCACATAAACATATACTTTTTCTTTTTCATTTAATACTTTATTTTCTTCTAAATTTTTCTTTCTAACAAAATGTCTATATTTTAATATTTACTTGTTCGTGTTTTTGTCTGTAATCAGTAAGTAAGTAAGTAATTAGTATTTATCGAGCACTTTTCAAGACCAGGGTCACAAAGCGCTTAAATAACCAAAAAATACCCAATATAATAAATACTTAAAAGGTCAAGATAACACAGAGATAAACACAAAACAAAAAACATCATTAACCATTAAAAAAAATCTGTTTCCATCCTAAATATTTCATCCTCAAATGTGAAACATAGTCAAACAAATCCTATATTTCCAATGAAAGAAAAATCAAAAACGTTCTTCTTTGCATCTCCACGTTGGCTCGTCCCTCACAGAGGTGTATCACCACCTACTCACCGTGTCCTGGTTTCTTTCAAATGACGGCTGCACATTGTGGCGGGAACATGGTGTGTCTGTTTTGGCAGCCGTGGATGTTTTGCAGAGAGAATATTCGGCGTGAAAGACATGAGAGTGCGACGAGCGTCTGCAGGGTGAGAGCGGTGAGTGCTCGGCTCTTGAAAATGTCAAACTCGCAGGTGCTAATGTATTCACTCGCTGCCGGGACACAACGTTTGTTCGCGACTCAAATCTGTTGCTTATTTTTTCTTGGGATTCGCAGGCTGAGCTTCGACTCAATCAGTTTTTCTTTTTTTTTATAAAAAAAACTTCCTCTTGTTTCTCTCCAACTTTTCCAGTAATGAACCTCGTTAGGGACGAAACTCTGAATCAGTGCTTATTTCAGGTCGCCATGACAACCGGCAGCCAACTGCAAAAAAAAAGCATCCGGAGAAATAGGAATCTGGAGATAGTTGATGAAAAGTAAGATGGAGATTTTAAAAAAATATATGTTTTACAAGTTTAATGCTTCGCTTGAATGCATCACATCGACATCATCACTTTTTTTTTTATCTCAAAAGAATTTTCAGATTTTTTTATGATCATATCAATAATATTTAGTTTTTCTTACTTCATTATAAAAAAATTAATTTATATGAACTTCATTATACATTTAAAACCTTTTTTTTATTCTTATTTAATGAGTCCCCCAGAATTTAATATAGAATATTTTTCAACTATATATATATATATATATATATATATATATATATACATTTTATGATGTTTATTTTATACATTTCAAAATATTATATGTTTATACCATACATCATGCATATATATGTGTTATTTCTACATTTAAAAAATATTTTTGGAAACATTTATTATTTAAAATCGTTTTCATAATTTTGTTATTTTTATTTAATTTGTCCCCAGAATTTAATATAGAATATTTGTCAACTTTATGTTTCTACATTTTTCAAAATATGTTAATATTATTTAAAATGATTTATTATTTAAACTGGAGACAGTTTTATATATATATATAAAACTATATATATATATATAAAACTATATTATATATATATATATATATATATATAAAACTATATATATATATATATATATATATATATATATAATGTTTTGATGTTTATTTTATACATTTCAAAATATTATATGTTTATAATATATATATATTATATATATATAAATTATATATATATATACAGTATATACATATATATATACATATATATATATATATATATATATATATATATATATATATATATATATAAACTGTCTCCTTTACAATATTTTATAGTATTTATTATTTTTTTGTCAAGTTTTTGTCAGTTAAAAAATTCTATAATATATATAAAATATAATATTTATATTTACAACCTTTTTTTTTATATATATATAAATATATATAAAAAGAAACATCTGTAAATACAATACTTCATATACTATCTAAAAAAAAGGATATTTAAAAAATCTCAAACAAAAATGAGCAAATATAAAGTGAATAATATCTTGTTTGTGTTCTGAGAAATTTGTAGGAAAAGAAAAAAGGAAACATGAATTTAAATCGTATTTTTCGCCTCAACAAAAAAACAACAGCAATCTTTTGTTTTTCTCTTGCCCGCGGAGACACTGCGATGTTCTCCTAGACTCACATTTTGGCGCCGGAGCCTCAGGTCCGAGTTCACATGATAAGTTTGTTCAGATGAAACTCTGGTGTTCAGGACCAGCTCCTCTCTCCTCCGCCTCCGGGCCTCGACTCGGCAGCGACGCTGAACTCAGACTGAACCGACTCGTGGGGAGATGATGTCGCTGCATTATTAATCTCTCAGCCCTCTGACCCACATTCACCACGTGACGCCACCCATCGGAGTCTTCGTCAGTTCAGCGAAAACCCTGGAAAGTCGACGCGAATAAAGGAGTTCGGATCAGAACCAGAGAGAGGAAACAGCAGTGAGTTCCTCCGGGTACTCGTCGTTCATGGAGTCGATTTAATTGGACTTGTTGAGTCACGTACGTCCATCTGAGGCTCTCGAGGTAAAGATCCCTCAAGAACCTTGAAGGTCAGAGGTCGCCGTGGTTCATCAGGTCATCCTTGTGATGTTCTAAGGTTACATGTCTTTAACATTTATATGTTTTATACTCAAAATGCATACTTTTATGACCCTTTAAATATACATTTTGAGGGACAAGAAAAAGACAAAAAAGTGGAAAAAACAAAACAAAGCAAGCAAAATTCAGAACTCGTAATGAATACTGAAAGTAAACACAAAATATTTTAGTTTGCGTCAGAAACAATATCTCTGATGTGTTTTATTTTGACTCTCCACTAACATTAGACTCTTGATGGTCTGATGAAGCTTCATGAAGCAGTGTCATTCTGTTCAGAGTCCACTAGATGGCGTCTCTGCACTATTTTCCTGTTGAAACTGAATGAAAAATGAAACATCATTTTTGAACTGGTGGCGCCACCTACTGACCTCTAAACAACATGACACTGTTTCATGAAGCTTCATCAGACCATCACATGGAATAACTTATTAGAATAACTAAGCAGCAATTGGTTCCCAAATCACATTTGGTTGCACTGATCTCCATCCTGGCCTCACTCGTGAACAAAACCCTGAGACACATGATATCCTGGGAAATGATTTCCTACATGCACAGGACATTCCTAAATGTTAGGGGAACCATGGTGTCAGTCTTAAAGGACCTCATTCTGACCTGCTCTAGTAGAAGAACTCACATTTCTCTTCACTGGCTGCCAGTCTTTTTCAAGATCAACTTTAAAATTCTGGTTCTTACTTTCAGAACTATTCATGGTCAGACCTTCCATCAGTGATCTGATCCAGACTTACACCCCAGAACACAGAGTCCAACAGATCTGATTGAATCCCAGTGATGTAGCTGATACTTGGTAGGATCTGACATATTGCGGGAGTCAGAAGACGTTGAGTAACAATATCCTCTTGAATTATTAGTTGGCATCAGGTGTGACTCATGGATCATTTGAGTCCAACCTTGTTAGTCGAGTTGTTCGGCTCTAATAACCAAGTCCTGTTTTTACACTCATTTTAAGGTGAGTTTTACTGATCCAGTGACTCGAGTATTTCATATCTTAAGTCGAATCCTCTTCCTCCAACGTCTTCGCCCTCCACGTGTTGCCTTCATTTCCCAGCCCTGGATGTGAAAACACTCCATGTGTAATATAATAATCCAACCTCCCCCTTTTTTCTTTTATTAAAGTTTGAATCCCTGCAGGTCGGCAGCAATAATCAGTTACAATGCAGCGGAGACGGACTCCGACTCGGCTTGTTTGTCAGCCATTATGTTGCCGCATGTTTCTGTTGACCGAGGCGAGGTGTTGCGTTCAAGAACAGTTGTAAATGATTCAGGACGTGAAACTCTTTTTTTTGCAGGATGAATTTTTAAAATATGATGAGTTGAATCAGATCTTTTCAAGAACGCCTCGCTTCGGTCAAAACTGTTGGACCGATCGCACCTACGAGTCCAACACCTCTGGGAGAATCCGAGAGGATTCTTCTTATTAGACAGGAAGTCAGTTGGACTCATTACGTTTCTGGGTCCAGCACACATGACTCTTTGATGTGGCGAGTTAGTTGCTCTGACTCATGGCTCGGATTTGTCCACCAGGAAGTACAATTACTGGGGAAAGTGAGTTTTAAACTCTCTAGAGGATTAGTCATCCAGGAGAGACTCGGAGTAGAAACAAGGCTCCTCTAAGAGATGCCAGAAGGGCCAAACTTATCTTTTACAGTCAAAATGTTTTTATTTTTTTTAATATTTCTCAAAATGAGTCCCGTGTACATAAGTAACAAAGTAAAAAGGAGTAGTTTTTTTTTTCCCGAGTCCAACACATCTGGAAGAATCCTATTCAAACAGGAAGTTATACAGACTTAAGAGTCCAACACATCTGGAAGAATCCTATTCAAACAGGAAGTTATACAGACTTAAGAGTCCAACACATCTGGAAGAATCCTATTCAAACAGGAAGTTATACAGACTCAAGAGTCCAACACATCTGGAAGAATCCTATTCAAACAGGAAGTTATACAGACTTAAGAGTCCAACACATCTGGAAGAATCCTATTCAAACAGGAAGTTATACAGACTTAAGAGTCCAACACATCTGGAAGAATCCTATTCAAACAGGAAGTTATACAGACTTAAGAGTCCAACACATCTGGAAGAATCCTATTCAAACAGGAAGTTATACAGACTTAAGAGTCCAACCCATCTGGAAGAATCCTATTCAACGACTTTATCACAAACAGGAAGTGGTACAAAGAAAGGAAGAAGAAGCTCATTGGTCGACGACTCACTGGTTAGCGACTCGGCTCAGTGCTTAGTTGTTGATCTACACTTGAACACACACATCACTCCTGACAGGTTAGTTAGGGGGAGGGACAGAGTTGAAATTACTGTTCACCTCGCAGTGTGTGTGTGTGTAGGTGTGTGTGTAGGTGTGTGTGTGTGTGTGTGTAGGTGGGTGTGTGTGTTGAGAGTGGAAGGAGTGCTACGTTGGAGTGTGACTCAAATGCATTAACAAGACGCCGAGGGAGATGTGTGTGTGTGTGTGTGTGTGTGTGTGTGTGTGTGTGTGTGTGTGTGTGTGTGTGTGTGTGTGTGTGTGTGTGTGTGTGTGTGTGTGTGTGTGTGTGTGTGTGTGTGTGTGTGTGTGTGTGTGTGTGTGTGTGAGGGAAACAGAGTGTGTGAGAGAAATACCAAGAAGGAAGCGCGTCAGGGGCTGTAACTAGAAAACAAGATGCCTGAGACGTCTTGTTTTGAGGAAACTGTCGTCAATTTTCAGAAGATTGTGGCGAGTAATTGTTGCATCCGTGTTTTCATGGAAGATACAAATCTTTTTTTAACCTCATGTGACAGTGGAATGAAAATTATTCTCATTAAAAAAAAAAGTGGCTTCTTTGTCTTTCTTGTTTCTTTCGATTTTACCTTTTTTTTTAATATAGAAAGTAAAACATATATATTGTCATTTTAATCACTTGGAAATGTGGTAACAAAAATGTATTTTTGATTGATGAATTTAATACGTTCTTTTATTTAATCTTTACAAGTTTGTTTTCTTTTTATGATTTTTAAGGTTACATTCTTTGTCATTTACTTGTATTTTTCGACTTTTTTCGTATACTATTTATTAACAGACTTAAAATAAATTAAAAAAGAAATTTCCCTCACATATCTTTGGCTGGATTTTTTTAATTATATTTTTTTCCTAGGAAGTTTAAACGTGAATATTTACCATTTAATATTTTTTTACATACTCATTGTCCAACATGTCTTTCCTTTTTCAAAGATAGTTTCTTTAACAACATTTTTCTATAAAATAAAATGCTGTTTTTCATATAATTTAAGACGCTTTGTTCGATTCATGAAAATTTTCTTTTTAATTTTTTTGATTTTTTGATCTTTTTTAATGTTATGCATTTAAAATAGTTATTTTATTGTATATTTATCTGAATATTACTGTTTATTTTTTATAAATGTTTATGTTACATGTTCTTTGCAGTTCATTTTATACACTTTTTTTCAAAACGTTTTGCCTTGCCAACTTAAAATAAATTAAAAAGAAATTTCCCCCCTGGATTTTTAAAATTTTCTACATTTAACCCATTAACCTTTTACCTATCATTCCACCTGACCCCTTTTTTATATAGTGTTTTTTTCAAAAACATTTTTTAAAAAAAAAAAGGGGTTTTTCAAAAAAATAAAAGGCGCTTTGTTCGATTCATGGAAAGTCCGGGGGGGGGGGGGGGGGGGGGGGGGGGGGGGGGCCTTTTTTTGGGGGGGGGGGGGGGGGGTTTTGGGGGGGTTTGGGGGGCTTTGTTTCTTTTAATTTTTTATTTTTTATCTTTTAATGTTATGCATTTAAAAAAAAGTTTTTTTATTGTATATTTATCTGAATATTACTGTTTATTTTTTATAAATGTTTATGTTACATGTTCTTTGCAGTTCATTTTATACACTTTTTTTAAACCCTAACCCTAACCCTAACCCTAACCCAAAACATTTGTAAAGTTAATTTCCTACCTTGTTTTGAAATGCATTGTATTTGTTTTATATATAATTCTTATGTTTTTTAATTATTTCCTCAACAATAATTGTTGTTAAAAAAAAACATCTTCAACAGTGAAGAAGAGAGTGCAGTCAGGGTGGATTGATGCTTCTTGTTATCCATAATAGTGCTTGTTCCCTCTCAGATGCAGAATTTATTACCTATTTTCCCGATCAATGATCAATTCAACACATTTAACCTAAACCGTCCAGAGAGAAGTGGCTGAAACACATTCACAGAATCCTGTCGATCGGTTGCGATCGATCCGGTCGTCGCTCCGTGACTGAAACAGCTTTAAAAATCACTTAATATGAATCAGTATTGACGCGGCGGCCTCGCCGGCGCTCCTCTCATAAGCTGATGGAGTGTTGGGGGACCCCGGTGACCTCTGGGGCGGTCGATACGTCGATGATGAACAGAGGAGCTGCTACAGAAGCCGATTTCATTCACAGGCACCATATCAGGTACAAGGAATATGACTCAGACTTGGAGCTGTTTACACGAAAAAAAAAAAACAGATGTTTTTTTTCCTTTCAAAATGGCTGCTGCGGGCGCTCCAAGATGGCCGACCTTGAACATATGTTTTTAAAAAAAACAAATCAGTTAATTTTTTTTATTTGATTCCTGTTCAAACACACTGGACGTCGCACAAACGACTCCCTCTTCAAAGTGGAGAAGATCTGTGTCGGCAGCTGCTGCTCGCGCTCCATGAACACCAGAGGTCACTTTGAAGCTGAAGGACCAGAGTTTTATTGGAGGACACATCAGCAGGTGGACCAGCTGCTCCGCCAACACACACTGGTGAAGGTGAAGTAAAAAGGTTTCAAGTTGCTTTACTCACATCTATGTCCACTTCTGTCGCACTAATCTGGCTTTAGGATTTATCATTGGCCGGGGATGAGGATCAGCTCCTCTTTATTTGAGACCACGGTTCTAAGAATGTCCTCCAGGTTGGAGATGTTGAGGTCTTGTTCTTGAGTGAGGGAAGGATGGAATTAGCTGAGCTAAAAGTTGATTTTGTGTTTTACTACTCTCACCTGCAGTTAATACAAAACTCTGCAGCAAGAATTCTGAGCTGCTCTAGTAGAAGAACTCACATTTCTCCGATCCTTAAAACTCTTCACTGGCTGCCAGTTTCTTTCAGGATCAACTTTAAAATTCTGGTTCTTACTTTCAGATCTATTCATGGTCACATGTGGTGACTAAATAACACGGACAGACACAGGTTTTCTTAGCACTTTTCAGAAGCTCAGTCATCCAGGAGAGACTCAGACTAGAACCAAGCCCCCTTTAAAAGATGCCTGGCGGGGCCTAACTTATCTTTTACAATCTAACAATCGTGAGATTTTTCAAATGCGTTTTCTAATAATTGTCTAATTTGGTCTTAATCCTGTCACTGACATTAATGTTGTGAAGATAAATCATGAATGTATATCATCAACCGATCAAACAGATATAATTTTGTGTATGGACTTTTCTCTCTCTCTCTTTATATATATATATATATATATATATATAAAACTAATGGATGTTACCTCACAAATTCAATGAAACGACTTGTCGCTTAGAAACCGAGAGCAGAACCTTTTAAGAAAATCATGACACTATTGTCCTTGTATTTGTACAATCAGTCTTAAAGTGCAACTACTCCAGACCTGACTCTCCTCACTGACTCACTCTCCTGTTTCAAATGTTCACGTCTTCATCTTCAAGAAACATTAAGTTCCTCATCATGACCATGTTTTCAACTTATTACTTGATAAAGTTCGTCTGAAATCTGGGCGAACGAGAGGTTACGAGAGTCCATTATGACGTAATAATGTCTTCACTTCTCCTCCAGCCAGCTGTAATCACGCCCCTTTGTTTATACAACAAGTCCCTTGAAGGTGGAGACTTTGGGGACTGATGACGTGCGGTGACAAACCTCAATGTTTGACCAATCACAGCAGAGCGGATGCGGTTATTCCAAACAAGATTTTTCAGTGGGCGGGGCTTAAGCACATTGTAAATATTTTGTAAATACTTCAATGAAAATAGAGTTTTGTACAAACACACACTGATGATACAATAGAGTCAAACATCTATTTAAGACACACTTAAATCAACACATTAGTTGTTGATAAACATGTGTGTTCGTTCTGTGAATCTTGTGTCAAACTTTCTCCAAAAACTTGTCTCTCAATGAGATTTTTAGTGTTTGTAAAACTCTATCCTCAAACGTGACATTTACATTTCGCTATTTTGTGCAATACCTGAAGGGCTAAATTAGTCCGAAAGTACACAGTTTGATTTTAATTAGTAATGGATTCTGTCCTTGTGCTATTTAAATTAAATCTATTTTGTGTTCAAACATTTGTGGAACAAATGCTTTAAACTTGAGTTAAGGTTTACTTCAAAACATCTTAGTTCATTCATAACTTTTTTGCAAAATGTCTATTTTAATTCTTCAACTCTTTAAGGATTGAGTTTCTTCCAACGTTTCTCACCTGATGAATCATCTACTGCTGAGCAGACTCACCTGCGTCTGTTACTTAATCCCAGAATTAAGAGCGACAAGTCTACGTTGGAGGATTAGAGTGAGTGAGATTGCACTCGTTTGTGGCTCTTCCACCTTTTTTCCTGAGCGATTCCAGAGTTGGGTGAGAGCTGGGATTAGACCTCGGTCACGACTTCATCCTCACGAAATTATAATCTTGGTTGTTCAGGTGGAAGTTGACAAAAAAAAGATGTCTGAGACACAACTATAGTTGTTATCTTGTGTCCAAAGTCTCAGGTGATGGTGGAAACAATTGTGCGTCCGGAGAGTTTTTTGGGGAGAAACAAAAACATCTGCAGCGTAAATGGAATAACAATCTGTTTTTTTGCCTCCTGTTCGGCCGAGGCACACAACGACACACAACTACCAACGCACAACAACAAACAGTCAGTGCATACCTCTCTATTCTGACACCCACAAGAGACACACACACAGCAACACACATGGGAAATAAATGGAAAGAAACACACCTACACAAGACATACCTGCACAAAACAAACAGAGCAACAAACCTACACAAAACATAACTGCACAAGATACACAAAGAAACAAACTTAGACAACACTTTTCACAACATATGTTAGTAACACACAAACACACAATGACGGAAATGTCCACAACATAAAAATACAGATAGATGTCCTGAGACACTGACCAATGAAAATGTATTGTACAACTTGAACACAAATTATTAGGCACACAAGCGAAATACACAACCTCAGGCATTCAGTGACATTTTGTATGTTTACACACCCACACAAACACTCGTCGATGCCACACACCATGACTACCCACAATAAAATAGTAACACAAAACAAAGTGTTCAAGAAACATAAGCACACACATACACATACATGAAAAAAACACACACTATATGCTGTACCTAGACAAAATAATAAAGCATACAATCACATACTTACCAACATACAAAACAAAATAAATAAACAAACATTTGTGTCCATCCCTACACAGTGTCACACAAAGTAACACAGTATCTAGCATGCACACACTTATAAATGAAAATACACATGAACATATACACACAAATGACCTACACTAAAATGAAACTAAAATGACACACTAGAAAACAAAACACACACATGTGCATACATAAATGTATTGAATACTAAAAAACATAAATACACATAAGAAACCTACACTAAGACACACAATGACACACACACTATATTTTGTATCTACACACAAAAACAACGCAAATAATCATACACCTTCAATTACCTACACTTAAAACTAACAAATACAAATGTACCTACACCATATATTACATGCTCACACATTTAAATGTGTGTGTAAATATACACACAAATTACAAAAAATGAAATGAGTATGACATAGACAAACTAAAAAAAAACACACAGACACACACATTCTGTGAGGCAAAATGTCACACTGAAAACAAAACACACATATGTACATACATAAACATGGTGCACACACTCTTTCACACAAAGTAACACAATATCTTACATGGTGACACATTTACCTCAAATCACAAACATTTAAGTGACAATGACATCAGCCAAACTAAAACAAAACAGACACACAAACAAACATGAGTATAATGACACACTAAAACAAAAGACGGAAAACATAATTAATACTCATTCTTAACACAATTGCAAACAAATACATAATAATAACACACAAATATTATGAACACATGGTCACTTTAAATGAACGATTTCACACAAAACTAAAACACATACATATTAAACACCTACACTAAAAAAAACAACCTTATTGTGTGGACAGGGATTTCAATAAGCGAAACACACACATATTGAACACTAAAACAAACACACACACACACATAACACCTGCCTAAAACACAAAATAAAACGATACAATCACAAATCCAAACCAACAAAAAAACCCACACACAACAGGGAAAGTTTGCCACGAAGCTCGTCTTGCAGAGGTTCGACGGGGGTAAAAAAAAGGGTTAATTTGGAGGGAAATCCTCTTTTTTCTTTCTCCGTCTCTTCTTTAATCGCAGCGGGAGATAAGAGTCTGGGGCTGATGGAGCCACATCAGGACTGAATAATTGATCAGCGACGCAGGAGAGAGAGTGGGACCCTATCTCTCTCTCTCTCTCTTTTCTCTCTCTCTCTCTCTCTCTCTCTCTCTCTCTCTCTCTCTTTTCTCTCTCTCTCTCTCTCTCTCTCTCTCTCTTTTCTCTCTCTCTCTCTTTCTCTCTCCGTCTCTCTCTCTCTGTCTCTCTCTCTCTCTTTTCTCTCCATCTCTCTCTCTCTCTCTCTTTTCTCTCCATCTTCTCTCTCTCTCTCTCCTTCTCTCTCTCTCTCCCTCTCTCTCTCTCTCCATCCCTCTCTCCCTCTCTCTCTCTCCCTCTCTCTCCCTCTATCTCTCCCTCCCTCTCTCTCTCTCCTCTCTCTCTCTCCCCCTCTCTCTCTCTCCATCCCTCTCTCCCTCTCTCCCCCTCTATCTCTCCCTCCCTCTCTCTCTCTCTCTCTCTCTCTCCCTCCCCTTCCCTCTCTCTCTCTCCCTCTATCTCTTCCAATCTCCCTCTCTCTCTCTCTTCCTCTCTCTCCCTCCATCTCTCTCTCTCTCTCTCTCACGGTGTGAACGGCAGCTGCTCCCCCTCCTCCTCCTCCTCTTCCTCCTCCTCTTTCTCTCTACGTGAGTGCAGGAAGACGAAGCAGGAGGAGGAAGCTCCAAGGACGTCCTCTTTTTTTCTCCCCCAGCAGCCCCGGAGATGCGAGAGACCCTCACTTAGATCCGTCCGGATAAACTTGTTCTCGGGATTTTCTCTCCTGTGGTCGCGGATCGTTGCAGCAGCGGCGGAGCTTTGACTGTTCGGAGGAGCTGTCCGTGGTGCTGAAGAGGAGCCGTGAACGTCAATCTCGCTGCGTCTCTCTGTGAAAAAAAACACGTCGACTCGATCGTTTGGAGGAACATTCGGTTCGTATCTGCAGCACCATCCAAGCTTCTGTCTTTATCTTTTAAATGGGGGGGACGAGGGAGGGAGGGAGGGAGGCTAGGGGGGTGTTTTACAACCATCACCCAATGGAGGAGGCAAAGTTTCACCACATGATGTTTTTTTTTTTGTTTTTTTCTACGCGAGTTTACTCCACTTCAAAGAGTCCAGGTGTCAATCGTCGCCGCTGATTGACACTTCAAGAGCGTCTGCGAGTGACTCGCTGAACCGCTGACCTCGGTGTCCTTCGCCTGCTGCATTGAGTCTCACACACACACACACACACACACACCTCAGACACCGTCTCTTGTCGGTCTGAGCGGCAGTTATTGACGAGCGTCCATCAACGGAGATAATCCCAGATTATTGAAATATTGAAGTGAAAGTTAAGAATTAAAAGTGGAAGATTGTGATGATTTTGTTGGAGATTGTGGTGTTTTTGCGTTGAAGAAAGTGCGTTGGATCCAGCAGATGTTGTACCTGCCGCGACTCGTGACTGCAACACGTCTTTGATGCGTTTGAATTCTTCGAAGGCTTCGCTGTGATTATGATTCTGAAACACACACATATTAAACAACACACCAAACCAACAACAGGTTTGTTAAAGCTCACCTTTTTTTGGAAACGTCTACATTTCTGACATTTCTGAAATGCTGAATCAATAAAAGTACGTGATTCGTGTCGACACTCGATTAAATTTGTTTTTCCAGAAGAATTGAATAATTCAAGGTCATTCAAAAATGCACTTTACGTCACAATCTCATAGTAGTTTATCATGATTGGTTACTGTCGGCCGCAACCCGCGTCATCACCCGTTACGTTCATTTTCTGACATTATGTTTTGGGGGAGAAAACTGGAGTTCTCTGGGTAGACATTTGTTGCAGGAATGATTCAACGTCATGTGTGTAGCTGGAGGTTAAGAGACGTGTGTATCCGGTACAACAAACAAATACACAAAAACCCAACTTGCAGCTCAGAACACAATCTTAAATGTGTGTTTTACTGATAACATGATAAATTGAACAATCAATCTTACTTGACTCGTCCAGTTGGAAAAATCCTGACAAGATGCTGGAGACAGTTTTTCTGTCTTGGATGATGCTCTACCTTGAGTGTCTCCTGGATGCAAGAGCTTCTATTTCTGACTCTTTGTTTTGGTCACCCTGACCTCTGAAGAGAGTAGACATCCAACGCTCAATGGGGAACTTAGTCTTTTGGCTCAGCTCTTACAAAGCCCTCACTCAAGAACCAGACCTCAAGATCCACAATTGGAGTTACCCACCAAAAATAACATTATATATACATATAAATGATGGATCATCTGATGAATAATGATTTTTTATTGATGATTTACCTTTTTTTTTTTCTTTTCTCCTGCTTCCTTTTCAGATTCCGACCAGATTCCCACGTTTCCCACCACGAGTGAATGTAACATTGTTTCTCGGAGGCAGGGAATTTAAAAGCCATCATCATGAATTTTGTTATGAAGCAAGCCCTGGGAGGTGAGTCGGACACTTTATTTCCTTTTTTTTTTTTCCACCTCCGGATTCATTCATGTCGCGTCGTTCCACTCTCTCGGTCTCTTTACTCTCATGTGCTGCCTCGTCGCTGCACTCGTCCTCCCCGAGGCGCCGCGACTACAGCTCACCGTAACAGGCGGCTGATTCTAACGTGAACCCCGGCGACCGAAAAGGGCATTTTTCTCCTGTTCCATGCGAGCGCCGCCGGCTCACGGAGCAGCTACCGGGTCTGATCCGACTGTATAACGGACGGGCTTCATCTCCGCGCTCTCACCTGAAGAAAAGATAAATGAAGATATCATCTAATCTCTTCATAATTCCGTCGCCGCGGTGTGATTCTCCGTCTCCCCGTGGCTTGTTGCGACTGGTGATTTGCATAGACGAGGGATGAATTATGGAGGAATGTTTTAGCATGTATGAATATGTAAAGTCGCTCCGCGGAAGGTGAAAAGGTGCCTTTTTCCTTTTATGATGGAGATGTTGGGAATCAGCCCAGCAACTGATTTTTGGCTCTTTTGCATAAAGTGAAGGTCAAGACCTTCAGTTTGAAATGAAATGAGGTTTGGTTTTTCAAGATGATGACCAAGGATGGGTGTCATTAAGGTGTTATCATCGATCGGTACTTTTGAAATAATGAGGAACACGATGGAAAAAACATGCCACTTTGTCCAAAAACATCATTTTTGGGTTGTTTTTTGGGTCAGTTTTTAATACCAGGTTGAAAGACCTCATTTTCAATAAGGGTTTTACTTAACGGGAAAGCTCGACCAAAATGACTTTCCACCACTTACTTTCTACTTACCCTCATGTCGACTAAGGTTTGGGATTCTTTTTAGATTAATCTGTTCTTTTTTAGAGTTATAGACAAAAATGTTTGTTCATTTTAATGTAGCGACTGGGGCTCAGTTGTCTATGTCTTCATCTACGTCCCAAAAGACACTTGAAAACATCCAAATACTGCTCATCCGTAACGTCCAGCTTTCATTGAAGTCGCGACAGTGACAACTAGTGTCGTGCTGATGAAGCTTCATGAAACAGTGTCATGTTGTTAAGAAGTCAGTAGGTGGCGCCATCAGATTAAAAACAATGTAATGTTTCATTAGAACAGTTGTTCAAAACAAAAGAAAATGGTGCAGGGACGCCATCTAGTGGACTCTGAAAACAATGACACTGCTTCATGAAGCTTCATGAAACAGTGTCATGTTGTTTAGAGGTCAGTAGGTGGCGCCACCAGTTTAAAAATGATGTGATGAGTCATCATAACAGTTGTTCAAAACAAAGGACAATAGTGCAGAGATGCCATCTAGTGGACTCTAAAAACAATAACACTGTTTTATGAAGCTTCATCAGACCATCACTGGAGAGAAGTTGATAAAGCTTCATGAAACTGTGTCGTTACTCTCACAGCCCACCAGATGGCGTATCTGCTGTAAAATCAATTTATTTAAAAAATCATGAAAATACATTTTAAATGTAATTTTTTCACATTATGATGAATAAATGTATTGCAATATATTATTATTTCCTTTGGAAAAATAAATGATGATGTAAAATGATGAAGATTCCGATATAATAAGTAGAAAAATATTTAGTATGACAAACAATTATGTTTAACCCCAAATCAGTTAAAAAATAACAAGACAATTAGATTAAATCACAATTTCTAACAGGAATTATTCAGTATAAAATAATGAAACACAACTTTTCAGTGCAGACGATTTTAAAGTGTTTTTGGACAAAGATCAGGACGGAGACAACTGAGCTCCAGTTGCTACATTAGCACGAACATACATTTTTTTCCTAAACTTTAAACAAGGAACAGATTACTTGGAAAATAACTTGGAAAACCAAAGCCCAAAACCAAAATGAAGCACCAAAATGTATCACTGAAACATGCTTTACATTGTCGTTCCTATAAATATGGTAATGACACATGATATCGGCCAATCCGCTTCCACGCAGCCAATCAGGAGTCGGTATTTGTTCTTCCTGAAAGGATGTCATTAGATGGTTTCTTCTAACCAAGTTTGTCTGTCAAAGTTTGACCCATCGGAGTGAACCAATCCAGGTCAAGGGTCAACAGGACCGTAGAGCAGGGGTCTTGAACTGAACTGGCCCGGGGGCCACCAGAGGTCAATTCTTTTGACTGCACTGGTTTCATAAAGATTTGATTTTTAATATTTAACAAATGTTTGTGTTGCTTTCAAAGAAATGTGGACTTTTTTTGGCTTATTTATCATTATTTTTTTACTTTTTCACCTTGAAAATAAAACCAAAGCTATTTGAATGATAACATTCCGTAAGCATTGAACAAAAATGGAGTCGCCCAACAACTGGAAGGCCACAGAATATCATGTCACGAGGCACAAATGAACCAGCGGGCCACAATCTTCTCTTTCAATAGTATGCATCTTTTAAATGCCCTGCTCTGATGCACCAAAGGGTACAGGAGGTGGGATAACATCCGGACTCAGGAGACAGAAAAATCAAAGTGCAGAAAAAAGAAACTTCTGTCAAAAGTGGAACTACTTCTCTCTGAGTTTCCTTCTTCTTCCACGGAGAGTAATGAGTTTTTCAATGTGCGGTGGATTAGCTGAGGGCTATTATCTCACTCTTGCTCTCCGCGCGAGGAGGAGAAAAGTCACACTCCATCTGCTCCCATCTAGGCCAACATTTGTATTCTGTCAGGGTTTTTGTACAGCGAGGAGAAGGACGGGCTCCCGGGAGCCGCTCGTCTCTGCCACTCGTCGAACCTTTCGGGGGTATCTGGAAGCTCTGGGAGGTCACGGAGGTCCTCGGCAGTCACGACACGACAGAGACGCACTTCGGCGAGCGAGTGCGTGATGAGGGTTTAGATCCGGAGACTTGAGGCAACACAGCTGAAGCTGGTCGATGGTTTGATTCCTGGGCGAGGACGATCCTTGGAGCACGTTTTGAGAATTTTGCTTAATATTTTATGGATTTTTGTGTTTGTTTCACTGTGAATTTGGACATTTTCTGTCTAATTCCATGTGTTATTTTTTGATTTATGATCAAAACTACATGATCAATAACATTTAATGTCATGATATTTATTAATCAACCATCGAAAGTTGAACAAAACCGTTAAAAACCGAGACAATAAGTGGAGTAACAGCGGTTGATCTGATCTTCTCCTGCAGAGCGGGAGAGTGTGTTGTTGTGTTTAATTCAGCACACCACCTTGGTTGTTGCCACACACTTAACAACGCAACCCTCAACACAACTCTCCCGTGGCCTCTTGGCAACACACCAGATGAATCCACACCAGCGCTGGTGTGAGAAGTGTGTTGCTAACACACGTGTCTGAAGATAATAATGAGCACTCGAGGGCTCCCTCTGGTGGACGTTATCACTTATATCACGCGTCTGGACAAAATGGTGGTGAAGGTTAAACCTGGTCAAGAGTTGAGCGACTCACCTCTGCCTTGTTTTGGAGTCAAACTCTATTAGAGTCAAAGACTGGGATTCGATTTTGAGTCACTTCACGTCGAGTTATTTCAGCTAAACTTGACTAAGGTTTGGGATTCTTTTTAGATTAATCTGTTCTTTTTTAGAGTTATAGACAAACATTTTTGTTCATTTTAATGTAGCGACTGGGGCTCAGTTGTCTATGTCTTCATCTACGTCCCAAAAGACACTTGAAAACATCCAAATACTGCTCATCCGTAAGGTCCAGCTTTCATTGAAGCCTCGAGAGTGACAACTAGTGTCGTGCTGATGAAGCTTCATGAAACAGTGTCATGTTGTTAAGAAGTCAGTAGGTGGCGCCATCAGATTAAAAACAGTGTAATGTTTCATTAGAACAGTTGTTCAAAACAAAAGAAAATGGTGCAGGGACGCCATCTAGTGGACTCTGAAAACAATGACACTGCTTCATGAAGCTTCATGAAACAGTGTCATGTTAAACTTGATTTTAGATTTAGAGTTAAACCTGGTCAACAACCTGAGCTTTTTTTAAATCATTGTGAAAAGACTCACTTGGATATGCGGATCTCTTACTTTTGATGAGCCAGCAATTCATGCAGGATGGACGTCCCTGATGAAGTGTAGTGGTTTAAAACCTTGTGTTAGGGAGGGGACTATGTGGCCCTCTAGTGGTAAGAATATGTCAGATATGAAACTAAACGTTAAGAAAGTTAAACCCTGTTAACAGTTGAGCGACTCACCTCTGCGTGACACTCGATTTGTACCACAAGTGTGCGTTTTTAGAAATGTATCTTAGTCCTGGACATGAATGTAAGAGATGATTTACGAGATGAATATAAGAAAACGAACATTCTAGGACTCGCCCTGCCTTTGTAGGACTCTTCCGTGACTCATGGGTTAACTTTCAAATTCTTTCCAGGCGACAGAACGAGCGACGCTGTGTTATTGTGACATCATTTAATAGTCTGTTCTGCCTCATTATTCACGACGCACACACACACAAACACACACTTGACTTTATCTTTTAATGGCGGTTCAGGCCCGACTGCTCCTGTTCCGAGTCGATTGTTTATCAAGCCTCGCTCACACGCGCCCTGTTTTCCTCACGACTCACGGCAAAACGTGATTGAAGTTTCCTGCCTCACCCTCGTCGTCGACTGTAACCGTCAGATGGAGGGAGAGAGAGAGAGAGAGAGAGCGAGGAGTTCAAAGAGTGACCGAGGAGGTGATGGAGGGAGGAGGAGGATGAACGGAGGGGTGGGCGTGAGGAGAGAAAACATCTCTTATTAAAAGAAGATTCCAGGGAGCAGCGACTCCGCTCAGACAATTTGTTGCTTTTCATCCCTCGCTCCGACCGGCACGGAGGAGGAGGAGGAGAGGGCAGCGAGGAGGAGTGGAGGAGAGGAGGAGGTCAGCTTTTGTTTACCAGCACTTCTGATGATGTCATCCCTCCTCCCCGCCTCGGCCGCGTCCAATTCCGCAACAAGAGCTCTTCACATAAAGCGCTGGCGGCCGCTAAATTGAATCAATTCCTCATCTGTGTCTGGACCCGAAACGGGACACGCTCGTCGGGTTCTGGGACTGAGAGGGAGCCCGAGGCGGTTCCGTCCGAACCATCTGATTATGGATCCACATTTGATTTATCTCTTGTTGTTTTCAGTTTAATGGCGAGAGATTCTTTTTTTTTTCAGTGATTATCAAACGTTGAAGAAGGTCAGAGGAGGGCCCCCCCCCCCGGAGCCAGGTTCTCAAGCCAGTAGTCAGTAGAAAGTACTGTTTGGGTTCTGTTGATCAAGACTAGATTGGATTTTAAGTCTGTCGATTCACTTTTAAACTTCCTGGTTTGCCCAATTCCAGACTTCCTATTGAACCACCATTCTTATCCTCTGTTGTCTATTACCAAGTTTTTAGGACTCTCTCTAGTTTACCAAGTCCATTTAGGACTCACAAGTTCAGCAAGTCCATTTAGGACTTCCTAGTTTACCAAGTCCATTTGGGACTCTCTAGTTTACCAAGTCCATTTGGGACTCTCTAGTTTACCAAATCCATTTAGGACTCTCTAGTCGACCAAGTCCATTTAGGACTCTCTAGTTGACCAAGTCCATTTAGGACTCTCTAGTTGACCAAGTCCATTCAGGACTCACAAGTTCAGCAAATCCATTTAGGACTTCCTAGTTTACCAAGTCCATTTGGGACTCTCTAGTTTACCAAGTCCATTTGGGACTCTCTAGTTTACCAAGTCCATTTGGGACTCTCTAGTTTACCAAGTCCATTTAGGACTCTCTAGTTGATTAAATCCATTTAGGACTCTCTAGTTTACCAAGTCCATTTGGCACTCTCTAGTTTACCAAATCCATTTAGGACTCTCTAGTTTACCAAATCCATTTAGGACTCTCTAGTTTACCAAATCCATTTAGGACTCTCTAGTTTACCAAGTACGTTTAGGACTCTCTAGTTGACCAAATCCATTTAGGACTCTCTAGTCGACCAAGTCCATTTAGGACTCTCTAGTTTACCAAGTCCATTTAGGACTCTCTAGTTTAGTTGACCCAATAGTCCATTTAGGACTCTCTAGTTTACCAAGTCCATTTAGGACTCTCTAGTTTACCAAATCCATTTAGGACTCTATAGTTGACCAAATCCATTTAGGACTCTCTAGTTGACCAAGTCCATTTAGGACTCTCTAGTTCACCAAATCCATTTAGGACTCTCTGGTTTACCAAGTCTATTAAGGTCTTCCTAATTTACCATGTCAACGTTTTTTACGTTCCATGTTTTAAAAGCACAATTCATTGCGTGTGTTTGTCACTATTATTTGCCCAAGTATAGTCCGGCTGATTCACCTGTTTATTGATCTAGTCTTTGGGTACTCGTTTATCTAGTGTACCCACATAGTCAGTTAACCTTATTCTGAACTTCCTGTTCCGCTCAGGAATCCGTAGTTGAGTCTGTTTAAACAACAAGTCATTTACAGTTTGAATAATTGTTATTTGACAACTCGTGGTCTAAAAGGTCAATTAAAGTCTCCTTCTTTGGCCAAGTCATTTCAAGTTTACCTCTGACTTCCTGGATTACCTTCAGGACCTGCTTTTATAAAAAGATGTGTTCTGGTGAGTCAAGGATTCGACTCGTCCACACGAGTCTCTCAGACGAGCCACAGTGACGTAAACGGTTCGGATCGAAGTCAAGAACTCCGCCGAGGCTCGTGAGCGGTGCTCAGCGACTCATTTAGAAGAAGCTCGTTCACGAACCACAGAAGTAAATAATAACCTGCCGGCGCTGCCGAGGTCATGTGACGCGACCATCATTATGATGAAGGAGTCATTAGGATTAGCGGGGAAACCTGGTGAGAATATGTTCCTCCACAAAGAAAGATCCATCAGCGACCCTGCCGGCCTCTCGCTGCTCTCAGGAGGAGAATCTTCTGCCCCAACTTTTACTTCTTCTTCTTCTTCCTTTATCCATCTCCATCTGACCATCCTCTGCTAATTAACCGTCTGCTGAGGCGTGATGTAAACCGAGCGCCGGGACAGTTTCATGTCCGGCTTCTGTGTTAAGCAGCTGGATTCACACACTGTCAGAGCTTTAGGACCAAAACCTGAGGTCGCCAGTGAGTCTGAGTGAGTCTTAGTTTGTGTGTGGTGAGACTCTAATCGTCCAGGAACTCCTCATACGCTCATATTTTTCTACCGACACAATTGCCAGTAGTGTCCCGAAAAGAACCGACAATTTGTTTTATACGTGTAGTGACAACCGTGTCCACCAGAGGGCAGAAATGGATACACATCAGTCCTTGAATTATTGACGAGTCAATGACACATATCCAGGTCTCCGTATCTCTTTGACTCAACAGACTGGAAGTGAGTCGAACTCAAAGTATATTAATAGATACAGAAGTTAATAGACTTTTGATCCGTCTGTTGATTCGTTTTAAACGCGTTTGAGTCTTTGTCGAGTCTATAGCTAGAGTCCCAAGTTCGCAATAGTAAGAAAAACTTGCTTTAAAAAAATAAATTAAATAAAAAGTAATATCGCCTGTGTCCACCAGAGGGCATACAATTGATAGTCTTAGTCGAGTCAGTGACTCGTATCCAAGTGAATCCTCAGCCTCAATTGGGAAAACTGCATCTTGTAGATTCACTTGACAGGAGGTTTAGTCAGACTAAAAGTAGATTGACTGAATCGTAAAAACGTGAATAGACTCTATTCTGTTCCGTAAATTCGTTTTGAACGCGTTTGCGTCTTTGCTGTATCGATAGCTAGAGTCCCAAGTTCGCAATTGTAACGAAAACCTTCTTTTGCTTTTTAAACGTAGTAACACCTGCGTCCACCAGAGGGCGTAAACTAGATCAGTAAGTAAGTAAGTTACTCATCAGTCCTCCAAGTACTGACGAGTCAGTGACTCATATCCAAGTGAATCATCAGCCTGTGTCTCGTTGATTCACCGAACTTGACAGGAAGTGAGTCAGACTCATATTAGCATTCTAAATTCAACAGTTGTTAATAGACCTGGTTCTGTCCACAAATTCGTTTTAACGTGTTAGCGTCTTTGCTGTATTGATAGCTGGAGTCCCAAGTTCGCAACGAAAACGTTGTTTTGCTTTATAATTGTAGTGACACATGCGTCCACCAGAGGGCGTGATCTAGATAAACATCAGTACTTCCAAGTACTGACCAGTCAATGACTCATATCCAAGTCAATAATCAGCCACAGATTGAATAAAAACGCGTCTTGTTGATTCAATTATCTTGACAGGAAGTGAGTCAGACTCATATTCTAAATTGAAACAGATGTTAATAGACCTGAGTCTGTCCTTTAACTCGCTATTGACATGTTTGTGACTTTGCTGTATTGATAAAAGTCACAACGAACCAATTGTAATGGTAATGTTATTTTGGTTTATAAACGTAGTGACACCCGTGTCCACCAGAGGGCGTAAACTGTCCTGAGGTATGGGTATGAAGTGAGTCAGACCGTCTGAGTCGCACATATTCCGTCGATTTTTAGATGATTCCCACTTTACTAACGTGGAAATATGAAATCCTGGTTTATGTCTGACTTTAGGGGTGGGGATTGAATTGCCAGACAAGGCAACAGTTGCAGATGAGGCTCAAAGACTCAAAGAGTCAGGCAAGAATGACTCATAGCTACATCTCGACTCAATGTTGACTCGTCCGGATCGACATGGGCTTCTTCGCTCCAGGTCCCGGCCATCGGGGTCGCAAACCGTCGAGCAAGGCGGGCGTTCCGTGGAGAATTCAAACGACTTCCTTCACACTCAGCTGCTCCGACTCGCCGCCATAGAATAATGTTTGATGGCGACTATCAGCCGTTTTAATCCAATCTGGAGGACGGAGGCGAAGTAATCTTGATAAATGGAGGCGCAGTAATGACACGTGCAGCCGCCGACATTAAACAGCACAATGTGGGTTTTTTTGAGGCCATTAAACGACCGTACGAGGAAACGAGGATTTAAAGCAAGAACGTAGGATCGGAAGAGTCGTCATTAGATGTGAGGCTTTTTATTTATTCATGCTCCGGCTCACTGCAGCCCGGCGCTGTGGGGCGCTGCTCGCAGAACAATAGTCGTTCATCGTTTCCCTTTCTTCTATTGTCTGAAAAATATGATATGGAATAATCTGACTTTTTTCTGTCCCATTTTCATCCCTGATTTATTGGTGAATCAAATTAGTTTTTATTGGCAAATACGGATATTCGTATAACTGTACAGCATAATGTTTTAAAAGTTTCTTGCAAATGTATTTACATTTATTGTGTAACTTTTAACTTCAATTTTCTTTTCTACATAATAATGTTGATTAATTGCAATAATAGAAGAAAAAAAAATACAACTTAATACTCAAATTGGTTAACCCCAAGATATTATTCATCCATTAAGTTTACATTTTTATCTGAATAAGATTTAATTTATATTAATTTTATTTAGATTTAGGAATTAATGACACATTTTAATAGAAGCTCAATGTTAGGGTTAAAGATATTTAATAAAATATTTAAAAAGTGCCTTTATTGTTAACCCCAAGATGTTTCTTCCATCCATTATTGAAGAAAATGTTAAATTTTTTATTATTAAAAATGTATATTATATATTTCATTTATTTTATTTGCAATTAACACCAAGCCTTTTGATAGAAAAATGAAAATAAAGAGAAAATTAACCATAAAATGCTCACGTTCGTTAACCCCGAGACACATTTAAGAAATGTTTACATTTTTATTTAATATAATCTCTTTTTATAAATTTTGACTCAATTCCAAATTACATTTTTAAAGAATAAAAAACAAAACAAATAATCAAATTAAATGCTGCTTATGTTTGTTGATATTATCCCGTATTGCATGTAATTTTTAATTATATTTATTTCCTGTAAATCAATTGTATTATGTGAATTGATTCAAGCATCAGCAGTTGCGACAATTATCGGTTTTGTTTGTCTAATACAAATAGCAATTAATTCATATTCTGTATGCTCATGATCATTAGGACCATAAACACATTTCAGTCCAGCCCATAATTTAGAGGCTAAAATGTTGCACAGATCCCATGATGAGCCTCTCGTCGTCGTATTAGTGATTCAGTTGTGACCTAGAAAGTGTCTAATGGCATCAGCAGCAAACATCAGCATGATGGAGGACCCTCCTGTGTTCCAGCCTGGTTTTTTTGCTTCCTCTCCAGGTGTTACGCGAGTCGGCGATAGCGCTCGGTTCTAGTCGACCTTCAGCAGCAGTTGTTGGTGTTTGCAGTGGTCAGTGGTCGACGCCTTGTACTCACACGATACAGGAAGCCGTTTTGTTTTGTAAGAACAGTCGTTCTTCTGGTGATCATCGTGTGATCAATGTGTGATTCAGATCCACTTCCTGTCGGGTCAGAGGATTCTTTTTTTTTTCCGTCAGGCTTTCCAGGGTGTCTTCTGGTGGACAAGGACGTCACTAGCATTTATAAAATGATTGAATCAAAATGTGTGAATCCAAGTCGTGTCACTCAATTGTTATTAAGTCTAGTCCCTTAAGTGATTCACGGCAACTTCCTGTGTTTGACGAGTCAGATCCACTCTTGGTTTACAGATGCATCGCAGCACTTGAATGACTCAGAGGAGTCGCTAACACTGACATCTGTATACGAGTCTCTGGTAACTGGAGTTCCAGGGATTCCTTTTGGACACAAACGCAATCATATGAATCCAACTCATGGGTTATTATACACAGATGGTCTCACAGTCCATAACCAGGCTTATGGGGACACTTGGCTAACTAGGTTAAAAAACATACAAACTTGTATTTAATTGACCTACTGAAAAATCTGATTCATATTTAAGTGAAACAAAAATTGACTTTAAATCCAATAATTCATAAAAACCGTCCATTGAACGATAAACAGTAGTGTTTTGAGTCGCAGGCAGATTTAAGAAAATTAACATTAAATCAATGGACGTATTGGAGAAAAGAGGCCATTGTTGCTTTAACACCCAGCTCCACGTCTTTTTCCTCTTGGCTCGCCGCTGCGACACGCTGCGCCGCTCGGCCTTCAAAGAACAACATGTCATTATCTGACGCGAGCGGCGACACGGCGGCTGACCTTCGCTTTTCTTGAACGTGCTCCAAAGAACGCTGGCGGGATCACCTCCCCCGGTGGACGGGAGTTCATCTGCGGCTAGAATAGTTTTCTTCAAGGACATTATTCATGAAAACTTAAATCGAAAACAGCTTAAAAATTTTCGTCTTTCAATGCAAGATAATTTTTCCTAACCGTCTATTTAATGGTCCCTTCGACAGGGGGCACTGAACTTGCGATAAAAGTAATTTTTGGCATTAAAAGCTGATGATCTCATTTTTGCAGTAACAATTATTTTCTTTTAAACATAAATGTTTGACCATTAAAAAAAGACAAACATTTGTTTTTCTGAATGCAGCTTTATATCACAATTTCTCCCAGGGGGCGCTACATTAATGTTTTAGTTTTAAGGGATTTACCAGTTCAAAATTCATCTCACGATACAATTAGATATATTTCGAACGCACTTTTTTGGGGAATGATTTTAGGGGGACACCAAATTTTAGTGACATTTGTGATTGTTCCATTCTCTTTTGGTTTAATGAATATAAAACTCGAATTATTTTATTTTTAATTTAATTAATCCATAAAAAGGCCCTTTTTCCAATAAATAGTATTGATTATTTTTTAAGCAATATGCTAACGAATTAGCGCACCGCTCAGTAATTTATATTGCCTGCTAGCTAGCATAAGGATGTCAAATTTGAAATCGCTATTTTAATTTGCACTTTTACAATAAAAAGCCTTCCAAAAATAAAGTGGAACTTAATAAATGTTTGCCGGTTCAAAATGACAAAGGATAGAATCATTCCTAGATTTGTTGACCCGTTTGTCCATTAGCCTTTAGCTAGCAGTTAATCAAGTCTTGCCACGTCGTTCGCTAACTACCAACTAGAGAACAAAAATGGCGTCGAGTGGACATCTTTGAGGTGAACTTGGATGAGAAAGTTCTACTGGTCTTGTTGTTCAAAATCTCTAGAGAGACAAAAATAGTTGGACATATTTCGGGACTAATGTAGCCGTTAGCTACGACGGCGTTAGCTGTGGTGAATCTTTGTAAAAACGTAACGAAAGTTTGGAAGATTTTCCAGTGAATTTCTACACAATAGAACTGAAAACTTTGGTTAAAAACTACGACGTGACGGAACAACCGAAGGGACGAAGTAGGAAACCGTCTCCTCTGTGTTTTGGCCGTTGACTGACAAGCTTCTCTCCGGGCGAGCTGTTGACCTCACGCCGAGCCTGTTAATGAGTGTTGACCAGAAGCTCACCTGCGCGCTCAGGTGTAAACCACCTCCATTAGCGAGTTACCGAAAACCGGCAGGACAGAGATCCCGGAGAAGACGAGGGAAATAATCCCGTTTTTTTGTGGTGACGTGTCGCCGCCTAATAAACACGTTATTTGTCCAGATTTAACTTCCTCTCCTGCTGCTCCTCGTATGGCGAGTGTCCTGAGAAGGTCCGAGGAGCTGCCAGGAGGATCCCGACCGGGCTAAGCCATGCTGAAAATGTCCCGGTGTTTGGCTCGCTGGGCTCGGGGTTGTGTTGATGAGGACATGTGGTCGGGAGCGGGGTGGTCCGCGGTCGTGATGGCGGGACGTTGCCATGACTCTGTTTGAGGAGATGTGAGGAAGGTTCGTCATCGACCATCTGTCTCGCTGGGAAACTCCTCCGTCGCTGGAGCGCAGACGCCCCCGGTGGCCGCTACGGGAACTGCTTCAATTAGGGGGGACGGGATCAAAATGGAGGATCATCTTGGTGAAGTGATTTAACCCAGTGGCTCCGGACCCCCGGCCTGGGGACCGGTACCGGTCTGTGATGCATTTGTTCATTTTTTGGAAAAAGACCAGATTTTCTCTTATATAACTTAAGCAAAGTCTCTAAAAGCTAGAAGACAAACACATACATCACACCATCGTCAGCATACAATCAAATAATACATGGACACAAATACACAAAAATCGTGTTGTAACCAGTCCACAGCTCGTGCTGATTCAGCGTTTTGGTGAGATTCATTGTGGTTTTCTGCAGGTCATGCTAGTGTATTATTACTTTTTTATATCTGAATGTCGGTCCGTGAATATGGCTTTCAACTGGTCCATGGTACACAAAAGGTCCCTGATTTAACCAACATAGAGCTGAGCTAGAAGACAGCAAATCTACAACCCATATTTTAACTGAGTCATCTATTTCGCAAATATATTTTCATTTTTCCTTTTCTTGCGAAAATTTCCTTTGATCCTCCTCCGTCATTGGATTTCTCTAGAGGCGGCCATTTTTGTTAAGGAAATAAACCTATTAATCAAACCCTTCGGAAGTGATTTACTCTTACAATCAGGAAGTAAAGTGTATTCTTAAATTGGTGCCTCTTAACATGTTTTTGTTACCAGATTATATACGCCAGCCGTTACATTATGACTAGTCTGATAACGCCACCTTCGGACGATTCTTGCGGGCGAATATTAACTACTGAAAGTTGATCAGAGAGTTTACGATTGAAAGTCAAGGATTTGTGAAGGAAAGAAGCCACAGTTAGAAAATAAGATCATAAATTCAGCTCAGCACAGCACAGACAGCAGAGGAAGTTGAGATTAATACAAAATTTAAATGGTTTGGATGCAGGGAATGAGAGAAAGTGAAAGGAATTTTGGAACCGGAGAGGAAACTAATGAGGTTCATGATGAAAGCCTTGATACGACCTACTAAAAATACCATATCATTATGACCAGGCGGACATTTTCTTTATCTTGTGACGATCTCAGATTCTACAGTTGATGAGAGAAAAGCAACTTATTAAGTCACGTCTACGGTTATTTCACAGCGTTTGATCAAACCGAGCTTATCTTAAGTTCATTTCGCTTGTTGTTTTTCTCGGTTTGTGAGAAAAAAAACCTCTTTAAAGATCCCTCGTTTATTTACACACCAGAGGAAATCTCTCTCCGAGTTATATCATAATTCAAAGCAGGAACGGAAGCCAAAACTCCTTCGGGATCATCTGCGCGGCGCCGGCGTCCAGATGGCGGCATCAGTCGGACACAACCGCAGCAGGCTGTCGATATCAGCGGCACATTCTTCACCGTTTCAATTGAGATCGAGTTGTTTTGTTTTTCAGAGGGTGGGCTGAACAGCCTGCAGGCTTTTCACTTCCAGTTGTTTGAGGATTTCCTGGTCAACGTTGATCCCTTCAGGGCTGAGCTGCAGCATGAGTCAGGTGCTCAGGTACCCTGGACAAATGAGGAAGCCGGACTGGATGCTTTTGGATGACTGGGGTCCAGTTTTTCCCCAAAAAACGTCAAATAAATGCTTCTTTTTGGGCTGCAGACCTGGTGGTTACGTTTGGTTGCAACTTACTCAGAAGCGGTTCAAGCGTTTAAACTGCGGCGATCTAAAATAAGTTGTTAGTCAAAACCCACCCGCGACCTGTTTTCAAGCAGATTCACGTATCAGTCGTCGACAAGAAAATTATCTAAAGAAGAGACGTTGTAATACCAGATATTCGGCTTTTCTTCAAAACACGTATCACTTCTATTCCCGCCGCGAAACATCAATAAGATTAGCACGACGACGACGCTGCCAAAGCTCCATGGGTTAGCTGGCTCACTGAGAACCTTTGTGAAGGTGCACACACACACACACACACACACACACACACACACACACACACACACACACACTGACACACTGGGGAGATGTGGGTGTTGTGAAAAGACTGTATGGGATGCGGTACATGTGTGGGAGTGTGAACTTCTGCTGCCTGCCAGAGGAGTCATGAAGCTTGAAGTCGACGGTTTTAACAAACAGGTTTGACGGATTCTTTTGTTTTGGTTTGATTTGTTGATGAGTCAGATTCAAGCAATCGTTTCGTTTATCTTTCTTTTCTTCCCCACAAGTGTAGCGTTTTGAAAAATGTGTTTTGCACTTTTTGAACACGTTATATATATATCGTGAATAAGTACTACTTTTTTTTCATTATAAGTTTATTCTTGAAACATACATCAAAGACGAATATCACAAGCATCATGAAAAAAAGGTAGAAAAAAAGGATAAATTGAGTGAAAAAATGGATTTGTTTGTTTAAAAGTAAAAGTTTAAAATTCACAATCGTACAGATTTTTTTTTTCGTTTTTTTCTTTAAAAAATAGATCCAACCTTTCAAGCAAAAATATTACAAAATAGCAAAGGTAATTATAATGAAATGCATAAAATATTGTTGGTTGTTTAACTACCTTACAAAAATCATTAAAATACAGATAGTGACAATCGTTGAAAAAGCTACTATCGTGGCATTCGCCCTCTGACCGTTGCTTTTTTTAAAAGTTTTTGAATTTTTTTTTTCATAAGTTTCAACCAGTCAAAAATAACATGACTAGTACCATCGTTACTATCGTTACCATTGTCACAATCGTTACTATCGTTACTATCGTTACTATCGTTACTATTGTTACTATCGTTACTATTGTTATCATCGTTACTATCGTTACCATCGTTACTATCGTTACTATCGTTACTATCGTTACTATCATTACTATTGTTACTATTGTTACTATTGTTACTATTGTTACTATCGTTACTATCGTTACTATCGTTACTATTGTTACTATCGTTACTATTGTTACTATCGTTACTATCGTTACTATCGTTACTATCGCTACTATCGTTACTAGTAACTATCGTTACTATTGTTACTATCGTTGTTACTAACGTTACTACTCGTTACTATTGT
This sequence comes from Callionymus lyra, assembly GCA_016630915.1. NCBI lineage: Eukaryota > Metazoa > Chordata > Actinopteri > Syngnathiformes > Callionymidae > Callionymus > Callionymus lyra. The sequence continues at coordinate 18,753,910 of JACEEU010000687.1, read as the reverse complement.
TACTATTGTTACTATTGTAATCCGTTACTATTGTTACTATTGTTACTATTGTTACTATCGTTACTATTGTTACTATTGTTACTATCGTTACTATTGTTATCATCGTTACTATCGTTACTAGCGTTACTATCGTTACTATCGTTACTATTGTTACTATTGTTACTATCGTTACTATTGTTACTATTGTTACTATCGTTACTGTTGTTATCATCGTTACTAGCGTTACCGTCGTTACTATCGTTACTGTTGTTACTGTTGTTACTGTTGTAACCATCGTTACTATCGTTACTAGCATTTTTATCGTTACCATTGTTACTATTATTACTATCATTTACTGTTGTAACTATCGTTACCAACTTTACTATCTTTAGCTTAAAATATTCAGCTCCACGATTAATCTATTTGAAGAGCGATCGGACGCTAAAAATGGATTCTCTTTACCCGTTTCCGCCCGTCCTGATTGCCGCTCTTTGATTCCTGAGACTGGCACTCGATTCTGAACAGCAAGTTTTATCTCGATGCAGATGGCATCGCGCAGCCATTCAACCCTTTCAATAGCGTGTTTTGCGGTAATTTATTCACCAATTTCAGGAGTCCAGATTGGGGCCGGCGATAATGACCTCCTGTCAGCGCCTCTGAATACGACTTTAACGGCGCGGGATGGGACTGTGGCTGATGGTGCTCGAGAAGCGACTCTAAAGGTCGACTCGTTCGCAAACTGTTAGCGTGACATCGCTGGAGTCGTGTCACCGCGGCGGCTCCCCGCAAGGTAAAAGTGATTGAATCGATATCAGCCCGCGGGATCGTGCTACGACACACAATAGCTCTCTGTTGCCGTGGAGATTAGCGGAGGGAATTGGCAGCTTTGTTATCGGGGCGGCACAGTTTAGACATCACAGCCAGGTTTTGTCCTGCAAGACAATAGAGAGGAGATCCAGCGTCAGTCCAGCCACAGTAATGGCGACGCTGGCGGAAGATGAAAACATATCGTTGGCGGGTACCTTTCCAGGGTCACCGTGACTGATCCTGTTTGGATTCAGATGAAAAGTCGTGCCTGAGCTGCAGATATGTTTGTGACCTTGTGGAACCTGGTTGTCACGTTGCAGGAACAGGTGACAAAATGTGCACAAGATTTCATATCCGTCAAATTCCTGGTGCGATAATCACATTAAACAGATCCAAGCTCTTAGTGTGAAACCCGGTCAACCATCTGAGTGACTCCCTCAGTAGCACTTGAGTCACTGGGATTGTGTGTTGTCAATTGTTTGCAGCAGTTAAACCTGGTCAACCATCTGAGTGACTCCCTCTGTAGCACTTGAGTCACTGGGACTGTGTGTTGTCAATTGTTCGCAGTAGTTAAACCTGGTCAACTATTTAAGTGACTCCCTCTGTAGCACTTCAGTCACTTGAACTGAGTGTTGTCAATTGTTCGCAGAAGCTAAACCCGTTCAACCATCTGAGGGACTCTCTCTGTAGTACTAGAGTCTTAGGGACTGTGTGTTGTCGATTGTTTGCAGTAGTTAAACCTGGTCTACAATCTGAGTGACTCCCTCTGTAGCAAATAAGTCACTGGGACTGTGTGTTATCGATTGTTTGCAGTAGTTAAACCTGGTCTACAATCTGAGTGACTCCCTCTGTAGCAAATAAGTCACTGGGATTGTGTGTTGTCAATTGTTTGCAGCAGTTAAACCTGGTCAACCATCTGAGTGACTCCCTCTGTTGCACTTGAGTCAATGGGACTGTGTGTTGTCGATTGTTTGCAGCAGTTAAACCTGGTCAACCATCTGAGTGACTCCCTCTGTAGCACTTAAGTCCCAGGGACTGCGTGTTGTCGATTGTTTGCAGTAGTTAAACCTGGTCAAAAGCCAGAGCCGATCCTATACTCACTGAGATGTTTAAGATTCAGTTCATGTTGAGTTTGATGACTTTTAAATCATTTTTAAGTATCTAATTGACTCTAATCTCATCCGATCTTCATGGCTGCGTCTTTATCTTCGTTTGCTGGAGGAAGCTCCGCCACGTAACTTCCTCGTCAGCCTCATCAGGAGCCCATTCATCCGACCCCTCAGAGGATGAATGAAATATAAATGAAGGGAGGGGTGGAGGTGAGTCAGGACGTGGGGATGAAGGCACTTAAAGATCTTAAAGCCGCTAATGGCGGATGATTCCAGAAGCGCTGATGAAAGACGACGTTAAGAAGTCGTGACACAACGAGTGTTGATTAGTGATTCTGTGTGACCTGCAGGGGGAGATGTTCTGATCCAAAGGTGGCATCAAAGTTCTTACACCGGATCATCTTTAGCATTTTTGAATGGCGTGAAACATTGTTTGTTATTGTGTATTTTTAACCTTTGATGTTTTTGTTTTTTTACATAACCATTCTAATCAGTCTTTGTTTCTGTGTCCCCTAAACAGTATCTTTCAACAATTTAAGATCGTTTATTATTTGCTGGTTTAATTTTCTCATTTTGAATATTACGAACTTTTATGGTTTTCTTGTCTTATTTTCCACTCATAAGTCTATTCAAATATGTTAAAATGTAATGATTTATTCTTTACAATCATGGTTTTCTACACATATATTTTTCTTTGTTCTTTTCCAAAGCATTGGTGCTTAAAAAAAAACTATGAAATTAATTCAATTTCATCCATTTTTTATTATTTTTTTTTAATGTATTTTAAACTTAGTTTGGGGAAAACAAATGTTTTTTTCTTTTGTTTCCCTTGTTATATGTTAAAGTTTTAAAAAATATTGTTGAAATACATTTTTTAAAAGCCTTTTTAAATCAACATTTCATTTAAAATAAATATATTTTCCTTTTTGGGGTAATAGTTATAATAATAATTACATCTTTTTAGTCATTGTCAGTTTATTTTGATGTAATTTTTTTGTAAAGTTCCTTTATTTTCCTTTTTTGCCTCTTTAATTTTTTGCAATTATTTATTTATTTATTTTAACTTTTCTGTGTTAGAAATGCTTTATAATTATACTACAGGGTCGCAGGGCCGGGTCTAGGCAGGGGCAAGAGGGGGCCTGGCCCCCTCAAATAAATGTTGTGCCCCCTCAAACCAGGGCCGGGTCTAGGCAGGGGCAAGAGGGGGCCTGGCCCCCTCAAATAAATGTTGTGCCCCCTCAAACCAGGGCCGGGTCTAGGCAGGGGCAAGAGGGGGCCTGGCCCCCTCAAATAAATGTTGTGCCCCCTCAAACCAGGGCCGGGTCTAGGCAGGGGGCAAGAGGGGGCCTGGCCCCCTCAAATAAATGTTGTGCCCCCTCAAACCAGGGCAGGGTCTAGGCAGGGGCAAGAGGGGGCCTGGCACAATGCCCCCTCAAGATTTGTGGCTGCCCCCTCATACATGCCTGTCTAGACCCGGCCCTGCATGGTCGGCGATTACCTTTTAATTTCACTTCCAGCTTTTTCTACAGGAATTTTCTTTTCGTGTCTAATTATTACAGTTGGTTACTGGTTCAAAATGAGCAACAGAACCAGGAACAGTTCTTGATCTGTTGGCCATCACTCGGGGGACTTTATCTCTATAGAGACTCCCACATAGCTCCAGAGTGTCATATATACGGTCCAGACCCTGGCCCGGAGCCTGCTCACTCGGAGGAGGTTAATTCCCCGAGTCAAGCGTCCTGTCACATGCGCTCACGCTCTGGAAGCCGAGCTCGTACCAACAGCTTGCGTGAGTCGTCATGACTGGAGGACACGGATGTCGGTCAGGGGGTCCGAGTCAGTGCTCCACTGTTGATGTGGACTCGGACCCTCGCGGCCGCTGAGGTCGTCCGTGTGGTGGCGAGTGTGGCGTGTGTGTGTGTGGGCGGCCGTGTGTGAATCACACACACTTTGATGAGTAATGAAGGTCGTTTATTTTCTCATAATCTCCAACAAATTACATCCTCGAGCCTGAAATAAATCACTGACAAGTAGACGTGAGAAAATTACATTCTGGAAAAAGGACTTAAAATGGGTCCCATAACATAAAATGTATAATACATTAGTATAAATCGAACATTTGAATACATTTAATATACAGTAAGTGGATTAATGATCAATTTGTCCTGTTTTTTAAAATAAAACATGAACAAATCATTCTGTCAATTATTAAGAATTCAATTTACAAACTGATCTTCTATAAATCACTTTAATTTAACACATTATTTGTATAGTTACAAATATAACTATGCTATATTAGGATAATGACGTCAACAACACCATCTAGAGTTTATAATCCATAGGTTTGTGTTTTCTCGTTTCAACTATTGTAACAGTTTATTTTGGTGTCTAAACAAGAAGGAGCTGTTCTGGTAGAAGAACTCACATTTCTCCGATCCTTAAATCTCTTCACTGGCTGCCAGTTCCTGTCAGGGTCAACTTTAAAATTCTGGTTCTTACTTTCAGATCTATTCATGGTAAGACTTTCCATCTGATCCAGACTTACATCCCAGCTCGGGCTCTGAGGTCTGTGGATCAGAATCTACTGATGGTTCCTGAACACGCTTCCAGACCAGGCTGTTGCTCTTAAGCTTTGGAACGATCTTCCTCTATGTTTGATGATCTACTGACTCCTTCAAGAAACATCTAAAGACATTTTTACTTGTGCTTTTCCTAATCTTATGTGTCTTGATCTTTTAAAGTATATATTTTAACTGTGTATTGTTTTTGATCGTTAAAGTACTTAATGACCCTGGTCTAGAAAGGCACTTTACAAATAACCATTACATTACATTATAAAGCATGAATAGAATTCTCCATCAGATTGTGATCGCAATAAGACAAGCAGCCCACAACAGTTTTTCTGCCTCCTTTTCCCGAGTGATTCACTGTGCAAACAAAATAATTATGCTCCAGAAAAAAAAAAAGCATTTCTATTTTCGCTCTGGTGGAGGCAGATTCTCTGCAGACACACTGGAATCTCTTTCAAGGTGGAGAAGCATCAACCATGTCGACGTGATAAACGGGCTCTAATGATCCCCCCCGAGGAGGACCTGAGTTCTGAAACGTCTTTCTCTGTGGTCTAATAATACCTGGCCGACCTTATTTTGACCGCGGCGCTGTTTAGACGCAAGCAGGTTTGGAATCCTGGAAATATTTACTCGCAGTTTTTTACAGTAATGAGCCTGAAACGCGGCCATGATGGAAGAAGTCCTCGGACGACCTCTTGTAAATCAGTTTGGCTGATTCTCACCAGAACCTTAGTTTCTGTTTCTCATTATGTATTTTTCCACTTTTACCGTTTTTTTGGTCAATTTCTTTCCAAATGTTAACCTTTAAGTGAACCTTTTATCAACTTTATTATCACCTCATTTCCATTTTTTTAGTATACTTTGAGAACAGTGTGTATTGGCAATGATACGATAAATAGTGATACTGTAGTAACAAAGATATATTTGTAGTATTGTCGAGTACTTGACTCAGACCACATGACTCTTGACGAAGCGGTAACTGCTTTTATTTGTTTTGAAACCAAAATACGTCCAAACATCAGCTTTAAAAGCTGCTGGAGTCGACTGTATCCTCTCGTCCTTAGTTTTTAGTTTAACCTCTATTGGAAATGTTTTAGTTTACCTAAGTGGGGTTGTGTATTTGCAAAAAATCGAACGATACGATGCCTATTACAATAAAGGGAAAACAATATGATGTATTGCGATATGTTGCGATATTGTAGTAACAAGTATATATTTGTAGTATTGTCGAGTACTTTGGTGTTGCAAAATTTACAGACCACATGACTCTTGATGAAGTCGTTACTGATTTAATTTGTTTTAAAACCCAATTATGTCCAAAAATCAGTTGCTGGAGTCGACTGTATCCTCTCGTCCTCAGTCATCTTCTGCCAGGATTTCATCCTTCCTTTTTCAGCGTAGCACGTAATGACTGCTGCCATCTAACCACCACAAGTTGAATTACAACATAAAAATGATAAGAAACGCTGTGCATATTTGCACATTAACTGTAAATACAAATACAAACCACAAAAGAACTATGATTAAAATAAACTAACTGAAAAATTGGCCTAACTTTGAGATCCTCGACATCTCACCTGACACTCACTCTTGATCCTCCAGTTGTCCAGCTGGTTGTGAGTTGTGTATTTGATGAAGATACTGCTACACGGGGGAACCTTTCCTGCCTGTCACTGTGACACCGACCCCGGTACCAATCTTTTGGCCAGGCTACTGTGTTCTGGGAGCATTTCCCACCCCCCTCCGGCAACAACGCCTCTTCCTATTAGCATCCTTTTACAGTAACGCGTCTTTATCTTGAGTCTTTATTAAACCACATCCTCATTAAGACAAGTACTGCCCCCCCCTTCAACCCCCTCCTCAGTTCTGCCACTTGTTCCTACCATCAAGAACTTTAAGAATAGATTTAGATCCTATTTGGAAAAAAAGCGTTGTTCGAGGTGTGAAGTCGTTTCATTTCGCCGCTGTCAAAGCGATCTACTCTTCACACCCATCCAGCCGGGGTCACTGACAAGATGAGTCAGCGGCGCCACAGCTGACAACAACAAAAACGTCAGCGACTCTGTGCTCTTCTTTCACCACTGCTTTCACTGCTCCGTATCACCCGGGGAATTTTTTTTCTTAAAATTCCGGGAACGGCATCAAGGAGAGTCCGATCTCCCCGGAGAAGTCTCCACAATCCCACACTGACCTCAATTCCTCGTCTTACACCTCGCTTCTTTTCCACGCTCCGGAGCCACTTCAAAGGGACTTGAGGGATGCAGGGGGTCCGGTCACAGATAGTGAAAATACACAACTCAGCCCGGGAGTGTGCTGTAGATGGAACTGCTCCGGGGGAACGGAAAGATGGGACTTTTAATACTGTGAGGAAGTAATAGCGGGAAAGTTGCAGAAATATTCATTAGCAGACTCATTAAAACAGAGCTGAGCCAGAGGGCACAGAACCTCATTGACTAATCAGTGGATCACCTGAGAAAAGCATCTCTACAAATGAGGTGGTAGAACCGGGTCATCCTGTAATCACCTGGTTGGCGTACATCCACCGTGTTAGTTGTTAGGGGGTAGGAGGGGAATTCAACTCTCAACTATGGACACCAGCTTCGTAGTGGCCGAAAGATCACGGATACAAAAGTCAATTTTCTGAAGGACTCTTAGAAAGACCCACCACCAAGAAAAGACAGTTGCCTTGGGTGGAAATTCTGTGATGGGTGGGATATCCCAGTCTTTTCGGTCGAGAGGGGGGGGACACCCTGGACAGGACGCCAGTTTGTCACAGGGCACACAAAGACACACAACCATTCACACACTTCCTATGGACAATTTCCCCAAGTTCTCAAACCTCTCTATGTTTTTGGACTGTGGGAGGAAACCGGAGTGCCCAGAGTAAACCCAAGATACACCCGGAGAAAATACAAGCTCCACATAGAAAGGTCACAAGATGCCTCCAGACCGGCAACCTTTTTGCTTTGAAGGCGCTAACCACCGCACCACCGTGCGCCCCAGAATAGATGAATCCCATCCCCATATTATGCACATAATAAAGCAGATTCCCGTCTTCTTCCGGCTTCACCCTGACCAGGAGATATGATCACATTTCCATATCTCGCTGAATCAGTCAGGTTTGAGTGATGGTTGAAAATCCTCCCATGAGATCCACAACCGTACTCTCGGAGGGATGCGAAGCCCCGGTGGCTGACGGCGGTATTCCAGAGCAATCATGAGGCGAAAACACGATTCGATAATGTTTGCTGGGATCACCCCGGAGGAGCGGGGGCGGCGCCAGAGGGGTAAACGGGGAGCCACAATGGGGTCTTTAGGATCAACTCCCATGCAACATTCATAGAACGCGTGTGTTCGTGTGTTCAATCCCATTTGTATGGAAATGTGTTGCTCAAGGCAAAACTCACTTGTTTTATAAGATATACAAGAGACGTCATTTCTTCAGGTATTCTCGGGTTAGCGAGTCGTTCCGAGTCAGCGTTATAAAGATAAGTTTCCACTGGACCAGGATCTAAAATACGTTACTCTGACACACTTTAATAGCCACATGTCAGTTGAAACTTTAATCACATTTTCTTTAATTCCTCTCGATTGTTTTAAATGAACTCAGACGTCAGGGATTTGTGATTCAATAAGTTTGACTTTCTTCAGTTACAAAGAATCGCTCAGATTTCAGGGATTCTTTGGTACTTTCCTTTTTGTTTTCTATAAATAATAACTTTCCACACTTTTAATTTGTAATCTGCACTAAGTAAATGGTAAAACTTTTTTTTTATTATTGTTTATGTTAAAAATGTTGTTTTTACGTTGCATATAAGTCCATTTTGAGTGCACGAATCCCATGATACAACACTAATAGACTCAGGAACTTATTTATTCCTTGTGCCATTAGATGATGTATTCCATGTTAGCAACTTTCCACAAATAAAAATAATTTTAATTCCCACTTTTTCTCGAGGGACTCTCAGGGACAATGGAACTTGCACATCTATGTAGGCTTTGAATTCCATTAGCATCCGAGGTCGAGTATGTACGTCCATTTCATGAGTCCGACTCACATCCTGTTGGGATAAATGATTCAAAGATTCGCTTAACTTTGTGGCTTTTATACTGTGAACCCAATTATGCTCTTTTGATGTTGAAACTATGAGTTAATGAGCCGTTTTAATCGACTACAGTTCTACACAAGTCTACGATTATTTGTCTCAAGGGTCATTTGAAATCTTTTTTAGGAACTTTCGGGAATCTGATCTGAATATGTAGGATTTCAGATTCTTTTTTTCGTTACGGATTATTCCAGCTCTACTTTAAAAACATTGTTAATTACTGAAATAAACCGCTAATGAAGTTTTCACTTTACATGCCAGAACTCTTGTCTCCGGTGACTTGATGAATTAAAGATGGATTCCCAGAAGCTACAGAGTAGTTGAAGTTCATCGTCCGACTTCCTTGACGAGTCCTGGCATAAGATCAGTGACGTCCACACCAGAGACCAACGACTCGTTAATAGGATCCCGTTTCACGAAAGGTGACGATCGGGAACAAACCCTCGTCACGAGTGACACAAACAGAATTGCGGTTAAAAACCGAGGGACAACAGGCCGCTAATAAACAAGTCCTTTAATCGAGAGAATGAATTAATGTAGGCGTCGAGAGTGGGATTGAACACAACTGTACGAGAAACATCACCAGAACAATTAATCCTGAGTCTCCTGTTGACGGAGACTATTTCATGGATTGAGGATCAGACACTCTGTTCAGCAGGGCGCCCTCTAATGGACATAAAGGTCACTGCATGTGTAAAACTTTTATACAGAACTTTTCTAGATCATAATTCTTATCAAGTTATCATTTAGCAGGAGGCAAAGTCCTGAGGAAGCTGTTTCAGAATAAGAGTCTGTTTCCATGATTTTTGTAAACCTCGTCACACATTTGTTTTTCGGCCAACGGGTCACCTTGACCCAGAGACAACTCAAGGGTTAAGCCACCCAAATTTGTGATAATGGATGTTATTATGTTTGAAGGCTGAGAAGGGTCACCTGGGTAGTAGAAAGGACTAATCCAGGCTTTTAGGACTCATTATTATCTTGTCTTAAAGCAATGTGTGGAACTGAATCGTGCATGAAATGTCCATGAGTCAGTCATCTAGTGAATCCGACTCATATCCTGTCAAGCTTTTTGAGTAAAGAATTACAAATTCATGATGAGACAAGTTTCTTTTATTAGTGTAAATCAACATAACAATTGTTTTTCCCACACTTTTGGACTTTTTATCGAAGTATATTTGTGACTCATGGGTTAAAATATTGAATGAATCTTGGCTCCTCTGCTGTCACAGTCCCATCACATATAAACGACTCGACACAAGCGGTTTTTCATGTTTTTTATGGTAGTGAACGACAAACACTGACACATGGAGAATGCTAAACCAAATAATCTTGCTAGTTTACACCTCAAGGGTCTGCGGGTTGAATTGCCTCTGCAGTCGGTCGGACGATCATCCGTCAAGACGCATCCATCTGACCTCTCCGGGAAGGTAAAGAGATGCTGAACCCTCTCGGATCTGAGGCGAATATTAATCTGTTATGGCAGTCGAGAGTGTTTGCTTCACGCTCCCCGAGCTCTCCTGCGATTCTTCGCCGTGTCGCCCCGGTGAATCGTTTCTTCAGTGACTCAGCGCTAGATTGCTTATGAAGTTCTGCGATTGCTCTCCGTGATCCCTGGCACGCGACCAAGCCCGCCACCCTCAGCTGTCACAGGCCGTTAGAGCGACGCAGGGAGGCCTTCATCTGGGAGGAAACCAAAATGGCTTCCAGGCGTCGCCCGGAAGAGCGCGCCGGCCTCGTAATTAGCTAGTAAAAGTCTTAAGTAGGATATAAAAGGACCCTAAACTGGAAGAAGATTAAATGGCCATCGCTTTACGACAGAACTGATCAAACACTCTCGACAAAAGGACCAAGTGGCACAACATGAATTAGAGCTTGTGCAGGAAAAGAATCTTCACCATATATTCACTGATATGATCGAGTTTCTTCTTGGACAACGACAGCGATTCTTGTCCTTTTCAAATGTGTGAAGGACTTATTTAAAAGAAGGTTTTAGTTTTAGAAGGTTGAGTTCAAATCTGGCATCTGAGTCTGTTGGATTATGATATAGTTTCCTCATTATCAAAGACCACTATTATATTTGGTCATAATTTCTCTTGAGGGCAATTTTTTAATTATTTTTTTCTGTCTTTTTATATGTTTTGTATGTATTTGTTTGATTGGTTTACATCTATTTATGGATGTTTGTATGAATGGATGTGTTTTTGCTGCTGGACAAAATAATTTCCATCCGTCCGTCCATCCATCCATCCATCCATCCATCCATCCATCCATCCATCATCCATCCATCCATCCATCTCTACATCGACCCATTGAATGCATGAATGTTGCCCTCGTGAGGTCCTGGATTATGTAGAAACTTACTATTTAACATAACATACATAACATTATAACAAGGTTATCATTTTCAGACTTCTGCGTTTGTAATTTTTTTTGACAATGTATTGCTGTTAAAAAAGATTTAAGGGATTATTATTACTACTATGACAATAAATATATTTGGTAAGATGATATCAGATTTAAAATAAGTTAATGTACAAAAATACAATAAAATGATTGTATTTAATATTATAAGATAATTGTATGTATGTAGCATATTTATTTTTAATATCTTTTTTAGTATTATAATTTTTTGTAACTTGATTTTTTTATATTTAAAAAAACCTATAAACCTATTACATTTATGCATTTTCACTACTTTATTTAGCTTGATGGACCCTCACAACCATCACTCCCATGGCCCCTGAGGAAATGTAATGGCCCACCACTGGATAAGAGGAATGTTTTTAGAAACTTGCACGAGCGATTAAGAATGTTGTTGTGAATAATCAGTTGCATGTTTCTGTGTGTGTGTGTGTGTGTGTGTGTGTGTGTGTGTGTGTGTGTGTGGGTGGGTGGGTGTGTGTGTGTGTGTGTGTGTGTGTGTGTGTGTGTGGGGGTGTGGGTGTGTGTGTGTGTGTGTGTGTGTGTGTGTGTGTGTGTGTGTGTGTCGTCCTTGTCGCCAACCTCGAGAAGTGATAAATGCGGCGTGTCCCAGCTCACTCGCTGTCAGGGTCGGACTCGTCCAGTGATAACTCCGGCAAACGCATGATAAAGCACCGGAATGATGCACCCCAGAGATTTACGGGGGTCTGCGTGAGGAGGAGGAGGGCCGTCTCCCTCCGCGCCCCCTCATCATCTGGACTCATGAAAAAATCATCCTGGTTCCTCAAATCCTTCATCCGTCTGACAGGCGTCGTCGATCATCGCTTCCTCTGAGAATATCAGACGCGGCTTCTATTAATGTCCCTAAAAGTTTATTCCTTCATAACTGTTATTGGATTTCCTGACGATCGGAGTGAAGACATGAGTGCTCGGCTTTTATATCCAATCTCAGATGAAATAACATCGCAGCGGCAGCTTCATGTCAGAGATTTTTAAACATGATTTTAAATAGGATTTGTATTTCCTTCCTTAAGCCTGGAGGGGAAGATATCCTCCAGTTGAGGAAACATCTTGATAAGAAATTAGAACATGACTTTAGATAAGAGATTTTAGAGATGCTAAAATATGAACTCTAGACGATACCAGTGACCAGTAAGTCCCTCATCATGACAAATTTATTACTTTATAAACTTCTCCCCTGTCTGAAATCTGGGTGAACAAGAGGTTACGAGAGTCCAATATGATGTAATAATGGCTTCACTCCTCCTCCAGCAAGCTGCAATCACGCCCGCTTTGTTTATACATCGAGTCCCGTGGAGGTGGAGACTACAGGGATTGATGACGTGCAATAACAAACTTTGACGTTTGACCAATCACAGCAGAGTGGGTGTGGTTATGGTAAACAAGATTGAATCTCCAGTAAAACAAAGTGTTTTCAGTGGGCGGGGCTTAAGAGCATTTTCTAATGTCAATATTTAAATAAAAAGAGAGTTTTGTTCAAACAGACACTGATGATACAATAGAGTCCAACATCTATTTAAGACACACTTAAATAAACACATCAGTTGAACTTTAAGTAAAAATGAAATCTTCGAAAAGACGATTCTTGTGAAGTGATGTGTTGATGAAGCTTCATGAAACAGTGTTTTTTAGAGGGCAGTAGGTGGCGCCATCAGTTTCAGTTTCTTTAGAACAGTTGTTCAAAACAAAGGAAAATAGAGCAGAGACGCCATCTATTGGACTCTGAAAATATTGACACTGCTTCATGAAGCTTCATCAGACTCTAGTGTTCACCAGAATCGCCTAATGTCTTGCAAAATTTATAAAATTCCCACAAGGAAAGTATAAATAAAATAAATCTGATTTCATTTCAGCCAGATTTCTACGGTTTCCTTCTAAATCCGTAGCATTATGTTGTGATGGGTGTGGAAGGTTTTATGAAACAGATGATGAAGCTTCGTGACACACTGTCCTCACTTTAAAAACCACTAGATGGCACTCTCTGCTCTATAATCTGAGCCTATAATTGAATTCTCCTGATGGTGCATGAATCTGAATGATGGAGTCGTTGTCATCCCACTCATGACACCACTTGCAGCCGGATAAAAAGCTTCATTGCTGTCATTCAACAAGAGATTGTGTATATTTCTCTTAAAAGTTTGATCAATAAAAGATAAAGTTGAGGATTTAGTGGAACTATTTTCCAAAGACAGTTCACCTTCAAGGACGGGCGATAAAAAGCTGCAGCTCACAGAAGCCGTGGAGGACACTCCAGCGGACTCGGCACCATTACGTCCTAAAACAACCTACTCACCGTCACGTCCGACGCTGAAGGACACAGAAGCAATTTTCTCTTCTCTACCGGGCTTTCAGCTCTCTCTCCTGAATCGCCCTCGCCGTTCGAGGACTGAAAAAAAAAAGCCCGGCTGAAGGGGTCAATCGTGGTGATCGACTAAAAGAGAATCAGATCTTCACCCTCGTAAATGTCTGACCTTGAGCTCCGACAGACCTCCCGAACCATCGGCCATTATTGCCGCGTCACATTCGTTTCTTTTCCGTGACTGGTTTTTTTTTCCACCCGTCCGTCTTGCTGGACCACCTCTGTGCCGGGCCCGGGGCGGCAGCTGATAAAGATGGTGGCTGCTGTGAGGCTTGAAGGCTTGAAGACTTCACGGTCCACAGCAGCGGGACGTCTGGGGATGGATGACTGATGAGGGCGAGGGACAAAGAGTCCTTGAGCTGCCTCTCTTTCGTCTCTCTTTTCTGGCTCCTTCACTCTCTCTTTCTTTACACGGTGCCGAACAAATGCTTCTACTTTCTGTTGAAACTCCAAATGTAATCTTACACTATTGCTGGGAGCAAAACACACAGTCGCATCAACAACTTTATCTATAATTACTACTTCAAGCAAAGAGCACTCAGTGTCTATCCATTCTTCTCCTCCCGGCCAAGGTCATTTCAAGGACTTTCTCAGAACAGGGATACCCTGGATATTGATTGGCCCTGATATCGTTATCGACTGGGCTTTGTCTACAGCAACAGTTTTTGCGCCACGGATATTCTTGGATCGACATTCAGTGAAAAAATAAACCGTATAGAGTTTGTGTTTGATTTCTTTTCAGTAGTTTACAGGTTATTTTTTTTTAAATAAACTTGACTGAAACAAGCATATTGACGTGTCAACCAGCCACAAGCTAATTTTACTTTTTGTGAAAACAAAACACATTTTATAATTATATAATTAATAATACAAATTGTTATTCTTTCTGCGAGGCACGGTGACAAATGCCTCACAAATCCATACTGATCCCCGGACCGGGGGTATGGGAACCAAGTATATGGGTGTCTATCTCAATAAGACAAGGGCCCAATGGGTGTGGCTCAAACTAATTTTATATTTAACTGTCTCTAGTATCAATTTCCCATCAAATTCCTTTCCTTTAGGAAAGTTCCAGGGAGGTCGTTCACTGTGACCCAGAGAGAACACAAGGGATACCACAAACACATTTGTATTCAGGCCACCGGGTCACCTTGAACCAGAGATAACACAAGGGTTAATCACCGGCATCTTTATAGGTCAGGATATCATAATGGATATAGTCTATTTTCATGTCTAAACAAGAAGGATCTGTCTCACCTGCAGTTAATACAAAACCCTGCAGCAAGAATTCTGACCTGCTCTAGTAGAAGAACTCACATTTCTCCGATCCTTAAAACTCTTCACTAGCTGCCAGTTTCTTTCAGGATCAACTTTAAAATGATGGTTCTTACTTTCAGATCTATTCATGGTCAGACCTTCCATCAGTGATCTGATCCAGCCTTACACCCCAGCTCGGGCTCTGAGGTCTGTGGATCAGAATCTACTGATGGTTCCTGAACACGGTTCAGGACCAGAGGAGAGAAATCCTTCCAGACTGTTGCTCCTAAATTTTTGAACGATCTTCCTCTGTGTTTGATGATCTACTGACTCCTTCAAGAAACATCTCAAGACATTTTTTACTTGTGCTTTTCCCTTATTTTCAGGGACTCCTGTGTTTTTCTTATGTAAGTAAGTAAGTAAGTAAGTAATATTTATTTATATAGCGCTTTTCGAGACCAGGGTCACAAAGCGCTTAGACAATCAAAACAATACTCAAAAAAGTACATACTGTCTTGATCTTTTTGAGTTTTTTAAATTTGTAGCTATTTTTTAATATGTGTTGCTTGTAATTGTTAAAGATCCTTGTGAACCTGGTCTAGAAAGGCCATTTAAAAATAACTATTACTTACTTACTTACTTTTCACCAAACCATCCGGTGGGCCACATAAAATGAATTGTCAAAGGTGCCCATGACAAATCACGACCAACAAAGGGTCTTGGATTCTCCTAATGTCACCCTTCCAATCGGGCCAACACATTGGTCCTGGAGAAACTATCTAGGCACCCTGCTGGCTCAATGACTAACAAGCCCATCTATCCACATAGTGTTTGGCATGTCCTTGTAAATCTTACACTTCATCTCACCTAAAAACCTTCTGTTCTCCAGGGTTCATCTTCTCAAAGTACTCTGTGTCCATCTGGTTTCACCAGAGCACCGGCTCAAATAGGCCATTTCACACAAATAAACACAGATTTAGCAGCGGAATCGCCCGCAGTACCAAACCCGCCTTCGCTCGTGAGTCGGGGACCGACTGCTATCTACAGAATTAAGGACTGAACATTTTGTTCTCCTTCTCAAATACCCGGCAGACGCCCAGACGAAGCTCCCAGGACTGAAGATATTTCAGACACTTTAATGTGCCAGTCTTTCATAAGACTACACAAAGTCCAGTCCAACAAATGACCGGGCCGAGCAACTTTTTGTCTTGATCTGTTTCCAGTTCCTCTGCTCGTTAAAAACTGTGTCCGACCTCAAACGTCCTCCCGGAGCTCTGACGAGAATAAAGTTTAAAGTTTATTTTAAGCCTTTTAATCTGGTTACAGAGCAGCTTTTATCAACATGAAGTTCAGAGTTTAATTCTCTTTAACCCAAAAACCACATACTTACACTGTTAGGTAGGATCATAAATTTGCAATACATTATGACGCAGTTTTATATCTGAAATATGATAATAATCTGTCAATTACGATTATGATGTACTTGATTGTACAAGAATAAATATTTTAAAACGTGCACGTTGTGTGTGTTAATCCAAATAATCCACTTGAACTTGAACTTTTCGCCAGCTCTATTCTATTATCTTATTTGTCCAACAATTTAACTGATATACTCCTGCTATCCTTCAGAATAAAAGCCTGTAGACTAAACACTACCACATTTACACTTCTAAGAAATATAAGCATTATTTTGAATGCCAAATGTATATAAATGAAAGAAAGAAAGATATTACATTACATTACACAAACGTTGCAAGAAAAACTAACGATTCCGAGTTATTTTAAGAATAGAACACGTTCTAGTGTGTGATGTGTAATTTGTGATTATGTGGGTGGATCATGATGTGTTTTAAAAGTAGTTCTTGAGCCAAAAAAGAAGGGAAATCCTGAAATCTGTCAGGCTTTACCAGAAAGCCAATATCTGCCAATCTGCTTTTTAAATGAGCTAATGGCTACAGACAGGATTAATCGAGTTGTTGACTGGATTATCTTGTTTTAGTTCAACATTTTCTGCCAAAGTCAGAGTCGGGATATTATTGGGTTTTCTCAGCTGTCAAGGTGTCGTGTAAACATCATTGTAATCGATGAAACTACACAACAAAACAATTTATTTGTCTTGCCTCAGTAGGTCTCAAACGGAAGAAGTGCAGTCGAGAGCAAAACTATGACTCACGGGTCAATGTTTAGATCTGATCTATTGAACAATCATGTTTTTTTCATGTATAAGTTCTACTGAAAAACCAAAAAGTCGTATCTCTAGCCTTTCCTGATCAATGTTAATATCCTGTTTGTCTAATTGAATCGACCTTTCTACACCTGAATCTGAAGTTTGACATTTATATATAAAAAAAAAGTACTTCTTGGGCTCCTTCATTAAGGGAAGAGTAGGTTGTATTTCTTTCAATGGCAACAAACCGATAATTAAGTCGACCAGCTACGGTTCAGGAGATAAAACTCTTTGAAGACTAAATTACAAACGCACAGCGAAGATTAGCGCCTCAGCTAAAATCTCCCGAGTAACGTGTAAGACATGATAAAGGTCAACACTGAATTGAAAAATAGGAAATCCCCACGGAAAAGTGAGAGTTCTGTTAGAAGTGGAGAAAAACAAGACGTTCCCTGAAGCCATCCACTGTAGACAGCATGGATTTGGTCCCACGGAGACAGTTTCCTGCGGCCCCGAGGCTAAGTAACTCCAAATGAGTTTGTGCATGATACTCCGAAAAGTTTTCACCACGTCAGGATGCAAAAAAAGAAGAGCAAAAAAGAAAAAAAACACTATTTTGCTGTGGCTGCAGGGAGTTTTGCTGTGTGAAGTGGAATCTGTAACCCGGTGCACGTAGAGAGTTTATAGATGATTTGTGGAGAATTCATCTGTTTTCAAGGTTTTTGAAAAGTCGTCCCGCCACGAATAGTTAGACGTCACGCACCAGATATTTAAGACGTGATGTGATGGATGGCAGCATCACCCTCATGCGGGGAAGAATAATGGAGTTGTGTTCTCGACGTCCTTGTCGAAGGTCTTTTCTGCAGTCTGCGAGAAAAAAACAACAAAAAAAGTAGGTAAACAAGACATGAAATCTGGACCAAACGGGGGCCCAGGGGAGGCCGCCCCGGCCGCGCCCGGGGGGGGGGGGGGGGGGGCGGCCTTCCTTGGCAGTCTGAAACAAACAAGGGGTAAGACTTCAAGAAAACAACCCAAGCAGTGTGACTACTTTCTTCAGCTGAACTGGCAGCAACAGCTTCCTATTGGCTTTTTTGCGAGTAAATAGCCAGGATGTTTGAATTTACATTATGAGAAAAACAATTCAGTAAAGATAAATGTTTCAAATGTACAATGAATATCTGACAACCCGTGGCGTAGGTTTATAGTAATATAGAGTGGAAATGAAAATAATGAATGGCTTGAAAATATCACCCGAGGAAACAAACTATAAACATTTATATGACGTACGAAACGTTCATGCTCACCAAGAGCCCGAACCGAATTCAAAATGAAACGACGCTGCACATGCTAATGAGCTATCGCGGCTCATGCATAATACATGAATGTCGCGCATGTTCGCCGACGTGAAAAAGCCTTGAGATATTGACTCGTGTGTCGAGCGCGCTAAAGACATATGTGGCGGCATGTTGTTCCTCCGTGTAGATCGTGAACCGGGGAACCCGATCCGTCGTGATGTCGACGGACCAATCTCAATTAGCATTCAGCAGGGAGTTCAACGTTCCGACTGTGGACCAGAGAGTATTGAACCGAGCGCCAGAGAGCGAGTGTGAATGAAAATCATCTTCACAGCTGAACATCGCTGCGTCTGCTGTCAATCAAGATGTCAGCAAAACCAGCAACAAGAGAATGATACAGAAAGAACAATTTGCATTTTATACTTTAACTGTAGCTGAATTGCTGCTCACAACAAAATAACCGTTCCCTCAGATATACTTATCACATATATATGTGTATATTTATTCATCTCTCACTTGTTTACCTCGGCTTCTTGACTCTATAAAAAAAATTGTTGCAGTTAAAAGGGCCACAATAAAAACTGCGATGGTCACAAGGGACCGTCAAGCTGTAAGAAAATGTGAAAATGGAAATGAATATAAAGTAAATATCAGGATTACTAAAAAGAACTATTGGAAAACCATTTAATGAAGACATACAGTCACATTTTTCTCTACTCATTTAAGGTAAAAAATAATGAAAACAAGTTCAAAATTCAAAGAGCAAAACATTTTAAAAGACTTTTAATTGAGGTGAACAAACTACCTGCACATGAAAAATGGGTGAAAAACTGCTTGATATAAAATACTTCAAGCTTTACTTGACATCATCATCAAGTACTAACCTTTTTTTCCAAGTCTGATCAAAAAGCCGTCTCAAGGCATTTGATACCAAGTCCAAGAGAAAGTCAGAGAAAGAGAAAATGAAACGTTTAATTTCTGTGGTAATAATTATTATGGTAAGATGTTTTATTACATGTGACTCTCAGCTTGTCAAGATACTATTTCAAGTTTACCTAAAGATAAAGCAGACACAAAAAGTATATCTTGTCCTCAGTTTTATGGCGAGATGTATTTTTTGCACTAAAAGGATTTTGCAGGTCGTATGTTTCACCTGTAGATTGGTCTGTGAAAAAAAATAATGTCGACCAATAACTCAAAGTCCACCCTGTCTTCACTCTCTTCATCGCCTCCTCCTGACTCATTTTATAAGAACCTGATCAGTGTGTTCAAATGGTTTAAGCCGTTGAAGAATCCAGGTACTTTTAAAAGAGAAAAAACATTTCACCGTCTCACTCCCCCCTCCGTGGCGGAGTAAGTTTTTAAGACTCATTTCAAATCCAGTGTCCGAGAGGAGACACGGGAGGTCCAGATCTCATTAAAATCAATTCTCTCTCCTCCGGGTCGAGAGCGAGTTCAGGGTTTCGGTCGCTAAAGCGTTGGCTGCTTTCCAGCCACTGAGCTGGAAAGAAGAGTTTAAGGCCCCCGGAGCTGGAACACACATCCAGCGAGTGTGAAAGTGAAAGTACACTCTGCAGGAAACTCTCAACACTCTGGTTGACACTGGTGATTAGTCTCTGCCGCTTGTTTATTTAAACTCTTGGCCCTCCAAAGTGCTGCCGACTCAAATAGAGCTTTTGATTTGCTCGCCAAGAAAGAGGAGTTTTCTTTCCATGCATCTAAACGCGCATCTTCTCTGCCGACTCAGGGGCCACCAAAGACATGGGCAAGATGCTGGGCGGCGAGGAGGAGAAGGATCCCGACGCCGCCAAGAAGGAGGAGGAGCGACAAGAGGCGCTGAGGCAACAGGAGGAGGAGAGGAAGGCCAAGTACGCAAAGATGGAAGCCGAGAGAGAAAACATCCGACAGGGCATCAGAGATAAGGTGAGGGTGCTCATGGGGAGGAAATCTGTGTCGACATTTGCATGCAGTGGATTGAAGCGAGACTGCCAGGTCTTCATTTTCAATATGCATTTTACTTTAAGCATTATAGTGAAGTGTTTCAGGAAAAGACTGCGAGTGATGATGTCACATTAAGACCTTAGATTAGAAATATTTGTATTAATAGTCAAAAAGTACAACTGTGCCTTATCTGAAGAGTCTTTCTCCAAACCACTTTGTTGTGCCAGGAATTCCCAAAAGCCGGCATGGGGGCCATTTTGTGGCCCGTTCTTGGATTTCTTGAGCCAGATTAAAAACATTTATACCTTATCCAACATTAGATACCTCTGCTATTCACTTATGCTTTTCAAAACCAGCCATTTACACTTAAATCATTATTTAAAATGTGCAATTAATCACAATTAATCCTGAATTAATTATTATAATCGACCAAAAGGAAAAAGTTAGAGAAATGTGTTATTGGCAGCTGTAGGAAATGTTGTAAATCTAAAGAAATGGATGAACAAAGAGAATATAGACAGGAAACATTTTTTAAATGGTATAAATCGGAAATACTGGAGCATCTCTGCAATACGTCAAAACACAAAAAAATGTAGTTTGATTTTTTCTTGTCCAAAAACGCTTTTGTGGGTTAGATTTTGGTGTAATTCCATTTGGAGTAAAGAATGTTTAGAACATTACTTTTTTTCTCATTTAATTTACTAAATTCAGGATATCTGCATTAAAATGTATTAGATTATTTTAAAATAAATATAAATTATCCTTTGTTTTCTGGAGCTTCAGCACTTGCCAAACAGGAACATGTTTTCGTATGATTCATTCTTGTTCCTCTGAAGAACCAGGAAGCCTCACGGTCTGCAGTGTACGGACACTTCCTGGTCTGTTAGACGTCTGAACGCAGCTTTAATCACCGGTCGTGAATTTTTAATGCCTCTGGTTAGACGATCAAAGCATCTGCAGCTGAAGGTGACATTTCAACCCGACGTGGTTCGTCCGGAATGTTTTCCTTCTGCTCCCTCCGAGGTCTCGACACTCTCTCTCTCTAGATGAAGACAATGATGCTGAACTCAAAGCTTCTTCAGCGACGAAGGACGAGAAAGTGGGAAGAAAGTGTTTGATTATGGTGAGAGGAGACTGACTAAGCGGGGCTGACGCGAGTCTTTCGTTTCCTACGGAACAAACTGCGAGAGGGAGAGTGAGAGAGACGAGGCGGCTCGATGGGAAACAAACGAGCAGAAGGAGATCTGGAGCAGAAATCCATCAAACAAACCCGGATTGTAGATTTTGAATCTAATCAAAGCCTTCATCTGAGAGATACAATTAAAGACTAATTCAAAACATTCTTCATTAGTAATACGGTCTTTAATAACTCTCGTGTTTCTTGTCATATGATTACGAAAATCCCAACGAAGGTACAAGTTAGGAAGGTGATTAATTTGTATGGATTTTAAACGGGGCTCTTGCTGAACCTAGAGGTGGTACAGGGCGACCCGTGACATAGGAAGGAAGCCATAGACTCTATCAAGACCAGAGGGACTACTTTGAAGTGGTTCCAGTGATGAAGGTGATCCAGGTGTTGATGGTTGGTGGGGGTTCGCCGGGGCTGCTGTGTAGTAGGTGGTGGCAGGCGGACAGAGGTACTGTTGCCTAGACAGAGTTTGACACAGTCGTGACAAAAAAACATCGTCAGCAGCAGAGGTATGGAATAGCGGGGGTGTTTTGGATAGTCCTGGTGCTTTTCTACTACACAGATCCAGCTCTACTCGACTCTACTCTGTTGTGTTTCTGCTGCATACTCGCGGTGGGCGGGTCCTGGTAACATAGCTTCATGAACACTTAAGGCGATAGTTTACTTACCAAACCACAAAAGGGTCTTGACCTCGTCCTTAGACCATGGAATAACTTTTCAGACTCACATAGTTCTTTTTAGGCGGATTTATTTTGTGTGGGGGCACACGGCGGTTAGCACGACTTAGACTTACAGCAATAAGGTTGCAGATTTACTTCCCAGTTGGGGGGAGGCAACTTTCTCTGTTGAGTTTGTATGTTGTGTTGCTCGGGTTTACTCCGGTTTCCTCCCACAGTCCAAAAACATAGAGGTTCATTGGGGAACTAGGGGAAATTGTCCGTAGGTATGAGTGTGTGCTTGAATAGTTGTATGTCTTTGTGTGCCCTGCGGCAGACTGGCGTCCTGTCCAGGGTGTCCCCTGCTTCTTGCCCGAAGAAACTGGGATAGACTCCAGTCCCTTGCAACCCTTATAAGTATGGATTCTCTCTTGTGTTTTGAGTCCCACTGCTGACCCTTCAGTGACATCACTCTCCGAACAATCAGTGGCCAGCAGTTGTGAACATAACCTTTTAAGAACCAACTCAGCTTGCTAGGTTACAAAGCGGAGCAAGTGGAAACACAAAAAAGTGGGTGGAGTGGAGTGAAGTAGGGCTACTGGAAAAGGGTTACCTAGGTAGGGTCAACCTGATGCGTTTGAAGGAAAGACTTTAAAAGTTTCTGCTGAGCGACGATGGTCAGAATGTGGCTGAAAATACTGAGAGAAGAAGACTCTTGTCAGAGGGATAGAAGACAAGTTGCAGGGTAGAACAAAACAAGTCATCAGTGGGTGTACTTTGTAGAATGCGTGTTCAACTCGGTTGACTGTTGAGGTCCAGAGACCTTGTCTCAACTGACGTTTATCACCTTCTCCCAACAGTACGGCATCAAGAAGAAGGAGGAGAAGGAGGCGGAGGCGGCGGCGGCGATGGAGCAGGCGTCCGAGGGCAGCCTGACTCGTCCAAAGAAAGCCGTTCCCACGGGCTGCGGCGACGAGGAGGAAGAGGAGAGCATCGTGGACACGGTCATGAAGTTCATCCCGGCCCCGCTCATGGATATGTTCAATAAAAAGTAACAAAATGTTCGAGCGAGATCAACGTTTTCGCCCGAAAAGACCCCGCTCCCCACCCCCCGACCTCGACTCACCCCTCACCCTCCATCCTGATCGTGCCGGATCTGCACGTCATTTCATTCCTGATTCAAATTAGATTTGATCTTCGGAGAGTTGTTATAATCTCACGGATCATCTACTCAGATAATCCCGCAATTATAACCTCGTTTAAAAAAGAAAAAGTCATCAAGACACCCAGAGAGCGCGTCTTTGACTTCAAGGCCAATCTGATCTGCTGCTGATCTCACCATCATCCACCCTTTTGCTTTCTCTGTAAATAGTCTGGGGTTGTAGTAAATATATAAATATATATGAGTGAAATATGACATATAACAAGAGTATAAGCCATATTTTTAAAGAAAACGATCCAAATCATATCAAGAATTTTGGTTTTGTTATCTTTGATACACGCGGTGTATATACGAACATTTTATTTATCTGTTGTGAGGAGTCACGTCCATCAGCTGTCTCTTATGTTGGCTTCGTGATTGTCCGACCGTGCAGAAGCGTATCCCATTTATTCGAGAAGTTTTCAGGTTGTTTTTACGCTGAATTTTAAAAAGCTACTGAAATGCTATTGCTCAAAAAATGCTATGAAGGTTGAACACATTAAAACCACTTGATTTATATGATTTCATTTCTTTATTGTATTACTTTATTTTAATTATATTTTATTACATTTTATGAGGATCTTAAAAGTTTTCAATCGTTCAGTTCAAACTATTTAAACAATCAGCGATGCTAACACTTTGCTTGATGCTAACAATTAACCAACAATGAAGCTAATTGAATTAGCATTGCTATCTTTTCAGTGGCAGAATGTATATACTTTTGAAAAACTTGACCTGTAAATGCCGTACGCTTCCAAAAAAAACAGTCGCTCGTACAAACAACTGAACAATTCTATATTTTTAACACTATAATTTCGAAGCATGCAGTTAAATAACGTGCGGTGACTCATCATTCATCCTCGTGACGCTAAATATGTTCAATATTTGAGGCAATAACCTGTTTTCCATTTTTACCTGTCCATGTACAGTGAAAGACAAAGATTGACGTTCGTGTCTAAAATGTTCTTCCACGAGGAGAAAAGTATCTCCAACTGACCAAATGTCGTTTGGAGAATAATTTAAAGTGATAATTTACACGTTCGACCGTTGAGTTGCTAACTCTACCCTTCACGACTTTCAAACGCCAACAGCGGAGACATTGAATCAAGCTAGCTCACGACGTAACTGAATCATTTGAAATTATTAAGTCTTTTGAAATTGACAGAATTTTTATCGCAAGTAATTAATTCAAATGTCAAAAACACAATTATTTTTGAAAACTATATTTTAGCAAAGAAATGTTAAAATAAAAAGCTGATAAATGTTTTGCTAGCTAGCTTGCTTGCTAGCTCAGTATTTACATATTCAGGTAGATTACTTTGGCATTTTGAATTTAGCTTAGCAAATTGCGCTGAAACTCTGTGAGGATATGCTAGCATTAGCTAAGCTATATATTTTTGATAGCAACTTTAATTATAATTGCAACAATGGGGATTGTTGAGCAGTTTCAATGAATATCGAAATGGCTAATGTCATTTGAAATGCTAACACATTAGCATTGTTATATTGGTTACACAAAACATGATCCGGAAATTGAACCAAGACTTTTGGGGTATTTCGGATTGCCGTCTTCCCATAAATAGTTGTGGTGAAATTTGAAAGTCATGAAGTGTGCAGAAGCATGTTTTCATCGAGGTCGTTGATTTTTATTTATGTCATAGTTTTTACCATTTTTGTACACAAAGAAAAACGATACAACTTCACAGACACTTGTGAGTAGACAGTGGCAATAGTGCAATATAATGTTGGATATGAAGTTTATTCCCCTGAACCCCCGAGTCCGTCAGTTCCCCTGATGGGAGTCACGTCCCGAATCAGCAACGACAGACAATCTACATTCCTGTGTGTTGAGATTATTCCCAGTAACGTGCGTCTCTGTGGTGAAGCCTTTGTCGGTCCAACTAACAAAAAAACAACAAAAAAACATTTTAAAAAAAAAGGGGGAAGGTGGGACGATTTGTTGCGTGTCTTAAAAGTCTCTCATTTAAAATGTCGAGCACAGACGGTGTTCGGAATCACAGTCAGCAGGGTTTACGTGACATCACAAATGTATTGAAATAACGAGGGAATTCCAAGGTTCCTTAAATGTTTACTGAGTCCAGATTTACATTAAAATGGCACAACATGGTCTAATGAGGATAAACTCGCCTTTTTACTTTAATTTCCTTTTACTGTCTTTTGTAATAGAAACATTCCAAATGATTCTAACATTCCACTAGACTTCCCTGGCAACATGGAAACTTGTTGTATCATGGATTCTAAAGAATCTACAAACATATTGTGGATTTGAGTAAAAAGCAGGATGTCGTACACTAGTTTTAATGTTACTAGTTGCTAGCTAGATGCTAACGCACAATGCCATGGTAGCGCCATCTTATGAAATCAATTGTGCTTTTAGAAAAAGGCTTGTCTTCCGCGTTCGACGCTTTACTAATACTAAATTAATTCACTAACAATCGATGTTTTATCCGTTTAGATTATTAGGGGTTAAAAGGTTTAGATTAACGTTGAAACCCGACGTAATAATGAACTGCCTTTGTCGCAGCTACGTGCCGACAAGAGCTTCCATCGACATCGCCCCGGCCAGTTAGCTCCGACGCAAACATCGTGTCATTGCGTAAGGCTCTGGTTACGGGGAACACATTTGAAAATTAGCCTCACTTCCTGCTTGTTCCCTACGTCTTCTGGAGCACCTATCTGCTCAAATTAGACATTATCTTGTTGTTTTTTCATCCTCCACCTAATTCCACTTGTTGTCTCCTGCACCTGTGTGCCCTCTGGTTCACCCTTCTACCACGGTTCACACTGGCATAAGCCGTTTTACCCACAAGGCCCTCTGGCTACCAAGGCAATGCAACCCAGTCATTCCTCCCCGTCTCTAATCAATCAGCTTAATTGCGGATCTTTCACCACAGACCCCCAAAACCTCCTGCCAATCCCCCTCGAACTTGCCAAATCAGAGTTCCTTCTGCCGCTTCCTCCCTTTACCCCATTGCCAGCCATTACATACACACCAGTCCAACCAATCAAGGCGAGAAATCCATCTGGTGTAGCCTCGTCCTCCTTGAATCTCCGTCCTTAACCATCCGCTAATCTCTTCCTCTCTTCCTCCAGGCAAGTCCTTTCTCTTGCTCTCTCTCTTTTGCTCAGACACTGCCATCCTTCGTGATACTGCTACTGTACTTTGGGTCCACTGTGACCGAACGACTGCCCCCTTCCTAGTTAGCGGATGGTTGTCCTGCTAGCATTGTCTTCCTTGTATTAGACAAATGTTTTATGTGCTAAAATTCAAATATATTCACTCAGTCATCTGACCTTCAAGCATGTTCCTCAAATGTAAACTGCCTTGGCTGGAATGTTGTCAAAAGTAGCAACCGTCGGTGCATTTCTTCACATCCACAAAAACCTTCCCTGGTCACTGATTCGATCAAGCCAAAGAGTCGTCATTCTTTTTTTTTCTGTTAACTATCGTTTAGAAATCCTCAGGTACTGAAGATTTACTTTTGAGTCTTTTCACAGTTCTCTCGCCTTATGGAAGGATTCATTTGCACACTAGAGTTCAGGTGGGTAGAAGGTTGGCAACAGCGATCGCTGCTAATTTGAGGTGAGACACAATTGGGTGGAGGGTTGTTGGCTTTTACAAGCTGCCTGGATATTTGAGGTTATTGGCTTGTCTTCCAAAATCACAAATTGGTCTTTGAACAGCCTGATCATGTGTCATACTTAGTTGCATACTTGGATAAACCTTAGTACTGCAGATGGCCAAATGTAAGCCCTGCAACAGAGATGGTAGGCAACATAGTACCCTACATGTTTACACAGGATATGAAAGGGACAACACGGTAGTACCCTGGCAGGTTGAAAGTTACCTTTATCCAGGTTTAAAGCAAACAACTTGCCTTCCACATAGATGCCTGTTGGGCCTTTTTTTCCAGTGTCGACATCACTTGTCTTAGTACACCTTAAAGTCTTTCATGCGGATGAAGAAACTTGTGATGAAACAGTTGCATCGCATGCGCCTCGCGAATACCACCGCCTGCTTCCCTAGTATCCTGGCAATAGATTCAATTCACACATCGATCAAAGCCAAAAAAGAGGTCAACTTTACAAGGTGCCGTCCGGTCCTTTGGTGAAAAGATGGACATTCCTTGCCCTCGTCTCTGAAGTTTGTCTCCTTAGGGCGAGCAGACGAGACTAGGTAGAGGGACGTTCCTCTTTAATACTAGTCCATCTTCAATACCTTCCTTCCCCGTCTTTGTCCGTCACCATCGGCGTCTCAATATTCTTTTCTTAACTTTAGGTAGAGTTCCACAGCTCATCATCCCGTCGATCGATTGTGCTCAAAACCACTGCCTGAAACCCACTGCCGAAGTCGTGATCAATATTTAGTACGAGCAAACTTCATTCCAGCCAATCACGAAAAACTGCCTGAACTTTGTGGATATTTGATGTGATTGAATGTAACCGTCAACTCTGTTTCCTGTCGTCGTTGAGAAGATACTCTCGTGTGGTGTTTCCGTTCTCGTCGACGTCTTTTTGGTGATTTTTTTGTATGAAGAAGATAAAATCGGTGAATTTGTTTTGTACGGCAAAATCTTCTCACCTTTCTCCCCTCCCTGCTCTCCCACCTCTCTCTCTCTCTCTCTGTTGACAAAAGTGTATGCATGCTCCGTGGTGTGCGACGTAGGCAAGGTTGTGGATATTAGCGTCTCGTGTCCTGTCTGTGTTACCACCCGTTAGCCTCACTGCATGCCGATTTAGACCGATATTTGTAACTTTCCTGCAAAAATGGAATCACCGCACACTCTGAGAATAAAGTGATTTCATATAGTTTGGCGTTCGTGTCTTGTGTCGGGATCTCAAGTCGGATCAAAGCTCGGTATTTTCACGAGAGCTTGAGGAGGTTATTGAAGACGGGGAAGTCTCCGCCTCTTCACTTCGACCCCGCAATAAAACCTTCAGCAACTCCACTGGGTTTGCTTCTCCCACAACTGTGTTTGTGCCTCTGAGGGGGGTTTAAGAAATAAGAGAACACAGACTTCAACAGAAGCCACGATTTGAATGCTGATTGAGGGTTTCTGTAAATGTCGGCTCTTCAAATATCAACCGGCTCTCACAGCGATGCTGCAGCGCAGACGTGGCATTTGGAAAAATACACCATAAATAAAACATATTCCTGCTTTGAAGGCAGCAGCTCTGTTTCAATTTAAAACAATGTTTGTTTGTATATCAACCTTCTCTGGTAACAAGGAAACATATGTAAGATCCAAGAGATTGTTTTATGTCAAGTACATGAATTAAATGATCTATATTTTATTAAATTAATAATTGTGACACATTATTTTCCTTTTTTCCCCCAAATTCAATTCCTCAATTTAATTTTTTTGCGACATATTTTAATATTATTTATTGACTTTTTATTGATTTATACAAATATATAAAATAAAAGAAATTCTATCTAATCTAATATAATCTAATTATATATTTGTGTAAAACAAATGAAAGTCAAAATATGACAGCGTAAAGTACAAATAAACAATAATAAAGGTACTAAAAATGTCGCAAAAAGTGAAATTTAATTTGGGGGAAAAAAGGGAAAAAAAGAAGTAATAAAACAAGTGTATGCATTCCAGAAAGAAAATTAAAATAAGTTAAAAATATTGTAATATGAGAAAATAAAATAACTTAGCAAAGCAACTTATTTGAAAGTACCAATAATATAACATATTTATAAATAAAATAAACTCTATCTCATCTAATTTAATCTAATTTGTGTAAAACAAAATAAAGTCAAAATATAACAAAGTAAAGAACTAAAATATGTAGCAAAAGTAGAACTTTTGGAATTGAATTTGTGTAAAAAAAAGAGTGAAACATGTGAATACATTCCTGAAAGCTAATTCAAATAAATAAAAAATATATTTTAAATAATGAAATATGAGAAACACATGACAAAATAAACCTTTCTTAAAGCAAAGCAACTTTTTGAAAGTATCAATAATATAATTAAGTACTAAAATGTGCAAAAATAGAAATCCTGAAGTCGATTTGTGGGTGATGAAAAGAAAAAAGAGTAAAACATGTTCCTATACTTTCCTGAAAGCAAATTAAAATGAGTTAAACTTAAAAATGTCTTCCCAGTTTGATCCATGCTTCTTTCCATCACGTACATCTGTAAAGATGTCGAGCAGCACGAGGATCTGCGCCCTCGCTCGCCCGAATACGTCTCTCTCTCTCCCCACAGGAAGCAGAGCTATAAATCAATTCCATTAGCATTCATGGGCCGAGGCCGCCTCTGCTGCTCCGGTGCTCTTTCAACACCAACGAGGCTGCGGGGGTCCACGGATCCTGCGGGGGTCCACGGATCCTGCCGATCCACGTCGATTCATCTCAATCGCCTCTTTCTGCGGTCACGCCTCGGACCTGCAGACCATCGTCTTCCCACCTTCCACCCTTCTTTGAACATTAACCCATGAGTCACACGTCCTACTAAATCAAGGAATCAGAAACACTTGAGTGGATGAGTTTCTCAATGTATCAACCAGGTTTAACCAGGTTCTTATTACCAACCGAAAAAAAATCAGTAGAAATGTATCAGATCAACAGATTTTAAAGTGATAGTTCACCCTCATGTCGACTAAGGGTCGGGATTATTTTCAGAATAATCTGTTATTTTTTTAGTGTTATAGACAAAAATGTTTGTTCATTTTAATGTAGCGACTGGAGCTCAGTTGTCTTCGTCTTCATCTTCGTCCAAAAAGACACTTAAAAACATTCAATCACCTGCTTGTCTTTAATGTCCCTTTTCGAAACTAGGAATTGTTCCAGAAAAAAATGTAAAAAGTCTTAATTCAAAGCTTTAATTTTCCTCTAAAATGACACTTAAAATCATCCAAACACCTCCATACTGCTCGTCTGTAACGTTCATCTTGTATTGAAGCCTCGACACGAGGAATTGTTCCGGAATTAATTCAACAAATCTATATTTCAAGGTAGTTTTTTTTAGCAAAAGCAGCTAGGCTAGCAGCCTAAGTCCTGAACATACACTGGCACCTGCATTGTGTTTCAATGAAGAAAGACTTGGAGCGGGAGGTAAGACTACAAAAAGACTTACAGACTAATATAATTTCTTTTAGAACAATTTCTCATGTGAGGCTTCAATACTTGATTTTCTGGAACTCCTGTTGTGTTATCAGTTTTATCTTGATCTTTAAAATATATACTTTATTGAATATTGTTTTGATTGTTTAAGCGCTTTGTGACCCTGGTCTGGAAAAGCACTGTATAAATAAAAATTACTTACTTACTTACTTACAAGATGGACGTTACAGACGAGCAGTATGGAGGTATTTGGGTGTTTTTAAGTGTATTATTGGACAAAGATGAAGCTAGCCTAGCAGCATCTGATAAAAACACACGTAAAATATAGACTTGTTTAAGCTTTTTTCTGAACAATTTGAGGCTACAAGAGGGAGGTTACAGACGAGCAGTATGGAGGTATTTGGATGTTTTTAAGTGTCTTTTTGGACAAATATGAAGCTAGCTTAACAGCTAGCCTAGCAGATAAACAAACTTAAAATATAACTAAAGGGATTTTTAAGTGTCTTTTTGGACAAAGATGAAGCTAGCTTAGCAGCTAGCCTAACAGCATCTGCTAAAAACAAACTTAAAATATAGACTTGTTTAACTTTTTTCTGAACAATTCGAGGCTTTAACCCAAGAGGGACGTGACGGACGAGTAGTATAGAGGTATTTGGATGTTTTTAAGTGTCTTTTTGGAAAAAGATGAAGCTAGCTTAGCAGCTACCCTAGCAGCGTCCGCTACAAACACACAGTTTTTCTGAACAATTTGAGGCTTCAGTACAAGATGGACATTACAGACGATCAGTATGAAGGTACTTGGAGGTTTTTATGTGTCTTTTTTGGACGAAGATGAAGACACTACATTAAAATGAACTAACATTTTTTGTCTTTAACTCTAAAAAGGTAACAGATAACTCCACATGAGGGTGTGAAGAAAATGAATGAAGTTCTAAATGTGGGTGAACTATCTCTTCAAGTACAGTAGATGGAAAAGTTCAAAACGATTTGGAGCCAAGAATCAAAGTGAAAGAGGGAGTTAAGTTTTCTTAACATGAAGCTAAATTCTGGGACTCATTGTGGATCCTTCAAATCTAGTGTTTAGCGAGTCTTTCAGAAAGCGTCCTGACGTCTGAAGTCCCTGTCGTTCAACTCTTCCTCCTCCGAGCCGTCAAACTTCCCGGTGAATGGAAACCGAAATGAGTTTTTTTTTTTTGTTCCCGCGCCGATATCACTTCGTAGCCTTCCATCCTCGAACGAGAGGTCGGACGGATTATGCGGCGTCTAATCATCTCCGAAGGGAACCGACGTCTCCTCGTCGGGACGAACAAATGGATTTTCTAAAAGTTGCGTCGAGGAGACGTCTTCGACCTCAATTAGCGCTCCTGCGAGTGAGGACGCCACGTGACGCACCACGACGCCACGCATTCATTATACATCCTCCGCAAATTGAAGTCGGATGAATTTTACATGCTGCGGGGATTAAAGCGGATCACAGGATGTTTTGTCGCAACTATAAATAAAAACGTGTTTTTGGTGATGTCACTCGTGTGCAGGAGAGGAACCATGTTGTGTTGGATTTAGCTTCAATTTTAACAATTGAAGTCAATGTTGATTTTTAATCCTTTTCTTTTTCTCAGTGTTTGATAATTTATCAAAAAATAGCAACAATATAAGATGTTTGTAACAGGATATATTTCAAATTATCTTGCCAGGCACCGAGACATTTTGTTGTTTTTTAACCATATTACGATTTTATTACTTCCAATTTACATATCAGTATATGTATAGTAAACAAATTTTATATTTTTTATTAATAATAAATAAATAATGTTTCAAGATTGACCTTTTTTTTTCATTAACAAACGTACAATAGTAACACTTTCAATAAACTGAAAGCGCTGTCATTTAAAATCTCTTTTTAATTAATTAATATATACATTGAAAAATTAAATACATTTAAATCTTCTTCAGTTCAACAAAGATAATTCAGATACTGAAAAATCACGGGCCCAAACCAGGTTCACCTTCAGATGAGTCAAATTCTGTAGGCTTCTACGTAAAAAAATTAAATCCTGAATGATGAATTCTAAAGGCTTTTCAAATAATGAACGTAAAAAAAAAAGCTACATATGAGTTCACTGAGAGGGGGCGAGAGAAAGACAGTGTTGTAAAACAAGTTTTGAGCGTTTTTTGAGCTGGAAAGTGAGTATTAAAGTAATTATTTTTCAAGTTTTAAGATGTTTGTCACATGTTTCAGTCAAAACCATCATGAAAAAAATATTAGTTTAGTTTCAGTTCACGATTGTTTCAAATCCCATCAAAGCACCTGGAAACTGACTTGTCATCAAGTCAGTGATAAAAGTCCAAAAGTCAAAGTCATAAATATGTTCAATACTTTGAATCCATCACTGTTGTATCAGTGATGTCTGTTTTTTGAGATATCACCTTTACTTACTTACTTATAAAGTTGACAATCAAGTTGTCTTTATTTAAACAGTTAAAGATTCACAGAATAACTAACAGTAGATTGAAATAATCTGTTTGTAGTCGTCTATCTCAAGACATTTTTATTTGTTCAGGCTTTTCCTTGATTTTCCGAGACTCCTGTGTTAATCTCGGTGGTGTCTTGACCTTTTAAGTATATATTTTATTGGGTATTTTTTAATTTTTTTAAGCACTTTGTGACCCTTGTCTAAAAAAGCGCTATATAAATACCAATTACTTACTTACCAAGAGCCACATCGCTAACCTACCTAGTTGAGCTAACGTGCCATATATAGAATTAATCATGTAAGATTTACGAGTGTGGTTATGTCCCAAATCACGCACTTCTCCGAGTGCACTGGTTTATAGTACACATCAAGACAGTGCACATACTCGGCCAGTGCGCAGATAGTACTGTCTCAAATCAAACACTGTCGCTACACACTTACAGGAAATGACTCGACACTGATCGCAACTGTAAGTCGCAACACTATCACCGACACTTTTCACCCATTGAAACAAGTTATTAAGTTGTGTTTCATTTTGTTATTACTATTGTTGTGTTGTTTTGTGGTAAAATGTGTGTTTTCTCGAGACGTCAGTATCTGCTCCGAAGACGCGTCGTCAGTGACGTAGCTTCAGTTTAGCATCTTCTACGTCACTAAGATGGCGGACGTTAAGGGTGGAAAGTGTCCATCACAGTATACACACTCAATTTGTGGCCATTTGAGTGCTCATTGCGCACTACATTTTCGCACACTGCTAATTGGGACACACTCGTACACTCAAAATATTAAGAGTAAGTTCACTGGTTGAACAATAACAATGTGACAGAAACGAAAGTAGCAGCTGAATCCACTTCAGGTGACGAAGGTATTTTTGAAAGGTGTCGGCGTCGCCTCCTCACACCAGAGACTCGCACCCGGTTCGGTCTCTTCCTCCGAGACTCGCGGCACAATGAGCTAAATATACCGGCACATTCCCGTCGAGCTAAATCTGCAGTCGCGCTCGGCAGAAAGGCTCGTTTGGAATTAAGCTCTGCTGAGCTGCAAAATTGAACCGCCAAGCCGGCATGGAAATTTGATAAGGGAGGGTAATACGCAGAACCTGACATCTGAATTCTGGCTGAAGGTGAGGGGGAGAGGTGAGGAGGGGGAGTGACACACACACACACACACACACACACACACACACACACACACACACACACACAACACACACACACACACACACCCACACACACACACACACACGGGAAAAAAAAACACACACACACACACACACACACACACACACACACACACACACACACACACACACACACACACACACACACACACACACACACACACACACACACATCACAGCTCTGAAACTTAATGGAAACAGTGGCAGTTATTAGTGTAGGAGTATTAGTAAGAATCTGGACATACTGTAAAAGTATCACAATACAGTCGCCACGGTACGATATATTACAACATATTGTGATACTGTAGTAACCAGGATATATGTGTAGTATTGTCCAGTACTTGACTCTGGTGTTGCAGAATTTACAGACCACATGACTCTTGACGAAGTCGTAACTGCTTTCATTTGTTTTCAAACCGAAATATGTCCAAAGATCAGCTTTGAAAAATGCAGTCCACTGTATCCTCTCGCCCTCAATCATCGCCAGGATCACAGTTAATTTGTTATTGTATCGATACTAGAATGTTTTATTTGCAAGAATCTAGCGATACAATACATATCACGATACCAGGGTCAACGATAAGCTATATCGCCATACTGTAGTAACAAGTATATATTTGTAGTATTGTCCAGTACTTGACTCTGGTGTTGCAGAATTTACAGACCACATGACTCTTGACAAAGTCGTAACTGCTTTCAGTTGTTTTCAAACCAAAATATGTCCAAACATCAGCTTTAAAAGCTGCTTGAGTCGACTGTATCCTCTCGTCCTCAGTCATCATCACCAGAATCTTGCTGGATTTCATTGTTTCTTTAGCTGAGGAGGACAAAATGACTGCTGCCATCTAGCGACTGGAAGTCTTGATAATATTTTCCGTCTACCATTTTACATATAAGGATAATAATGTTGAAGTAAAAAATGTAACACGTATTAACAAAAACATTTTCGAAATTGAAAGGAAAAATCTTGTGATGACAATTATTTTTTTAATTTTTTTCTTTGAAAAAAGAAAAGAAATCACAAAAAGAATGTTGCTCAACAGTTAAAGCACAACCGCAAGAAAGTAGAATAAAAATCATAAAAGAAAAAAAAACAAACACTTGAAACAAAAACAAAAGAAGTAACGACAACATATATAAAAAAAACATTTAATTGATTAAAAAAGAGCCAAAAAAGTGAGAAAGTTGCAACAATAAAATAATGATTAAAACGGTTAAATATTCTTTTCTTAAAAGTTTATTTAATATTGTTTTAAATGTGAATAGATAAGAAAAGGCCTATTTATAAAAAAAATGCTGTATGTATTGGCTACTAGAAAAAAACAATTTATCAATAAAGTTTTACCTTACCTTAAAAAAAAATAAAAATGATACCAGACAACAACAAAATAGATCAAGAAAAATCAATTAGTTTAAAATAACGAAAATCCTAATACTTCCTTCAGCTGCAGAGAACGTAACGACTGCTGCCATCTATGGGCCGGAAGTTTAATTGCAACACAAAAATGAACATACACTGAACAAAAATTTCAAAAGTTTTAACTCTCCAGGTTGTCATCGAGTTGGCAAATACACACATTCGATGGCGCCTGGCAGGCTGGAGAGGTTTTCTCTTCGTTCAGTATATGATGAAAATTTAATGATTTTTAAGCAAAATTAAATCAATACTGTATTGTGGAAAAATCGGGATATCCAAGTGTATCTATGTTTCCCTAATTCCTTAGTTGTGGTGGTCTGTACAGAAGGTTAAACCTGGTCAACATTTGGAGACCAGAGTTTCGTGTCCACCACTTCACCACGAATATGAAGTTCTGTCCTGGTTCTGTCGCGACCCGTTTGAAGTTGATTAAACAAAGCAGAACTTTGAACGAGCCGTCGCCTTCCTCTGATCAGAAGGAAGTTCAAGTCGGTCCAGTTCAGCTTTGAAGCTCCGGCACGATGACCCGGCGGGACCGGAGGACACGGAACATCTCAGAGGACGTCCTCTGATGTCAGCGTTTGATGACGACATGCCCACGGGTTCCCTCGTCCTCCCACTCGTCCTCCACTCGTGGTCGTTTGAAAGATCCGGAAACGGCAATTACGAGCGGCGGGTCGGACTAATTGTCTCAAATTCAATTTAAGATGCTCGTTTGTCGAGCGAGGGGCCCTCGATCTGTGCCGGAGAGAGAGAGAGAGGCTCTCTGGGCTGAACGGGCGGCTTTGAAATTGAAATCGGCGTCTTTGTGCGACCGAGGACAAGTGAGGAGGTCATTAACTTGTCTGACTGTCGGGGAGGAGCAGGATCAATACGTGACCTTATCCCTCCTCTTTGTCTGGAAGGAGAAAACGTCTGATGAAGAAGTTTAATTGAATAAACGTTTGTTTGTTTTTTTGTAGCAGCTCGGTCAACAATGTCAGCCTCACAGTGAGATCAAGGTGATTCGGATCCTGGACTCTTTTTTTCACCTCCTGGTTTCCTCCCACTTTCCAAAATAAAAGGTGTGCTTTATTCATTTTTGCTTTATTAATTTATCAAACATAAATAAATCTCATTAATCTTTATCTTGACTCGGAAAAAAAGAAGAAAAGGAATTAAGAATAACAAAAGCAACAAAAAATAAGATAAAAATCTTAAAGGAACATATATTGATATATAATATGAATTAAATAGATATTTATTGTAATTTGATACATTTCAATTTCTCTTGACAAAAATCGTTAATTTGATTGTTTTTGTTTTCTTAAATATTCTTTGTCTCCTATTTGACACATAAGGATATTTATTATTATTATTAAAGGATTCAAAAGAACAATCTCGGAGTCATCATTTTTGGAAAATAAATCAGTAAAAGTTAAATTGCAAAAGCAAAAGAAAGAACGGAAATCCTAAAAGCGACGACATGAAAAAAAAACTAGTAGCAACAAAAAAACAACATTTTAATGAAAAAAACAGCCGGAAAATGAAAAAGAGTTAGAATAACAGTAAAAAGGATCATATGACAGTGAAGTATTTAGAAAATGTGAAAAGTCCAAATGAAAAATGTACCCAGGTGACAACAAAAAAGGTAAAGAAAAATGCAGGTATACAATAAAAACGTAGAATTGGAGATGATGATGAAGACAAGACAGTAAAATAGAAAAAAAAAAAAAAAATGAAGAAAAAAATAGTGATGAGAATTTGACCAGGAAAAACCCACAAAAAACAAAATTTAAACCAATTGAAAATAATTTAAAAAAATTGTCAGGGAAAAAGTAAAAAAAAACCTTCACCATGAAAAAAAGAGTACAAGACATTTTAGAAAAACAAAAGCTACACAATGAAAGATAAAAAAAAAAAAAAAAAAACTGACACACATTTATTAGAATAAAAGGATGATGTTGGAAAAGAGCGATTGATAAACAAAAGAATGATTATGACAGTGAAGTATTTCAAAATTTGAAAAAGCCAAATTAAAAATGTTACATAACAAAAAAAGGTAAAGAAAAATATGCAGGTATACAATAAAATGTAGACAATGACAGTTGAAAAAATACATGAAAGATTAGTTAAAAATAAAGTAATTTCGCTGGAATTTTTACAAAACAAACTACACGTAAAAATAAAAGCCTGATACTTTAATACTGATTATTCAAGCACTGTCTGAAGCAGCAGAACCGTTTCAAAAAGGCAGGCTTGGTTCTGGCATCCCATAAAATCCAAACCTCACAACCATCTGTGCGTGGTTGTCTGCCCCTTTCCAGGGTGTCCCCTTGACTCGACGTGCCTGTAAAGACGACTCGAGCACACGTTGATGTTTCTGAAGAGCAGTTTGAAAGTAGGACGATCAGAGTTTTTTTCCACCGCGATGGAAACAGAAGCAGGATGTTGTTCTGCCAGGATCTTATCTGCGACGCCATATGGACGCTCGGCTCGCATCAAACAAATCTGCCGCTGTCGACGACACTCGTGGAAGACACTTCCTCGTCACACAGGCCGTCGTTCCAGGAGGAGCTTCTTCTCCAGCAGATGTCGAGGAGAAGGAAGCGTCAGAAAATCCCAACGTCCTCCACCTCGTCTTCACGCTTTCCTTCGGCGTCAGACGAGCGAGAATTAATCAGCTGCAGATGTTTGAACATCTGACGCAAGAGGAAGAAGTTCCTTTGTTAG
Source organism: Callionymus lyra (assembly GCA_016630915.1). NCBI lineage: Eukaryota > Metazoa > Chordata > Actinopteri > Syngnathiformes > Callionymidae > Callionymus > Callionymus lyra. The sequence goes on along the minus strand of JACEEU010000687.1, from coordinate 18,715,945 downwards.
ATCTGACTTGATAAGACAAACAAGAGGGTAAATAAACATATAGGTTCGTTTAGGTAGAACTTTATTGAGCCCTCAGGAGGTCTTCGGGAAATTGTTTTTTTTTCCAATTAGTCACAGCAATACAGCAATTTTTCATTAAAAATAAAATAAAAATAAAAACAAGAACAAAGAGAAATAAAGAGAAAGAACATAGAAGTATCTATTGAAAATCTAACACTTTCAAAAATAAAGAAAACAAAATTGTGATAAGAATTTGAAGAGGAAAAACCGCAAGAACCAATCAATCAAAAATTAAAACCAATGTAAAATAATTTAAAGAAAAGAAATTAAAAAATAAAAGTTATCTTAAAAACAGTTAAAAAGCCATAAAAAAACCTTCACCATGAGAAAAACTAAAAAAAGATATTGTTGAAAAACAAAGTCTACACAATTAAAGATAAAAGAAATGATATAAAAAATTCTTAGGGACAAAAATAAATAAAAATTGAATAAAAGGGGTGATGTAAGTAAGTGAGTAAGTAATATTTATTTATATAGCGCTTTTCTAGACCAGGGTCACAAAGCGCTTAAACAATCAAAACAATACTCAAAAAAGTATATACTTTAAAGATCAAGATAATACTGAGAACAACACAGGAGTTCCAGAAAATCAAGGAAAAGCCTGAACAAATAGAAACGTCTTAAGATGTTTCTTGAAGGAGTCAGTAGATCATCAAACACAGAGATGGTTCCAAAGCTTAGGAGCAACAGTCTGGAAGGAAATCTCTCTTGGTCCTGAGCCTTCTGCGAGGAACCATCAGTAGATATGACCACAGACCTCAGAGCCCGAGCTGGATAAGGCTGGATCAGATCAGTGATGTAAGGAGGAGCCTGACCATTAATAGATCTGAAATAAGAACCAGAAAAAGTTGACTTAAGGAAACTGGAAGCCAGTGAAGAGTTTTAAGGATCGGGGAAATGTGAGTTTGAATTAGGAAAGAAAAGAGCAACTGTTAAACATGCAAAAAAAAAAACAGTATAAAAGTGCAGGTTAAAAAATAGTTTGAGCAAAATTTTAAGAATGTTTCAATAAGTAGAAATAAAAAAGGTAATGAACTTGATTTACATATGACCCCAAAACAATATCCAAAAGTAAAAAAAATGGCCAAAACTTGTTCAAATCTTAATCATCACTTAATGTGTGAATTAATAACATTACATGTAGTGATTGTTTTGCATTTTATTTCTATCTTTATTATTTTTAAATGGTACCTGAACACGATTTTCAAGACAAATTAATTAATAAACGACTGGTTTAAAAAGCGTTGAAAAAAATTAATCGGCTAAAAAGTCCAACAAGCGTCGACAAAAGCTTCAAGTGTGTCTCGAGGTACTTCCAGCAGCTGCTCTGTCAGCGTTTGTTCAAGGATTGTTTTGACGTTGAAAAGAATCTTTGTTCTGCAGGTTCATCTCCGGGAACCGAGGTCTTCTCATCACCTCCGGAAAAAAAAACAAACCCAGCAGAGAAACAAAGAACCTCTGTGTCGTTAAAAACCTCTGATTTCCTCCTTGTGAAAAGAAAAGCCAGCGTCGCACTTACACAAGAGGAAAAACACCCTTTTTGTCTCCGCAACAAAAGTGTCTCCTCGCTTCTCAAATTGGATTTATATTAAAGTTGAGATAACCTGGAGGTGGGGGGAGGATGCTGTCGCCGTGACAACTACTTTCATCCTCACTAAGCTTCATGTCCTTTGATGCTGCCGTTGACCACGACTGAAGTCGTATAAGTTGCTTTTTTTCTTTACTCAGACTGACCACTAGGTGTCCTCGGATCTGCGTCTCCTCTCATACCCTGCAACCGACCTCGTCTTCCATCAAAACAAAAGTGTCTCCTCGCTTCTCAAATTGGATTTATATTAAAGTTGAGATAACCTGGAGGTTGGGGGGATGCTGTCGCCGTGACAACTACTTTCATCCTCACTAAGCTTCATGTCCTTTGATGCTGCCGTGACCCGACTGAAGTCGTACAAGTTGCTTTTTTTTTACTCAGACTACCACTAGGTTCCTCGGATTCCTCCTCTCATACCCTGCGACCGACCTCGTCTTCCATCCCTGATCCCTCCTCATAGAGACTCACAAATGTACTGAGCGCAGAGCTTCACTGCAGATCTCCCCGGGACCCATAAATATTCAGGTGATCCATAATTACCTCGATTATAATCAACATCCAGCTGTAATTAAGCGCTGCGAGGAATTCTGGTCCTTTTCTGCGCCGCAGTCACGACGAACACATCGATGCAAGACTTAAATATATGCTGAGAACTTTAATCTGTTCTGAAGGTTAGTGTGAACTTTCATCCGTGAAGGGAAAAGGATGAAGAATGATCCAAAGACAAAACTTCTTCAAGCACTAAATAAAAATGTCATCATATTCAACAAATTATCTCAAATCTTCAAAAGTGTTTTGTTTGCTGATAAAATGGCAAATTTAGTTATGTGTTAATAGGGTTTTTGTGACCTCCTTATTATTATTATTTTTTTTTTTACTATAATTTATTGTTTTCATCAGTTATATATTTTTGATTCTTAATATTCAAATGTTTCGTTTTTTTGAGTGTACATTTTCTATTTTTTTTAATCAAGGATCCAATTTTTTCTGTAGTCAGTTTATTTGTAACTTAAAAAAGTTTTTTATTTTTAATGTAAAACTTCAGCTGTAATGAACCAAATTACTTCAGAAATTTTGTTAATGATTCTTTCTTTTGTTCTGCAGTTCATACTTAAAGCTTCAAAAAGGTTTTCTTACAGAAAAAATGTTTGTTTTTAATAAGAAATAATGTAAAAATAAGATAAGAACTTAAGTACTTTTATAAGGGTTTTCTTTATTTTTCCTGCAGTTTATTTTAAGCTTAAAAAAAATGTAAAATATTTATGTTAAAAATGTTTTTAAAGGAAAAAATAAAATAAAATAAAATAATAATGGAATCAAATACTTAGACATTTGAACATTGACTTATAAAATAAATCAAGTATTGCCACTTTAAAATATATATATAATTAAAAAAAATGCTATACTTGCTCGCCTTGCAAGTGGCTAAGATGTTAGCTTTAATTGAAAGTGACGTCAAATCAACCCTCGTAACACTTTGTATATATTTAAGATTAGAAAGTAAATTTTAAAATATACAATTAAATAACAAAAGAGAATTTCTAATATAAAATTGACACCTTTTACACGAAAAAAAACTTAAATGTCATGAATTAAATTAAGAAAAGAAGTAAAAGATATAATATATTACTTTAATAAATACTATAAAGATGAAAAGTGTCCAAATAAAATTCACTTTGTCAAACAAAAAAATGTTATATAAAAACTATTGAACAAAAAAAAAAAATCAAGCCATCATCAATAAAAAATAAATAAGAAACAATTATGTGTTTGAGTAGAACTAAAAAACTAAAACTATTTTACTGGATTAAAAAAAAAAAACCTAAAAAACGAGAGTTTTTACGGAGAACCAAAAATGGTAGATATTTGCCTCGTGTTATTTAAACATACAGTTCAAACATACAGTTTGAATAACGTTGTTTACACTAGTTTCAGCTCCACATACATGGTGTGTGAATGTTCCTCCTGCAGTTTTCTGGTCCACTCCACAGGTCCTGAATCATCGATGAGAGTCGACTTCGAGTGACAGCTGTAAATGTGCGTTGACCTCCAGGAGACTCAGCAGACGTCTTCACTCACTGTTTTAAATTCACTGTTTGTTTGTTGGACTCCCCCGAGCTCCAGGTCCCACAGCTCGACCCGACGAGCCGTGAATGGATTTATTCTCCAGTCTGCCGGAGCGTCTCCGGTCCAGCTGTGGCGCTGGTGGATCTCATTAATTCTCCATCATGAACCCAGAGACGTCTCGGGGAACGACGCCCGACAGCTGTCCACCTTTTTAATTTCTCTCGCGTCACATTCTGATGGAAGAGTCATCGACAGATGCGTTGAGGAGACGAGTGGCGGCTGCTGGACCGGGTTGACCTTCAGTCGACATTCAGGGGAAAATACAATTCTGGAACCTACAACAAGAACAATATGAAAGATTCTGTTTTTTATTGGTAAAAAGAAAACAATCATTACTAAAATAAGATACTCTTGAGTTGAAACATTAAGATTTTTCTCCTTAATGTCTACCCTACACACTGTAACACGTACATGTTCTGTTACAAAGACACTGTTTCTTTAGGTGATTGAACAGATGACATTCAGGGGAAAATACAATTGTAGAACCTACAACAAAAACAAGATAAAAGCCTCTGTTTATATTAGTAAAAAGAAAAAAAATAGTTATTAGATCAAAAGTACATTGATGAACGATTTCTGCAAGTCTTGGACGATTTATTTGATTTTAAAAACGTTTTTAAACAAAACTTTCATTCCTAAAATGATATTTGAGTCAAAACAAGTTTTTTCAAATTAAAGATTTGATCATTAATGTCCACCCTACACACTTTAACACATACATGTTCTGTTACAAAGACACTGTTTCTTTAGGTGATCGAACAGACGACATTACTCAAATCTTTGCAGGAGCCAAGGTCTCAAGCAGTATCTACAAAAATATTGTATCCGGGGTTTTTTTTGGTAGGTTAGACATTGACTAACAAAACCCTTACTTCGTAGGACATTTTAAACGGAATGCTATACTTGCTAGCTTAGCAACCGGCTAAGATCCTAGCTTGAATTTAAAGTGACGTCAAAGTAATTTTTTAAATCTTCAATTAACTAAAAAAAAAAACAGACTAATATAAAATTGACACATTTTTACGAAAAAAAACTTGAATGTTGTCAAATTAATTAAGTAAAAATAAATTAATTAATGAAACTTGATATAAAATATATAAATATATAACTGGTTATAAAATATAAATATATGTAACTGGATATAAAATAACACCTGGTCACAACAATAAGATCATACATAGATGTCTGATGTGTGACGTGTTCTGTTAAAAAGACACTGTTTCTTTAAGTGAAATTACAGACAACAGAGACATTACTCAAATCCTTGCAGGAGCCAAGGTCTTAAGCATTTTATACAAGCATGTCATCATATTTTATGTGGGTACTTTTTGGGAGTTAGACATTGGCTAACGAAACCCTTACTTTGTAGGACTTTTTAAACGGAATGCTATACTTGCTAGCTTAGCGAGCGGCTAAGATGTTAGCTTTAATTGAAAGTGACGTCAAATCAACCCACGTAAAACTTTGTATATGTTTAGGATTAGAAAGTACATTATTATATCTACAATTAAATAAAAAAAACTGAATTGTTAATTTGAAATTGATACATTTTTACTAAAGAAAAAACTTGAATGTTGTGAAATAAATTAAGTAAATATAAATTATAAATATATAACTGGATATAAGAATGACACCTGGTCACAACAAAAATATAATAAATAGATGTCTGATGTGTGACGTGTTCTGTTAAAAAGACACTGTTTCTTTTAGTGAAATTACAGACGACATTACTCCAAACCTTGCAGGAGCCAAGGTCTCAAGCATTTTATACAAGCATGCCATCATATTTTATGTGGGTACTTTTTGGAAGTTAGACGTTGGCTAAAGAAACCCTTACTTTGTAGGACGTTTTAAACGGAATGCTATACTTGCTAGCTTAGCGAGCGGCTAAGATGTTAGCTTAAATTGAAAGTGATGTAAATTGACACATTTTTACCAAAGAAAAAACTTGAATGTTGTGAAATAAATTAAGTAAATATAAATTATAAATATAACTATAATATATAACTGGATATAAAAACCACACCTCGTCACAACAATAAGATCATACATAAATGTCTGATGTGTTATGTTAAAAAGAAACTGTTTCTTTAAGTGAAATTACGGACAACAGATGACATTACTCAAATCCTTGCAGGAGCCAAGGTCTTAAGCATTTTATACAAGCATGTCATCATATTTTATGTGGGTACTTTTTGGGAGTTAGACATTGGCTAACGAAACCCTTACTTTGTAGGACGTTTTAAACGGAATGCTATACTTGCTAGCTTAGCGAGTGGCTAAGATGTTAGCCTAAATTGAAAGTGACGTCAAATAAACCCCCATAACACTTTGTATATGTTTAAGATTAGAAAGTAAAAACTCTAAAAGAAATAAAAAACAGAATTTCCCATTTAAAAATTGACCTTTTTTTTACAGAAGTAAAAAACTTAAATGTTGTGAAATAAGAAAGTAAAGATAAATCCACTGATAAAAAATAAAAACTAGTCACAATAAAAAGATCACGTATCATGTGTGACGTGTTCATGTCTCAATTCAACTCCTCTTGTGTCAAAGAATTGATTCAGAGGATCTGTGACTCATGGGTTAACGACCATTCTATTCATTTAAACGTCAAGCTAATGCTACTGCAGCGTTGGATGTTTTTGTTTGAACGTTTGTAACCTACTTTCTTGCCTCCACGTCGGGCGGCTCAGTGACCCGCTGACGCGCTTCAAAAAGACTCGCCGTCGCGTTTCATCATCCGAACAGAAACTCTGCCGTTGTTTGAATTATTAAGCGAGTCGAGCGAGTCTGGAGCATCTTTCTTTTGTTCCAGTCTTTTTCCTTCATTTGGATTCAGAGTCGTCTGACGCCGTCGACGCTTCAAAAGAGGAGGTTTAAGCGATGTTTGCCAGCTGTCGAGAAGTCGGCGCGCCGTGAAGACGCACAGCTGTGGAGGGAAATCATTTCTCAATTTGAAGCAAATGTTGCTTTAAAACATGTGAACGTTCAGTCATCATCGCCACGACGACGAGATTTAATTAACATTATACTCCGTTTAGTTTTTGAAGCCTTTAGCTGTTTTTGACGTCGAATCCATCTGTTCTTAAGTGGGTCACGCTATAGAGAAGTGGTCACCGACGTCTTACGCATTACATCTGCGTTTTTAAAAATAAACTTAACGTAAACGAGCGTCTTGACGTGTCACGAGCTAAAGTTACTTCAGAGAAAATATCGTATTTTTCTAAAAACTAAACACATTTCAGACATTTATAATAAATAATGCTAATTGTTATTCTTTCTGTGCGGCCCGTCAACAAATGCCTCACGGATCGGTCCCGGTCCCCGGACCAGAGGTTGGGAATCACTGCTATAGAGCCAACTCGAGGTCCGAGGGCCAATATGGGCTCAACTACTATAAGCTACAGTCACACTTTCCGTGTTTTTATTTCCGTTAAGGGTGTACGAAAAAAATCGATATCGCTATTTTTTTCACGCTACTGTATCGATTTTATTTATTGATTTGTTTTCAGCTTTTGAAACATATTTTATTTTTTATAATAGTTATTTCATGGTTTATATTTCAATAAAAGTATATCAAATAAAATAAGTCCATTTAATTTTACAATTCGCATGTAAATAATCACAGTGTTTGTTCAATTTGGTGTTGCAGTTAAACATCCAACTGCTAGATGGCAGCAGTCATTACGTCCTCCGTGAACTGAGGATGAGAGGATGCAGTCGACTCCAGCTGATGTTTGGACATATTTTGGTTTCCAGTTCTAACAGCTCGACCAAAAAAAAAGAGAGTGAAACAAAGACTGGATTCCACTAAAATTCAGCGTTACCTAAAATCATTCTGATCAATCAAAATATATTGTCAGCCAAATATATCGTATCATGGGATTATTGTCTCAATACAGTCCTCGTTAACTGTAAGGGTTTGAGCTCCTGCCGGCAGCGAAACAATACAAAGCTCCAGGCTTCCATTTCTGACGTTATTCAACCTCTTGTTAAAAGTGTCAGAGAGAACAAGTGAACACATTTGAGTTGCAGTCGACTTTTGAAGGAAAACTCAGACGTCTTTCTTGTAATAGTTTCTTGAAACCACGGTTTAAGTGCGAACAGGTTCCACCAGCTTCACTCAATACCTTTAAAAGGGCCATGAATCATGAGTTAATTATTATTTATATTAACGTACTAAATTTTCATTTTTAATCAAACCGACATTTTATTTCATTACTTGAGTTTTCAAGTTATATATATTCTAATACCAAATGTCATATAAAGCTTTTTATCTGTTGCTAAATCTGCTTTAACCAGAATTCTTGTGAAATTACTTGTACCGAACTTTGTCATCTAAGCCTAGCTATGCTAACAGCCTCAGTTCTAGTTTTTTTGAACAGTAACGTTAAAGAGCAACTAATGTTTTGATCCAAGTGTGTCTTAAATAGATGTTGGACTCAATTGTATCATCAGTGTCTGTTTGTACAAAACTTTATTTTAATTGAAATATTGACATTAGAAAATCTGCTTAAGCCCCGCCCACTGAAAACTCTTGTCTAGAGATGAAATCTTGTTTACCATAACCACACCCACTCTGCTGTGATTGGTCATACATCGAGGTTTGTCACTGTGCATCATCAACCCATGAAGTCTCCACCTCCAAAGGACTCGTTGTATAAACAAAGCGGGCATGATTACAGCTGGCTGGAGGAGGAGTGAAGCCATTATTACGTCATAATGGACTCTCGTAACCTCTCGTTCACCCAGATTTCAGACAAACTTTATAAAGTAATAAGTTGAAAACATGGTCATGATGAAGGACTTACTGTATCTTAAAGATTTTAACATTTGAAATGTGAGTCAGTAGAGATGGAGTTTGTTAACACTTTTATTGAGATCAAAGACACAAGAAAAGGGAAAGACTGAGGTAAGATCAAAACTAAAACCGAAAAAAAGGCGGGAAAAATGAACACTACCATCATAATGCATCAACGGAGAACCTCGGGACAGGAAGAAACCATTCGAACAAATCCATGGGGGAGTCCGTGCTGACACCAAATGCAAGGGGAAATAATTGTTGTGACGAGAAGTGTGTCGTACGAATTACAATTTGAAACATTTTTAATTTATCTTTTTTATAGTTCCTGTTCAACGAAGTTTGTCAAGTTATGCTAAATCTAGATCTTTATAAACATTTCAAATGTTGAGTTAAGAATCCGCTTCTACATTTCTGAATCCTAATCTGTTTTACCCCAGAAGTGGTTTCTAATGATCTGGTTAAATTAGAATCTATAATCTCTTAAGATTCACGAGCTGAAGCCATCGATCAAACCCGGAGATTCACAGGTGCTAGAACACGAGCACCGGCTGCCGAGAGGGAAACCAATCGATGCCAGAGGGCGTCGGTTCGAGGGATTCACTCGCACCGCTGCGACGATCCATCATTTCGGGTTTCCAAATCTTTCCCACGCCCACTGGATATCGACAAAATGGCTGATACACGACCACGCTGTGCTCAGGATGTTTGATTCCGGAGTGGAGCGTATGGATTTTTCTCAGCTAGACGGCAGCTCACGCGGCCTTTCTACCACTCCAGTGGTCTGGTAAATTATTTATTTAGCGGCTTCCTGTGGGGGTCGCGGCATAAGTAGGGCAACACGTCTGCCGGAGCGAGGAAAGACCTCCTTCTGCCTGCCACGGGAACCCGTGAGCGTTCAGAACCTTTAACAATAAATACAAACGGGCTCTGCTTATGTTTTAATCACATGTCCTTTTGTTTCCAGCGAATCGTAGCCTGTCGGGTGGAATCTGAAAGAATCCCTGCAGATCTTTGAGTCCCTGATAGACACAGTTTGTCAAATATTTTGTATAATTTCCAAACAAATTTATGTTAAAAATGTAAAAAATTGAGATTTTTACAAAAAAGATGTGCAACGAAAATAACTAAACACATTCAGAAGGTTTTCGTACCGGACTTCTTTTTGTTCTGCTGCCCCTTCGACCTTGTTAGAGGAAGAAAATGATACATTTTTGATGGATTAAAACTGAAACCTAAAAAGGTAGAGACTAAAATGTTCCTCACAAGCTTCACAAAGAAATGTTAAAAAAAATATCGGCGACAGTGGATGAGACGAGTGGCGGATGCTGGTGGAACAGAATGACCTTCAGTCGACATTCAGGGAAAAAATAAAATTCTAGAATCTACAACAAAGACAAACATCTTCTTTTTCTATTAGAAAAAGGAAAAATATTATTCTTATAAAACATTTTATAAAATAAAATGTACTTTTTTAATAAATACATGTTTTTTTTTATTATATCTACAAGGACATGAACAATATTTGCATGTCTGGGAAAACTTTTTTTTTTAAATGTTCTTTAAACGTTAATATAAACAAATGTTATTTTCTCTATTAAAGTCAATCGGCAGGTTTTACACATTGCCCCGTTACACTTGTGAAAACAGGTGAAATCAAATTCTTGCAGGAGCCAAGGTATCAAGCAGTTTCTACAAAAATGTAAGATTTGATTTATTTTTTCTGTAGTTATTGGTTAATTAAACTGACCTTAGTTTGAAGGATGTTTTACAAAGGAATGCTACACTTGCTAGCATCTAAAGCTTTGAGAGATTTGATGTGTATCTTGCAACAAAAGGAAATCACTAAAGAGATGCAGGAGGTTTTTAATACTTTCATACTTTGATTTCTGCTGCCCCTGCGACCTTGTTTAAGGAAGAAAATTATATATTTTATTGATAATTCAAACTTAAACCTACAGGTAAAGAATACATTTTTCTTCACGATATTTAAAAGGAAATGTTAAAAATGTCAGAGGTTCTTTTAATCCAGATAATCTGAGCGCAAACGTCGGAGCAATTAAATAAAAAGAGAGAATACGTAATGAGGACGGATGAAAGACCCGTCAGACCCCACTGTGATCTGAAGGCTCCGAGACATTTGACATTATTGAGTTTTCCATTATTTGTTTGAATAATGGAAAACGACAAAAAATGTGAGCTGTTGAATCACCTTTGGCCTGAAAAGCTAATTTGTCCTCCCGTATAATTGAACCCTGCGACGCCCCCCCACCCACCGACGCTGGCAGAGATTGATTTGAAAAGTGGAAATGACTCATAAAAAAATAAAAAATCCTAAAATACATGTTTCCTCATTGCTGGAGTTTCCCCGCGGCAGCTGAGCAATATTTTCTCTTTTAATGGGGATTGAAGCGCTCTATTTAGCAGCTCGACTCGCAGGAAGCTGCACTTTAAATGCACAAGTTGCTGTTGAAATTGTGACTTCAGTAAAAAAGCGGGTAAATGTTTCTACAGCCTTTCCTGCAGTTTGAGACGCGTGGCTTTAATTAAACTCCACCGGAGAAAGACTTGAGCTCAGACACTAAGAGCTTCAGCCATTTTGGGAAAAAAATTAAATCAGTGATCCTGAAATTCTTGTCCAACGATAAATCATGGAAAAGCACTGAGACGGTGCATACTGCTGCCAGGGTGCTGATTTCATGACTTCATAAAAAGGAATGCGGGCTCACTATACCACCAGTGATGTCACAATACTGTATTATGGAGCCCTAGATTCTCTTAAGTCTCCTAAAACATGATGTCAAATCAACAATAATGAAACACATTTATTTTTGTTATAAAATGTTTGTCTGAATGGAAAAGGTCCTGGCAGGTACGATGCTGCCACCTGTGTAGATCCTGGAGGTCATTCAGGGGTCATTTGGACCTTCAAAACATCCAAGATCCATGAGGTTAGAGGTTGGGAAGAGTTGTGTAGTTTTAGCTTTGTGGGTTTTAGTTTGTGTAACACATTAGGATTATCAGAAGCCCACATAGTTTTCTGTGATCACCTCGTAGGAAGGTTTGTCCTTCACCTGAAAAAAAACCGGAGTGTTACCGTCACTACGTTCGTCTGTGATTCAGAAACGGTTGCATAAAACCCCCAAAAGCCGCTCTGAGGGGTCAAAAATATAAATTCAAGCCTCACATTTCCAGGAGCTTTTGATGAGCCACTGTCGGCATTAAAATTCAGAAGAACACTTCAAAGTGGGCCCGGCTGAGGGTCTTCTGGAATCCACCGTGACAAGTTATTAGTACGACGGCAGAACCCCCAGATCCACTCAACTGTGCCCGAGTCTTTCATCAAACTGACAGACCTAGTCACGGTCTCAACACGAGGGCTTTCATTTAAAGCTCCGTGTCCGGTTCTGCTGGCCGGTAAAGACTCCCGACCGGAGTGGTCAGCCATTTTTTTTTTCAGACCTCATCTTGACGGACTTCTACATCTCTGAGCTGTAAAGGTCAATTTGATGATTCAGTCTCCGGGGACTCTTCTGGTTTTGCATTCGAATCGTCTCACGATCTTTTTATTCAGGGTTTAATTCGAGGAAGCGGCGCCCGCAGGGAATTTAAATGCAGTTTGATACGAGCGGGATCGACACATCTGGACCTGGATAATGACCCGAGTTTCAAATTCACGATAAGCAACACGCGACGAGTCCCTCAGAGCGGATCACTAATGATGGGATAAGGAGTCGGATCGTTTCAATCAGAACTAAGATCCATTTTCCTCATCCAATCCCAGTTCTTCAGGGTGACAGAGAAAAGGTTTGACGCTCACCTCGGTTTGCTTACAGCTGGAGTTGAACCGGGGGATGCTAGCTAGAGCTAACTCAGCATAGTGATGGCAAGGATAGATTTAAGGAGTGGGTTAATACTTAAACTAGTACTGTGTCTCAAATCACATACTTCTCTTTGTGCACTGGAGGTTAGTATGCATCAGGATAGTGTACGTACTAACTAGTAACAAATTCACGACATATAGTATGTCTCAAATCAAACACTGCTGCTACGCAATAACTGGAAATGAGGCGACAGCTTCTTCTTCTACTACTATTTAACGATGATTTCAACCAGATGTAGGAACACTATCGCCACCTGCTGGCAGCACGTTTTTGTTTGGATCAAGAAATATGAGAAACGAAATATACGCAAGATATTTACGCCGATGTTAGCACCGAAGAACCTACTACTGCTGCTGAAACTGCACCTGTAATTATATATATATATATGTAACTTTAATTAAGATGGCGGCTGTTTAGGGTAGAAATTTTCCATCGATCCATACTCAAATTTGTGGGCGTTTTAGTAATTTAGTGTGCACTACATTTTGCATACTAAGAATTGAGATGCACTTATGCACTAAAAATACTTTTACTAAATACTAAATACTTTAAGTTTAAGTACACAAGTATGCGATTTGAGACACAGCTTAGCAGTTGACAGAGATCTGACAAACATCGTAGGAACTTGTGTTGGCGTGGATCGGAGAAACATGTGACAGATTCTTAAGTACATTGATTCAATGTTGATCGTTGGTCATATCGGTTGAAATTAAAGAATCAATGTTGATTTTGTTTTGATTCACTTTTACAATTTCAACGTTGAAAATCTGTCTTTGATTCAACATAAGACAAGTAGATGATGGGGAGAGAATATTTGGACACCTGTGGGGACAAGTTGGGGACAGTGCTCGGTATCAACGTAATCAATGCATTTATAGTTGAATCACTGTTAGAATTGGTTAAGAATCCAAAGTTGTTTCAATGTCGATCATTGCGAGCACTTTCAACGTAAAAATGCAAGACGTGAAAGGAGGAAACTTGTGTTGCTATACTCGGATGTGAACAAATAGAATGAATCCATGTTAGCTAGCATGACTTCAACTCTTGCCTTCAACCTCTCATTAATATTAAGCGACAATGAACATTTTTATTTTGGGTTAAAAACTCAAAGTCCAGAGGCAATTTCCTGTAGTAATTTTTTTGGGCAAAAAGCTATATTTAAATAGTGTACCAACAATGAATAGTCATTTACGAAAGCTTACTTTAATTGTCGAGATTTAGAATTATGGGAATCACTGTGTTTAAGTTTTGTCCTTTTAAAAAACATTTTAAAGCGAGTGTAGTAGGAAATATCGCCAAAATAGAAGGTCATTTTCACGTCCTCAAAATCTGAATCTGAGCAAGTGGGGAAGCAATTTAAGGAGAAAATCCTTCGGGGGTTTAAGTCCAGTGAGCACAAGTATAGCACAGTATTCCAAATCCCGTCCCTCGTGTTCTTGGTCACGCTCTGTTTTCCTCATTGAAAAAGTTTGTGACACATTTTAAGACTCGGCTGCTCAGACAGAAAAGAATGTAAAAGCATCCTGTCAACCGCCCTCCACCCCCTCTTTGTGACGGACCATCAGAAGATCCACTTTCATCCTCGCCCGGCACACTCGGGCCCATCAGTCTGTGCCAGCGCCTAATGCGATGATCCTCTCAGAACCGGACCAAAAATAGGCACCAGAATTTTTGAGGGAGAGAAATGAATACCAATATCTGTCAAGCCGCCGCCGTGTGAGTCGGCTGCAGACACGTCACCCGCCACAGGAGATATAAATACAGCAGGTTGGCGTCGTCTCTGGGGGGGTTGGGGGGTTGCCGGCAACAAGTCAGGTGAATATCCACGAGTTCTTGAGATGTTCTCACGCCGACGCATGTCGAGGTATTGACTGGAAATTAAAAATGTTCTGACCCGTTATCGCTCATGTGGAGACGACACACCCGTCTCAGCAGGTCCTATACTCCATTTTTTGCCACTTACTCCCTTATGGGGGATGTGGGGGGGGGTTGACCCTATCCCAGTTTCTTGAGGTGAGAGGCAGGGAACACCCTGATTGGGTCACCAGTCGGTCCCGGTGAACACAAAGACATACAACCGTTCAAACTCAACCTCATACCAGTGAACAATTTACCCAAGTTCCTAATGAACCTCTCTATGGTTTTGGACTTTGGGAGGAAACCGGACTAGACAAGAACATACCAACTCCACACCAAAAGGTAACAAGTTCCCCCCCCTCCTCAATGTGTAAGCGAAATTGCAACCTACCACTGCACCACGTACGCCCAGATCTCATAATGAAGTAGAACATACTTCTCAGATCACGTAAATGTGTGTTTAAGAAGATTGTTTAATATAGTGTTTATTCTTTACTTTGAGTCAACATCGTAACTTACATTGTAATTGCTAATCGGTAGCATATATCATCGCTGTCTGTAAAATTTGGTCGACCTCTATGACACAGTTTGTTCCATAGTTCAAAAAATTAAAGTGATTGTTCACTCATTTTCTTCTCATGTCGACTCAAATACCTCCATACTGCTCGTCTGTAACATTCATCCTCTATTCCTCGACATGAGGACACTCAGTGAGCAGAGAAGCAGATGGAGCACGAATGCTCCTCCCATGATGCAACACTAATAGACTCAGGGACTCATTTATTCCTCGTGCTATAAGACTGTTTAATTCTGAGTTTAGGGGCAGGGGTGAAAAGATGATTCTATTCCATGTTAATCCTTTTCCTTTGTTATTTTTCTCTGATCTATGTTCTTTATCTTTAGATTTAGATTGTGTCATCTTGCACTTTTTTATTGCACTGTTCTTGTTTCATAAATCTATTGTCTGTGTTGCTCCAGACCTCCAGAGTGATCAATCAAGTTTTTCTGATCCAATATAATGAGGAATTGTTCCATTTCTTTAGCACAATATGTTTAACACATTGTGCGAGCGAATATCAGCTAGCATAGCGCATCGTTTCATGTCAATAACATCACAACCACTTCCCAGTCTTTATAGAACCCAGCTTTTTTTTAATAGTAAGTAAGTAAGTAATATTTATTTATATAGCGCTTTTCCATACCAGGGTCACAAAGCGCTTTAACAATCAAAACAATACTCAAAAAAGTATATACTTTAAAGATCAAGATAATACTGAGAACAACACAGGAGTTCAAGGAAAATCAAGGAAAAGCCTGAACAAATAGAACGTCTTAAGATGTTTCTTAAAGGAGTCAGTAGATCCATCAAGCGCAAAGAGAGAAGAAGATGGTTCCAAAGCTTCCAAAGGAGCAACAGCCTGAAAAGATTTCTCTCCTCTGGTCCTGAACCGTGTTCAGGAACCATCAGTAGATTCTGATCCACAGACCTCAGAGCCCGAGCTGGGGTGTAAGGCTGGATCAGATCAGAGATGTAAGGAGGAGCTTGACCATGAATAGATCTGAAAGGAAGAACCAGAATTTTAAAGTTGATCCTGAAAGAAACCAGTGAAGAGTTTTAAGGATCGGAGAAATGTGAGTTCTTCTACTAGAGCGGGTTAGAATTCTCGGTGCAGAGTTCTGAATCAACTGCAGGCGAGACAGATCCTTCTTGTTAAGACATAATAATATATGACCGAAAGACCAAGAAAAAATCTGCTTTAAAAAAAAAAATCTTACGTGAGAAAAGTATTCAATGACGAACACGGACCCATGTCAATAAAATAGCCATATCTTCAAGTAAACTCCAGATGTTATGAAGGAAAATGATAAACAAGTTCCCCTTGAAAATGAGTCTTTGCTATCAGAGTATTATTATGTTTAACAATGCAGACTCTCCTGCCTAGATTATTTAATCCATCGCTCCCAACATTCCTGATCCTCTGACAAAAGCAGCTCAAAAGATAAACATCTAGTAATTACTGTTCTGTATTTCCAACAGCTCTGGAGATAATCAACCACCTTATCAAACAGCCTCTCGCTGCGAGCACGTGTGTGCAGATGAGGGCGGCGACCGTGTGCAAGTATTTGACATTTTCCCGGCTTCCTCCGGTGCACATGAATAATTCATGGATGTTTGCTGGGATAAATGCAAGCCTGATGAAATTGAAAGTATGTTGCGAAAAGATGCCTTGAATGCGCTTCAGAACGTATGCAAATGCTTTTTAATCCAAGATCGCGGCGCAGTATACGTGCACTTTGATGTGCTGCGGGAACGACCTCGCAAACGTGTTTTTACAGCCACTCGCGTCGAGATGGAGAGTCGTGAAGAAGTCGTCAGGGGTTGAGAAATATGAAGGAATGTAATGCAAGTCAGTCTCTCAAGAGTTGAATGAAGGAGTAAAAAAGATCTAAAGTCTATAGGCAAAGGTGATAAAAGGGGTTCGAAGAATTAAAAAACAAACCAAGAAAAGTTCACATTGGTGGTAAATATAAGTCGCTGAAAGACAAAAAGATTTAGGGGAAACACTCTTGGAGAACCAGCACTCACACTCACCATTTGTTTTTAATTTCCAATTCCAGGCCAGAGTTAAAAAAAAAAGAAAAATAACTGTTTGTGTCAAATATGCCTGTTTTTTTAAGACACAAAGAAACGTATTCAATTTAACTTTGTTGATTTTATCGAACTAATATTTAACCTACAAAACTACAGATAAGCTTTAAAAAATATTGAAAGGTACCTCCTGGGTTGTCCTTCTGACCCCCACATCAAACTCCAGATTCACGTGAGGCTAAAACAAAAAATCTATTTACAAATTCCCGGGCAAAAACAAAGCAAAAAGGACGAGAAGAAAAATCCAAACACTGGTGAGTCCCGGAGAGAGCTGTAACGGGAGCCGGAATATGTTACGTTCCGGCGTCTGCCCAAGACTCCGAAGACCACTTTGGACCTGCCTCTGTCATCAAGAGAGAAAGAGAAGACCAGAAGAGAAAGTTTTGTCAAGAAGGACACTTTTGTGTATCTCAGACGACTTCTTAAACTCAACCGATTCACAGATAAATGCGGTTGTTTTTAATGCGACTTCTCCATGAGATCCTTCTTCAGATGTTGGAGATTAAAGTATGAGGTCTTGTTCACGAGTGAGGGAAGCACAGTCAGCATCTGGTGATGAAAGAATCCTGGAGACGGTAACCATGGAAACCAAAAAAAAAATCTGTGAACGCAGAGTGTTGTTTAAAATCCAAAATAAGGCGGCGGAGTCACTTCTTCAGAGATCACTGGATCACACGTTTGAAGTGGAGCTTCAAAGTTACGCCGGCTTACTGAACCCGCCATTCGTTTCTCTGTTCTCCGAAAAATTTCCATCGTTAAATCCTCGGTGACAAAAAAAAAAATAATCAGGTCGGCCGCGACCAGGGCCCGTGATTGGCCGATAATATCTTGCTCCGAGGTCACCAGTGAAGGGCGCGAGTCCCGCGGGGTTGAGTGACACACTTGCTGTGGAGCCATTACCCTCCAGCAGAGACAGTGTCGCCGGCGTCTCCTCTCGCTGCCGACACTTCTCTGCAGACGTCCGTTTGATCGCGCGCCGTGCTGCGAGTCGCGCCGCCGGGAATCGATGTCTTCAAAAAGCAGGAAAAATTGACGATCTGAGTCTTGCTGAGTGGAAGAAAATGACACGTGGTCAAAAAAAAGTTAAATCTCTTCTTCATTTGGTGTCGATTTCTGTCCCTTAATATGTCTGATTACTTTGATTATTGGAGCATTTATTATTCATTGAAACGAATGAGCAGCTTCTGAAGACTTATTGGAGGATTCTATGTCGAGTCTCTTCGGGATGACTGAGCTACGAAGTATATATCAGTAGTGATGTGTCCGACTGTGTTGAGTCTTCGAAGCGTGTGTCGAGTAATCCAGGAAGATTTTCATGAAGCATGTAGGTAGGTAGGTAGAACATTATTGATACCTCAGGAGGTCTCCTTTGGGAAATTGTTTACACACATTTATATATATATATATATATATATATATATATATATAGTTTCCATTGGACACGCCTTGTACTTAAATCCATCTTTTTGTTTCATTTTGAAAAGGTGAAGTGTCTGTTTTGTTCCAAGGAAATTGGATACAACAAAAACACTTCAATGCTGAGGCATTATAGAGCCCCGCATGAGAGCTTGGAGAAGACCACCGAGACCATTGAAACAACATCTACTTTTAACAATATTTAATTTGATTTACGGTTTTATTCAGGAGAGAGGAGTGCTGTGGATTAGGCGTTGGTTCAAAAGATCATCATCATCATCGAGGACTCACAGCCCTTCACAGTTGGGAGGATGAAGGGTTCAAAAAGCTTGTTAAAGCTTCGAACCCAAACCATGTTCTCCCGACTAGCCAGGTATGCATCAGGTACATGGAGCATTTCCCCCAGTATTACAATATTTAACCTTAAAGTTCTCTCTTCAGGCTTTGAAAGCTATGTTGGAGGACAGATATGAGAAGAAGATGGAGAGGGCCAAATTATCTGTTTCTCAGGCCACGGCTGTGAGCTTGACTGCAGATATGTGGACCTCCCTGAACACTGACTCGTATCTTGCTGTGACATGCCATTTTATAGATGCTAGCACCTCACTACAAACTGTTGTTTTAGGGGTGCAGCATTTCCCTCACACGCATACAGCGGTGAATTTGGCTAAAGTGAAGCAGCACTGATGTCAGAATGGGCTATAAACAGGCAAAGTTACAGGCCTTGTGACAGATGGTGCAGCAAACATGGGTGCAATTTGCAAAGGCAGTTAATGTGTGTCATTCACATTGTGTCACACATTGCATAAACCTTTTCGTGAAGAAAGCACTGGAGCAAAACCCTGTGTTTTCCGCAATAAAGGCACAATCCCACAGAATTCAAGAGCAGCACAGATGCAAAGCCGACTGATTTCTGGTGAAATATTTCTTTAAGTTACTGCTGCAGTTGTGCTTGAGTCAATTACTTTTTTATTTTTTAGGAGAGACTGGTTACCGAAGACCACCCAAATGGGTTGTACATACTTCAAGCTAGTTCAAGAGGTGGACACACATTGGAACAGCACCTACCAGATGCTCCAGAGGATCTATGATCTGAGCTATCCAGTTGGCGCTGCAATGGCAGGATTACCCACCGATATCCCGCCAATTATTTCAGAAAGCTTTACAATTATAGCGGAATGCCTTAAGGTACCTAAAATGACTTACATTTATTATTTACTCTCTCTTACATCTGTCTATCTAGGTTTTGTCTCCATTCCATGACCGCGACTGTGGAGCTTTCCCAAGAGAAGAGGGTTTTCGGATCCAAAGTGATCCCCCTGCTATCCATGCACTGGAGGAGGAGGATCTTGGATTCCTTCAGACGCAGGAGAGTCGAGACTTGGCAGAAAGTCTGAGGCGTTACCTCAGAGAAAAACTATTTACGTACCAATCCCAGAGCCTGACCTCACTGTCTACACTTTTGGATCCCTTTAAAATCGGTTAATTGTACACATTTCCCTTGTGTTATTTTATGTAGTCACTTACATGCAGCTTTTCAGGGAACAAACGATGCTACAGTACAGCAGACCAGGTCGAGGAATGAAACCGTAGATGCTACGGTGGCGGTCAAGACCTACCTGGCAGAACATGATATTAAAAGAAGCGAGGACCCGTTAAAATACTGGGAGAAGTATAAAAATATCCACCCAATGTCTTTACCTTTTAGCAATGAAAATCTTGTGTACCCCAGCTTCATCTGTACCATGTGAAAGGATTTTCTCAAAAGCCGGTGAAATAGTAACCGAAAAAAGAACTGTTCTAATGAAAGATCATTTTTAAACTGATGGCACCACCTACTGACCTCTGAACAACATGACACCGTTTCATTAAGCTTCATCAACACATCATCTGTTAATACTATTAAATATATTGTTTTTTTTTATTATTTACCATTAACATTCAAAGCGTGAACAGAACGAATTTGCTTGTAAAACCTGCTCCTGAGAATGTGTAGTTGTGTAAATCCAAGAATGCACTAAAATAATATTTACCACTATTGGAACTTAACGCTTTACTTCATATTGTCCTTTGTTGCGTGAAATAGACGCAGATGCCTTTAAAAACCACAACAACAACCAACAAATAAATCACATTAGTGGATAATAAGCAGGTTTAAGATCATGTTTATGATTGTGAATAATCGATTTAAAATCGACTCAATAGACACATTATTTCTACATGATGAATATTTATTAAAAAAATATATATGTAAACAATCTTCAGGTGAACTTCCTGACAGAGGTTTCCTCAATAATACGAGCGATGTTCTCGTCAGCAGGTGATATAATGGACTGTGAGGTCACTTCCTTTATGACTCAAGTGTTTCTTTTCTGCCAGTTTCATCTCAAATCATTAACTTTCATTTGTAATAAGTTCTCTGTTCCACAGATTTTTGCTGTGGAATATATGCTCCTTGTTTAAATACAAATTGAAACACATTTTAATTTTACTCATCATGACATCAAAGAGAATAAACTAAATTATTTAAAAACTAAAGGAAAGCCATTATAACGATTCGCACCAGAACATCAGATACTTCCTAACAAATTATCAACAACGCACTCAAATAAAATAATAATGTAAAAAAATAAAAAAAAAAAATGTCAAGAGTGGGACTCGAATCAGCAAAACTTCTCGTCCTTAAACTTCCAACATTGTGACGAGTGCTACTAATTGAGCTAACGGACCTGACGGGTCAATGCGAACCCTGTCAGAATTCTTATGAGATGTATGTTTGGCTGAAGTAAATAAACATGACATCACTGACTCAGAAAAGCGACCCATAGATGTAAAGAATGACGACACAAAACAGTTATAAACACAACATCTATCAATATCGATAATTTCTAAACAAGGATCTGTCTCGCCTGCAGTTGATACAAAACTCTGCAGCCAGAATTCTGACCTGCTCTAGTAGAAGAACTCACATTTCCCCCGATCCTTAAAACGCTTCAGTTTCTTTCAGGACCAATTTTAAAATTCTGGTTCTTACGTTCAGAACTATTCATGGTCAGACCTTCCATCAGTGAACTGATCCAGACTTACACCCCAGCTCGGGCTCTGAGTTCTGTGGATCAGAATCTACTGATGGTTCCTGAACACGGTTCAGGACCAGAGGAGAGAAATCCTTCTAGACTGTTGCTCCTAAGCTTTGGAACGATCTCTGTGTTTGATGATCTACTGACTCCTTCAAGAAACATCTTAAGACATTATTTGTGCTTTCCCTTGATTTCCTGAGACTCCTGTGTTGTCTTTACCTTTTAAGTATATATTTTAATGGGTTATTTTTTTATTGTTTAAGCGCTTTGTGACCCTGGTCTGGAAAAGCACTCTATAAATATTCATTACTTACAATAGAAATATAGTTTATCATTGTGATAAATTCTACAAACATAAAGAATCATCACTATTCATGATTATTTTAAAACTAAAAAAAAATAAAAACATAAAAAAAACAGCCAAATCAGTGGAGCGCCCTCTATGGGCCAGTCACCACCGCTCTTCACTTTAGAAAAGTTTGTTTCTCCCAATGAATGACACCCAGTGTTTGGACATATTTTGGTTTGAAAACAAATGAAAGCAGTTACGACTTCGTCAAGAGTCATGTGGTCTGTAAATTCTTCAACACCAGAGTCAAGTACTCGACAATACTACAAATATATCCTTGTTACTACAGTATCACTATATATCATAGAGACAGGAACTGCACTGGTAAGATGGTGAATGTGTGTAAACATTGTCAAGTGCTCTCTCTGCAAATAGTTTCTCTGAGGATTCTCTAATGAAAAGCGCTACGACGAGGGAGCAGCTCTTCAAGAAGTTGGACTCGAGCCTCCTGATGTTCGGGGGTTGCTGGATTTTTGCCGCAGCAGAAAAACCCACGAGGCCGAACAAAACCCTCAATTACCCCTCGGCTCGGAGCTCCAGAGGATTTGGAAGATGGGGGAGTCGTAGGGTTGAACAATGGAAAATAGGGACTCGTGGGCTTTAAAGTGCTTTAAAGTGCCTTTTGGAAAAGGCTTCACACTCGCGTGCTCGCAGGAAAAAAATTGACTTTTGATCAAGAGTTGAGCTTCAAGGACCGTGAACTGCTTGTTATTTACTTTCATGAAAATAACATTTAATTTCACAAATTTTACCTTTTCATTCCCATTTAAACACTGTTTTTTTTTAAACACAATTAAAATTTAACATGGAATTAAATACATCTATTTCAAATAAATGCATCATTATAATGTTTTTCAAACGTACACTTGAGTTAATGATTCTTGGCATAAGATTATAAAACAAAACCAATAAACAAAAACATATACATGTTGCGTGCATCATTTTAAATATGATTTATTCCAAATATATGAATAAAATATAAATTTTATCATCCAATTTTTTAAAAATATTTTTGTTGTTAAATTGTTCAAATATTAAGATTAAAATATAAAACCTAGATTGTGTAGTTCTGATGTTGATATTTAATATTTGTCTTCAGTGTCCAGAGGAAGACGTTGGCAGAAAAGCTGGATGGATTTTTCTTCATCTAAAGATCCTCTTTGTTCTCCAGATGTCTTTGAGCGTGAAGGTCCCTCTCATGTGTGACATCAAAACCAGCTGCAGACCCTCTCCTCAGAGAAGCGACACATGAAGGGGGGCTTCACTTCACGGGGTTCCTCCTCTCACCGACCGTCCTGCCGACCTCTCATCATCATCAGACGCCTTCTGCTGTGATGACCCTCCAAGAGAAACATCATCCACTCTCGGACCCAAAAAGGTTTCTAGATGAGGTTTGGATTTGAGTCGAGCATTTGGACTTCACTCTGAAACAAACATTAAAACTTCTTTTTCCAAACAATCAAGGGCGAAAGTGGGTGAAGGAGTCTCGGCGTGTGATGGTTCAACGCCGTTACCTGTCATGTCTCGTCTCCACGGGCGAGTGCGGACGAAGGCGGGCTGTCAGGGCGGCTGACGAATGTTGCCTCCAGAGCACATGCCAGGGGTCACCTTTGACCTCGCACATCACACATGACGGAATATACATGGACTTGATTATGTATCTTTTCAGTCGTTCGTTTTCTTACGGTTATGGGGGTTTGAGGGGGGCTATCCCAGTGTTCTTCAGGCGTGAGGGGGACACACCATAAGACACACAACCATTCCATTCACACTTGTACCGACAGACAATTTGTTCCCAAACAACATCTATAGGTTCTTGGACTGTGGGAGGAAACCGGAGTACCCGGAGATCGCGCTCATGCCTGAGTCACCTTGCGACCATGTCGTTTTTCTTACGTAATAAAAAGGTGCAAAACGAAGAAATGTCATCAAAATGATGGTCAAAAAACATAATTTGTGAAAAATTAGGATTTGGAAAGTGGCGGACGGAGTTGGAAAGAGAACCAATGATAGTGGAAGTTATGTCGTGCGTATGGAGAGATGCTAGCGCGAGGCATTTGGAATCAATACACTGAAAAAAACAGCAGGTAAGTGTTTTAAATAAGGGTGTTGGGTTTATGTTTCCACAACATACCTGTACATGAACTCAACCTTCTACACCTGGCTGGAGGAGGATTGAAGCTATTATTACATCGTAATGGACTCCGCTCTCGTAAACTCTCGTTCGCCCAGATTTCAGAGCAACTTTATAAAGTAATAAGTTCAAAACATGGTCATGATGAGGAACTTACTGCACTTGGAGAGGAAGACTTCAACATTTCAAATTAATAATTGATTTTTTTTTCCTCTACTGGCATTGCTGCGATTGTTGGAAATAAATCAAACTGTGTCTCTGCAGTCATTCCTTAACAAAGAGGTTCATGGTCAATGTTTTTAACCTTAATACTCTTCGTCAACATCAATCTATTGTAATCTAAGTCGACTAAAATTACGTCATTTCATCGACTTTAACTAGACCAAAGAACACTCATGCACCAGTTCTAGTACAGGACCCGTCACACACCAATAGATTTATAGAAGCCATTGATCATTATAAGACATCTTGGCTGCGAAAGCAACGACAAACTGCAAGAACACACGGCTGGTTCTGACAGAGTTGTTTTTTTTCTGAATTAGAACCAACTGTCGTCGAAGCCGATGACCACTTTAAACTTATTATTGCAGGACTTCTATAGGTCTTTCCTGATCCCTTTTTAATTGTCCTTTTTTTATGCGAAATCCCTCGTTTTTAGATTTAAATATGTTTTTATAATTGATATTTTCTCCAATTTGTATGATATGTTTTAATCAAATGCGTCTCAACGCCTGGAACTAACTGGACTGAAGTTCACGTAGTGACTGGAAATAGAGACTCGACTCAAGCGAGAATAAGTTTAACAGTTTAATAAAAAAATAAAAAACAAGGAACCAGCACAAATATACGAAGAAATTAAACATACGAGAAAGAGACGTAGCTGTCAACACACACACACACAGGGGGGAAAAGATGAAGCAGGAAAACAGTGATTTGGATGAAACCCAAACTCACAGAATACACAAGAAAGATAAAGGCAATGAATCAGAGCAAGTGTGGATCCTGTCAACAAGGAACTGAAACCAGGAAGCTTAAGTAGCAGATGCAGGTGATTGAACGCTGATTGCTGATTGGTGCCAGGTGTCTGTCAATACCTGTCAAGGTGAAGACAGAAGCGACGGAAAATAAATAACAAAATGAAATGTGCAAAACAGATCCTGACGAAATGCACGTGAAATTCAATGATAAATTAACTATTAGCTCAATTTAATTTAGTTAATATTCTTTTTTTAAACTTTTTTTTTCATATGGTTCTTGTTCTTTCTTTCAGCTACAACAGTATATACACATTTAATTGAGCAGACACTTGAACCACTTGATTCATCGACTTGGACTATGGAGTACATCTCAGTCACACCTGTGCCGCGCCACCAATGACATGAAAGGTTATCAGGTGCTGCTTTACCAGCCGTGGTCACGCCACGCTCGTCATCCATCGCCTTCATCACCCTCGACCTTTACAGCGAACCTCATCTCATCGCTGACGCCGGCGCTAGAACGAATGGTCTCCTCGGTCGGCGAATTCATTCCATTTCCTCTCGCAGGTGAAGAAGGGATTGTCGGAGCGGTTGGGAAAGCCACAAGAACCCCGGAGAGTAATCTGCCGCCGCCTGGTACTGAGAAGATGAATTGGACGCCGCGATACTTCCCTTCAGTGTTCGGCGGAGGAGACGGAACAAATCCTCTTGTTGTGATTTCTCTCTTCATTCTGGAGGCAATAATACAATTCTGGCGCCGGGTTTGCGGTCGTGGAGGCTGTGCCAGGGTTTGTCTCCGGCCGGTTGTTTGGCACTTTACGTTTATTATTCCGATTTGGCAGTGGAGTTGAAAACTTCTTTTTTACTCCAGGCTTCGTCCAGATGTAGATTTCAGCGTCGACACTGGAGTTGAGGTCGTTGGTATGCAGGGTGGAGGGGGGCGTGATTGACGTTTAAAGATCTTGAACTTGATAGATTTTCAGTTCACCATAGCAACAACCTCACGATGGATCATCCGGATTTGATGTCCCTGTCAAGAACGCTCAAATCGACGGGATACGTGTCGCGACTTATACTTGCCCTGAGAGTGATCGCTGCCTTCAGAGAGTCCTCCACCAAGAATCTCCAGTCCAGACATAAACGCATCTTTTCGGATCCAATCTTTTTCTCCATCATTTCAGAGAAAAATAAGTGCTTTTTAAAGATAAAGCTAATTAGACGCCAACAAAACTTTATTTTACAAAACACCTTTTTAATTTCCTATGGAGCCCCTGAATGCACATAACCGTTTTTACTTTTTTATGGCCTCGTTAAACGAGTGGGCGCTCGATTAAAAGCTGCCACGCCAATGATTAACAGTTCATACACACTCGCGTAAAGGCTTTTACAAGCTCATATGAAGATTATTGCAAATGGCGTGATATTTTTGCTGGAAGTTTACGCTCGATAAATAGTTTTGATGACTTTGATACTCTTTATTAATCTCCTGCAGACAGCTTTACACTTTTTATGCTCATGTATTCACTATTAGGTTAGTAAGTAAATGATAAATGACTGTTACGTCTATAGCGCTTTTCTATGCTTTTCAGCAGATTTACACAAAGTTATGCATTCACACACACACAATGATGGGAGTAGGCTGCGACGCAGCAGGCCAGCTCAACCATCAGAAGCAATCAGGGTTAAGTGTCTCGTCCGGAACTAGGATTGAACCCAAAAACCTTTCAGGATAGAAGCCAAACACTCGACCACCTGAGTTATGACAATAGCTCAATTTGTTCCCATGAACCTCCCCGGTACCAATACGTGGTGGTGGTAAAGAAGGACACAGACACAGTAATGAGTTGAAGAGAAGTTGGAGACACAACTTACATGATCATGGACCTTGGCAAAGCAGAGATCAATCACAGAGACGTCTTTGAGGCGCAAAGTTCTAACGAAATGGCAGATCTTTTATAGTATGAATATTCAGGTAAACGCATCTGGTCATTCCCGCTTGTATGATTGGACAGCTACTCTAAACACTTAGCTTCTAAGATGGCCGTGCCGCATGATAGTTGTGGAACCTTTGTGGAGTTCTAGAGAGAATCTGCTTATCAATCGACTTACGCAGATGTCTGTCCTTGGCACCATCGAGAGATTCCTTTGTCTCTCTGAGTGTGAGTGTAGGCTTGACCTGACCTGAGAACAGCTGAGCACGTGGGTTTAGATCTTATGATGTGTTTTCTAACTATTCTTAACTTGATTTAAATAAGGTTGTGGTTCTGGTGACTGAAAATGTTGATTTCTCAGATTTAGAACGACTGATATTGGTTCTTGACCCAAATCTGTTTAAGATGTTCAAGTTCAACTAATTAGTTAAACCCCGACAACAATATGAGCGACTAACAGCATCTTCATTCCTAGTAGTTGATCCCTCCAAAATGTGTGTGAACCTCTGGACCTTAGAGGTTATTTCTTTGCATCTGTACACAACTTTAAAGCAAACCAAGCCATTCAAATGTATTTTGAAAACATGTTTTCTGATCCAATCCTTTTCACAACCTTTCCATTAAAGGGAAGATGAAGCTGATTAAGGTGTCCTTGGAAAGCAACATGACAAATACTGAACATGGAGGCAGGTCACTTTACACTGCGGACATTTTGATTTTGCTTTGAAAAGGTTTGGATTTTAAAATGTGTTACTTATCTTTTCACAACCAGGGTTCAAAAAGTTTCCTGTTTGGTGACTGACATTTTGAAGATTCAAAACAATTCCTCTTTGTTAGGATGATACCTTAAAATGGTTCTTTACCAAAATCTGCAAAATGAGATACTTCAAGGCAAATTGATCTTAGGTTAAATTAATATAATCAGTTAAACCCTGTTAACAATCTAAGCAACTAACATCATCCTGACCAGTTGATCTGTTTCAAAAAGTTGCTGTTTTGGTGACTGAAAAAAAAAGGTTTATTAACCCAGAGCTTCCTAAAGGGGTATAAAAAGCTTAGTTTGAGGCGATACTTTCAGGTTAATTGATCTTAGTTTCAAGATCAACTAAACAGTTAAACCCTGTCAACAATCCGAGTGACTAACAGCCTCCATATACCGAGGTGATGCTCCGTCCAAAATGTGTTGAATTCTGAGGGTTGCCGTCTCGTGACTCGAGTCCCCTGATCGTTAGCATGGAAACATTTTGATTGCATGTCTGCGGCTGTTAATAATTAAAGGCACTAAACCACTGCCGTTATTGCTGTATAATTAATCAAAGTACGGCTTCTAGAACTTATTATTAATGATTTGGAAATCCTGTTGTGCACATTTACTACCCGGGCTTGGCTCGGAGATATTATATTCCCCCGGACCCTTGAGAAAACACCCCCATCGTAAACTTTGAAAGACCGTCGAACGTCTGTCCCGCATCTCCCTCCAAACTGGCTGCGAGCGCCGCCGTGCATTAATGGATGGTATGGAAATGAAAACAGAGGATTAAAGATTAATTCGGGGGTTTTAGTGTCGTACATAATTGCCGGTTGGAAATTCATTCCACGGGCGTTTCATCAGGAAAATTACATGCCGTGTTTTCTCCCGTTGAACTGTGAGCCAGAGCTGACTTCAGCCAAAGTGTCTTCTCTTGGCAGTCGAGCGCGTCCTTAATTCCTCCGTGAAAACCTCTGCATTAGTGGGAGTAAAATATCACTTTATAGACTGTTGTGATCACTGCTCTGGCTGCAGGAGTTACGTCTTGTCGCACACCTGAGGTTGAGACACAGATCTTCATCTCATCTTGTTAAATTCTACTCTGAGTCTCGCTTGGATGTCCGAGGCTCTCTAAGAACTGGACGCTGGTAGCAACCCCCCCCACATCTCTATCTCTAACAAGACACTTTTATAAGAACTCATCTGGAAGGCATACTGAGGATCGTGGTCTTGGAATTAGACATACTAATGCTGACTGAACCAACGGAACCTCAAGATCCTTTTGTCCTGGACCAGAGGAGTAATATGAAATTTGGCTCAGCAACGAAATGTACCCATGAATTATTGTCAAGTTAGGAATCTGACAAAACTAAATAATTTAATTCAACTCTACTTTCTTTTGCTCATCTTTCGTTCTGAAAAACTGACTAGAATACAGTAAAACACAGCTGGTTTTAAATAAAGCAAACAAAGGTTAGTGTTCTTAGATGGCTTATCTGAGTAAACCCGTGTGTCCCATTGAGACATTCCAACAAATTTAATTGCCAAATTAAACCAAGCACTGTTTTAAAAACACAAGTATTGAATAACATGTAGATACCTTTGCTTGGATACATTCCAAAACACTACACAAAAGCTCAGTCATTTTCCTACACTTACTTCGGCAACCAAGTGTCATGTTTTTATTTTGATTTCAGGGCAGTGTTATTGTCTTTAAAAATTAGTTTTAAGAGAGTTTTTCAACCATTACTGAGAGTTTTTGTCTGTTTAAATGTGAAAAAAAACGACTTCCTGCTCCGTCTTTGATTTTCTTCCATATCAGAAGAAAAAAGAAAGTTGGGAACAATTTACGTATTGATGTATATAACATCTTGATAATCTTGATATGTTTACAACAGAAGGATTTAACTACTACAAGGGAAAAGGGTAAATTAGTAAAGAGAACTGGTTGATGAAAGCACAAGTGTTGGCTCACTATCTGGCAGCTTGATATTTCTCATATTTCCTCAAGGTATTATCACGTGATATAAATCTTACAAAAGAGGTGGAAGAAAAGAAGTTAATGGATTAACTGAACATGATTTTGTCAGTGAGCCTCCTACCCTCTGACGCAATCTTTACACTTTTGGCCCAAAGTTTGATGAACTATTGTTCAAATTGTTTCTACCTGTCACTGCTGCCGTACACCCCCACACACACCCCCTCACACACGCACACTTTATTCGTCAGGTGAGTGATGGCCCATGATGAACGCTGTCACTCTGTCACCTGTGAAGAACTACCGCTGTGGGAAATATTTAAATAAAAAAGCTCTTTCCAGAGCCAAACAAAAGCCTAGGTGGAAGATTGACAGTCGCTTGACGTCAGAGACTCACAAACAAAAGAGCAATGAAGCAGAAGGAAAATAATTCAGGGAGGATTTGTCCTGAAAGCTGCTGAAATGCCAAAATATATGCTCAGTTTTACAACGTAAAGTTCATGGCGAGGACTCGCAACGACCCCTGGAGGAATGCGTGAATGTTCTACATGATAATTATACTTTGCCTCCGGCTCTTTATATACTGCTTCGACTCAATGAGCTTTGTTATTCACCACATAAAGATCATTCTCTGGTTTTAATGAAGCGTCGACAGCTGTGATGTTGACACTCAGTCAACGGTTCCTTCGACTCCGACTCGTCCTCCCGACACCCCCCAAAACTTCAATTTAGAGATGAGGAACGTTTGATCAGGAAGAACTCGACGCCGCCGGTAGAGTCTTGTTGTCTTAGAACTGTCACTACGAAAGCACCATCCAAACACAGACCAGACTCACCTGCACATGAGTCAAGAGCTACACATTCTTGTTAAAACAAATCCTCATTGATCTGTAATCGAAAAAAACACAGCGACAGTGATGAGTTTATTGAGAGGGAGTGAGTCCAAGACAGAGCTGTGTTTCTTGAGTTAGAAAATGAGTCTGAAAGTAATTAAGTAATTATATATTTATATAGCGCTTTTCCAGACCAGGGTCACAAGTCGCTTGAACAATCAAAACAATACTCAATAAAATATATATAAGGTCAGGATCACCATACAAACATAATCTGAAAACCTGCACGATAGATTATGGAGTTAGAAAAATAATTTTTCAGTGTTATTTCACATGTTTGAGTCAAAAACCATCATATAGAAACATTGGTTTAGTTTCAGTTCAAGGAATGTTTCAAGTTTTACCACACCTGAACACTACTATAATTGAATAAATCTTGTAAATATGTCAAATAGTTCAAAATCCTTCATCTCAGTTTGATTCTCCATGTCTGTTTAGAGTTCTTAGTGTAGTAAATGTAAAGAAAATGTCTCTATTTTCAACGTAAACTAGTCAAAAACTCACATGTCATGTGGAATAACAGCCAGAAAATGTAATTTATCTTGAATAAATGGACAAAAACAATCCACTGAACATCGATTTAAAAAACAAGCGACCATGAAATGGTAAATCATGATTGTATTTTCTGGTTTACTCTGTAAATAATGGGATGGTTGACATAGCAACACATATCTGACCAGTGATTCTCTGCAGCAGATCGGGGGAGGAAGCTGTTGATTCTGACCCTCCTGAGAATAAATGGAGGAGATCAAAACGAGTACATTTGTTATTTCCACGCTGCAGTTTTTAAATCGCCGGGCCGGAGAGAAACATTAGCTGATGGAGGTTAATACAAAGCAAACTGAGAACGCTAACTCGGCACATTTGTTCAGCTGTTCAGCGAGCCCTTCTCTGCCGAAGTAAACATATTAATCTTTTAGTTAAAGCTTTATCTCACTTTAAATGTTCAGTTTTATTACCATTATTCACGTTTGTTTTTTGTTGCCGAACGAGAGGAAAACAAGCTCAATCGTGTCTGATGTGGACAAATGACTGGAGCTACTTTCACGTAATTGAATCGCCCTCAAATGGCAACATACCTGACACACTCATGGATCTTGATTTCAGATCCCGGTTTTGCTTCGCCGCGCCACCATTTCTCTTCATGGCGCCGACTGACCTTTGTTTTTAGGGATTTGAGTTTCTCGAACAATTGTGCCAAGAATCTCCGGATGTGTTTTTGCCGTGAACCACCAGAGCGGGAGGTGAACTGTACCAACAATCTTGTCTGATATTGACGAGTTTAGCGTCTGGTTTTATATCAACTAGTCATAGTAGACCTGCAGTGAAGACCAAGACTGATACTAGCACATTTTCTACCACTGATTCCATTAGCAGGCTTATCCCAGCTACCACGGACGAGAGGCCAGGGACTCCCTAAACGATTGTTGTTCCAATTCAGAACAAATTGAACAATTCCTGAGGAAGGAAACAGGAGTGCCCGGAGTAAACCCACAAAAGCACCGAGAGAACATGCCTCACAGAAAAGGCCACAAGTTGCCTCAAGCTGGAAGCAAACCTTCAACCTTCTCGCTGGCAGTCACATCTGCAATATGTCGTTGAAATGTCACCCGAGACGCGTCACATAGAGTACGAAGTGGATCGACGTTTTCACATTGCATTTGATACTTATACTTTGAGGGGGCATTAGCTAGCAAGCATTAGCATCTTTGGGAAATATCCGCCAAGAACCCGAGACCACGAAAACAAAGGTCTCAACACTAAGAGTTTTCAAGATAACTTTGATTCCAATTCAAGGTAGTTCCCGCTAACCAATGTTTTTAAAGCAGTTGTCCTGACTTAGATGAATACAATAGAAAAAAACATTTCATCCACAAAACTGTTTTAGTCAAGTATGCGAGAGAGAGACCTTGATTTACAGTGCTGAAGAAAGTTCATTATTTAAAAAAAAAAAAATTAAAATAAACAAGGTTTTTCAGTGAAAAATCCTTGAGTTGAAATGGAACAGATCTTACACGAATTTGTGTTTTTGCTTTTGAATAACACATGGTGGGGAGGGGGGGGGGGGGGGGGGGGGGGGGGGGGGGGGAGGGAGGGGGGATGGATGGATGGATGGATGGATGGATGGATGGATGGATGGATGGATGGATGGATGGATGGATGGATGGATGGATGGATGGATGGATGGATGGATGGATGGATGGATGGATGGATGGATGGATGGATGGATGGATGGGTAGGATAGATGGATGTCCTTGCATTCAGTGTGTCAGTGACAGTTGTATGTTTGAAATTGCAAATACAACCCTGTCAGCCATTAATTCAACATAGAAGTCGTTTGGCGGCCATTTTGACAAAGTCATGAATGAAAGTTGAGAGTTTTTATCCATATCAACGAATTATCTAAGATACAAAACTCGACCCTAACTTCAAGGCTAAAGGTCTCAAACTATCAGATTTCTTTCAGGACTAGGGAGCATATGGTTGATCAAACTCTTCTAAACTCTCGAGAACCCAGTAGTGGGTGTATTGACCCACATCCAGGATGACAGCCACACTCCTAGTCCAGTATTTTCTCACTCCTGTCATCCACAATTTAATGACTTCACTTCAGAGTGACGTGGGGACGTGAAGCAGCATCGAGAGAAGATGAAACAATAATCTTAAAAAGCTGTTTTATTCTCCTACCGTTTAGTTTTACCGTCGGCTTCATTCGGAAGTAAAGACTGAACCTTCGACTTCAAAAAGAAATATTTTTCATCACGGAGAAGAAAACTCCCCGAAACAGAGATTTTTTTTTATTTATTTTTAGTCTCTAATCACGAGGCATCTTGGCGGAGTCGTGATTGAAGTGTGACACAAAAGCAAACCCGGCCAATCTTTCTGATTCGGCGACGCTGGGCTGATGCGAGAGTGAAAAACGGAGCCTCTAATTATCGCGGAGCACAGTGGGGCAGCTCCCCTCACGCTGGGTGACATTTTGATTCGAGAGGGAATAATGAAAGCAATCAGACGCTCGCCCCGGCGCCCCCGCTGGGCTCGCAGCCCGTTTGTGGCATGTTTACCGTCGGAGCCGAAGACGTCGCCCCCACCTCCTCCCGGGTCTGGGGGGCGAGGAGAAGATATGATGACACTGGCGTCCAAAGAGGGGAGATCATTGAACGTTCTTTTGTTGTTTCTAACTGGAAACAGTTTGGATAACGTTCATTCTATGATGATACGATAATAAAAAGTCATGAAGTATAAAAAGATCCATCGATTAAAACAACTCACACCAGTGTCCCTGAACCACAATGTTACTGAAGAACTGAGGCTAATATGTGAAGGAAGACTCAAAACATATCAAAGTTTCTTATGTGCACGTCATAGTTTCATTTTGATTAAAACTGTCCAAAGAATTCACAATTTAAATAATCAAATTTATCTTGAGATCAGTCCTTTAAGAAATGTAAGAATCGAGGTTCCCTGGGTCGTATGTTCTGGTCATTCAATAGTCTAAACAAGTATTGTATTGAAAGTTTTTGCTACTATTTTAGATAAAAAAAAGCTCCTTTCTATGACGAAATCCGGCTTTCACTTACCCAAAAGTTTGTGTATTTGCTAGAATCTGGAAATATGATACCTATCACGATACAAGATACGATACATTGTGATACTGTAGTAACAAGGATATATTTGTAGTATTGTGGAGTACTTGACTCTGGTGTTGCAGAATTTACAGACCACATGACTCTTGATGAAGTTGTTACTGATCTAAATTGGTTTGGAAACCAAAATATATCCAAACATCAGCTTTAAAAGCTGCTGGGGACGACTGTGTCCTCTCGTCCTCAGTCACCTCCGGGTCCTTGCAAGATATCATTTGAACTTTGCCTGCAGAGGATGTAATGACTGTCGCCATCCAGCGGCCAGAAGTTTAATTGCAACACAAAAATGAACTGGTATTTGAATGAATTAGTATTTGCATGTTGATTTTTGCAATTTGCATCTTAAATTGATACAGTGCTGTTGAATTTTGATACAGTATCATGAATATATATATATATATATATATGTATATATTGCAGTATAACACTGTATAATTGCACAGTCAAAAAAACCCATTTCAGATCCTTTATAAACATTCCTTGATAAATGAATCAACGTGTAGAACTGAAACAACCAGCAACGAAAAAAACCAAAAGGGATACTTTTTCAACAAACCCAAAAAAGCCCTGATATTAAAAAAGTTATTGAAAAGTTCTCAAAGAAAGTAAAGCTTCTGGTCTTCAGCGCCAGCCAAACATGAGTAACAAGAATTAATCATGTGGAAAAACAAGGAGAAACTCCAACGAAAACTTAAATCCACTTCCTCACAGATACAGTACTCAGGGACTGAAAACTAAGATGTAAAAAAAAACATTTACAGATACAGAAAACAGTTCATTAGGACTGAGAGAGATTTCATGTCTACGAATGTATAATCACTGCCGGTCTAACCTCAATAAAAACTCCTTTAAGAGAATAAAACGACTTCAAAGACTCACTTTTGTGGGATTGTGCAGATTTTTTTCTGGTGGTTGTCCCAGCTAGTTGGGGAAAGAGGAGGCAGTTTGTGGAACAGCGAGCATAAAGATGGTCATAATGTCGATGAATCCACTTGATCGGTGATGCTTAAGCTCGTCGCCCGTCATGTTTGCTAAGACGCCGATCCGAGTCGCTCACGTGGTGAAAACGTCGATCTGACATGAGATCTGATTGCTTTCCCCGCGGCGTCCACTTTGAACACGACGAGGAGAATCCCACCAGGGTTTATTTATTCTTCGCCACGATGACGGCGGTGCGGAGAAGCTGCTGTCGTGTGATTGATCACATCTTGTTAATGACAAGTGATACGAGCTTCAGCCGCGGGGACGTGTTTGAGCTCGGGATGGTGTTTCAGAGACGACTGATGTGCGAGATCGCAGGGGCAGCAAAGAGCTCCAGAACCGCTAATAAACCTCCACTGACTTAAGTGAACAGCTGTTGCTCAGGAGTTTGCAAACTACTAGAGTGATGAGGTTTCATGATACAGTTATCAAAGCTTAGTAGGCGGAGCCCCATGTTTAAACAAATATTATACAGTAGAGATAAGAGAGCGACATCTAGTGGCCTTTGATTGTGACGACACTCTTTCATGAAGCCTCAACAACATGTCACTTCTAGATGATTAGATGCAAGATACAGAAAAAAAAAGACTGATACAGACGGACAGAAGGATAGACAGAAAAATACAAAAATAAAGACAGATGAATAAATGGATGGACAGGCAGAGGTATGTGTAGAAGAATGGATGGATGAATAGAAAGACATACAGATAAAAGAAAAAGATGGGTGGATAGAAATATGGACAGATGGATGGATTCATTAATTTATGGATGGATTGATAGACGGAGGGACGGGATGGGTGATGGACAGATGCCAAAATAGACAGCCGGATGGATGGATGGATGGATGGTAAAAAAAAGACTGAAAGACAAATGGAAAAAATAGACAGATGGATGGATACATGCGTGTGGACAGACTGGTGGATGGATGGATAGAAAGACAGACTGATACAAAAATTGTCAGACAGACGGATGGATGGATAGACAGATGGATGGATGGATGGATGGATGGATGGATGGATGGATGGATGGATGGATGGATGGATGGATGGATGGATGGATGGATGGATGGATGAATGGGTGGATAGAAAGGCAGATGGATCCAAATGGATGGATGGATGGATGGATGGATGGATGGATGGATGGATGGATGGATGGAGAGGCCGATAGATGGTTTGATTTATGAATGGGTGGATAGAAAGACAGATAGATCCAAAAATTGACAACCTGACGGACAGACAGACAGACAGACAGACAGATGGATGAATTTATGAAAGGGTGGATAGAAACGGAAAGAAACTAAAACCAACATGTGAGAAGCAGAAAAGTGTTCAAATCCTCAACAGCTGCAGGCTCCGTGTCGACGACTAAACCTGTTGTGTCGACATCACGACCAGCATAAGAGCAGGAAGAGAGAAAGAAAGAAAGGAAGAAAGAAAGAAAGAAAGAAAGAAAGAAAGAAAGTGTTTAATCTTCTTCAACATGGAGGAGCCGACGTGTGTGTTCAATGTATCCAGAGATCCCTCGTGGACTGATGATCTTCCACACAATGTTTTCCATCTGCTGCTGTAAATAATGTCCTGACGCTTCTTAAGAGGCGTCCAGATGATCCGTGACCTGCAGCATCAACACCACGGCGGCTGAAAAGAACCTCCGGGACGCTTCTTCGGGGAGTAATTGAATTCACGTGAAGGAATCGAAGCGAGGCCGGAATAATTAAAGGCATTACTTAAGAAAGCAGAAGAGCATGTGGTCGTGATTGGTCGATTCCACACTTGTGACCTGAGGTGGTCGACTCATGATCATCTTTCCTTATGTCTTTCATTTAATCTAATATAAATATTATTATTTTATTGTATATGAACACTTTAATGCAATTTGTCTTACTCCACTTTTATTTAATATATGTATCTTATTGATTTTATTCAACAAATTGACATTCTACAAAACTACAATGGTGTTAGCATGTTAGCATTAGCACATTATGTTGGAAAACAATAGTATTTTTTTATGTGTATGTGTTTTTGTTTAAAAATCCATTATCTGTATAAGAGGTTTGTTTGCTGATTCTTAAAATGATTATATATATTTGTAAGTTGCCATAAACATAGTGAGCATCACCTTTTTTTTAAACTTATATAGGTTTTGAACTATTTTTAAAAAATTTTTGTATTGCCTTTTTGGGTGATCTGGCTCAAACGGTAAAGTTACAAAAAAGCTTGTGTCCGAGGAAGTTGGGGGTTCAATCCCAGCTACAAAGTAGATAGTGTCCCTGAGCAAGACACTCGACTCGGATCGCTCCTGGTAATGAACCGGGTCGCAGCCTACTCCCATCATTTGTTCATCTCTTTGTTCTTGTTCTTATTTTTATTTTATTTTTTCATGAATAATTGCTGTATTGCTGTGTCTAATTGGAGAAAAAAACAATTTAGACCAATAAAGTTGTACCTAACCCTAATCATGTGTGACCGTGTGCCTCACTGGGTAAATATGTTTGGATAAAATTACACATTGTATTCAACCGGGCTATTTGTTTTTTTTAATTTTTATAAATGTTTGATGATGTTCTTAATGTTGTGATGGATTTTTTAAATGAATCATGTTTTTAATTCTGCTCTTAAATAAAGCACTTTGTGACTCCTGACCGTCTGAAAGTGCTTCATGAATAAAGATGATTATAATTATATTATTAGAGTGTTTTTTACAGCTTTTGTTCTGCCGATAATTACTGTTTATGAGGTGAATGTGTTGTGTAGACGTCTAAAAATAAAGGGAGGATAAGTCCCCGTGGGTGTCGTGTCGAGACACGAACCGAGGGTTTTCGGATCAGGCCGGCAATCTTCCATCCCAGCGTGAACCTGCAAGACCGGACAAGAAGGTAGAAGATTGATCTCAGTGGGACTGATGAAGATTGAGACAGAGATTGTGTTCTTCCCTCTCAGCCGGAGCTGATGTGTGCGATGAAGACTGCTTTGTTCATTTGGTTGTTTCGGAGCCACTGGAAATAATAAAAAAAAAAAAAAAAGACGTTCTGGACTTCCCACGCCGCCACACGGTCGCGGTTCCTCGTCTGGATGGCTCGAGCAGATGTTGCGTTCAGCAGCAGACGCAGGTGCGTTCGCGGTAACTTTCATTTTTAGCGGCGTAACAAGTCCGCGAGCAGCCGCTCTCGCCCGCCCTCGCTCCTCCTCCGCCTGTTGCGGCTAAATTTGTCTCAATATGAGGACATTAGCGCGAGTCACAAACAATTAGCTTCAGCATCCTGGTGTCTAATTGCAGTCTGCCCGGCAACACGGCGCAGGAAGATGTTTCCTTTCATTATTCCGGCCCACG
Source organism: Callionymus lyra (assembly GCA_016630915.1). Classification (NCBI taxonomy): domain Eukaryota; kingdom Metazoa; phylum Chordata; class Actinopteri; order Syngnathiformes; family Callionymidae; genus Callionymus; species Callionymus lyra. Next base: position 18,677,511 of record JACEEU010000687.1, on the reverse strand, counting down.
CGGGTCCAGGGAACCGGATTCCACACAACGGCCGCCGTCGCCGTTGGAAATTCCTTCTGGAATGTTCCTCCAGTATTGAACATTTTTTCTGTGAAATACTTTTTCTGTGCAGAATGACATCAGGGGGGGGGGGGGGGGGGGGGGGGGGGGGGGGGGGGGGGGGGGGGGGGGGGGGGGGGGGCTTCCTGCTTCTACTGAAGCTGTTCCGGGATCTGCTATCCTGGTTATGGGATCAGAAGAGATCTCCTTAAAAGTTTATACTTTATTGAATATTGTTTTGATTGTTCAAGCGCTTTGTGACCCTGGTCTGGAAAAGCGCTATATGAAAAAAAGTGACTTACTTACTTACTTACTCTAATGCAAGAGGTTAAACCTGGTCAAAGGTTTGAGCGAGTCAAAAATAATTAGATTATGGTTGTGATCACATCGCGGTTCTGGTTCCTGTGTAATGTCCTGCCCGTACGGACATGACGTCATTTTCCGAGCACTGGGACCGAAATTTCGGACATAGATTCACAAAAGACAGAAAAACACTAGAGGACTACTCAGTAGTTAAGTTCAAAGTTACTTATTGTTAACATATCGTGAGCTCAGTCTTGTGTTAGCAGTGATGGCGGCTGCTAACGCTAGCCTCGTAGCTGTGTTGTTTTTTACCGTAACCATTGTACGGATGAAGATGAGGATTGAAAATGTATAGTCTAAGTGCTATAAAGAAATTTTGCAACTACGCTGTACTACAGGATTTTTTTTATTCCAAACAACATTTGTGTTGAATTTTGTCACTAAAACGATGTTTTGAGTCTCAACAGAAACAACCAAAGTCAGTGATAATTGACACAATGGTTGTTTTGGTGAAACACGACACACACATGAACACATCGTCAGCAAAGAATGGTCATCAGCTTAACTATACATGTCCTTACGAGTAAATAAATAAATGGTGCCGAGGACGTTAAACCTGAGCGACTCGTGTCTGATTTCCAATTCATGGAATTTGGTTATTTACGAGAGTTTTATAAACACCAAGTCGTGGGATTCGTTGTAAAGTGTCAAATTCAAGACACGAGCGGCCGAATCCAAGTCATTTTTTTTATTGCCTACTAGATGCTTGGTTCAAAACCAAAAGTATATTAGTGCTCATGTTAACATGGTGATGTAAGTAAGTAAGTAATTTAAATTTATATAGCGCTTTTCTAGACCAGGGTCACAAAGCGCTTAAACAATCAAAAAATATATATAAATATACTCAAAAGAAATATACTAAAAAGATCAAGAGAACACCGAGAAAAACACAGGTGTCCCAGAAAATCTGTGAAAATGTATCAAGATGCCAATGTTTAAGATAAGATAAGGAACAGATATTATTGACGATGATACAGAGACTTCAAAATGTCCCGACAAATAACGTTTTTTTTAAAGGATTAAAAATGAAGATAAAAGTTAGTTCTTCCAGTTAAATACGTAATTAGTTCTGCCTGCAACTTTTTTGGCACCTTGTGCGAAATTGTTTTTGACGTCAGTGTGAAATGAAAACTTGGGTTGTGTGACTCATGGGTTATATGTAGCCCGATTCAACGACTCAACATGACACCTGAAGTAACAAGAATAAAACCTAAAATAAAAACTCCAATTATCGCCTCAACAGAAACAGTTTTCTCTCCTGTGAAGACCAATCAGTTTCTATAAGTTTATATTTAGCACGTGTTAGCGATGCTTGTGTGAAGCTCTGGCTAACACAGGACTTGCTGTTGAAGCTCCGAAATAAAAACTTTCCCAAAAGGCTTCCCGCCATCTGCAGCCCGACACCCACGCCTCGCCAAGGTGGGGGTTAATAAACGGAGTTTGGAAACGCCGAACGTACGAGGAATCATTTCTTTGTTTGCAGTCGTTTCAATCTCAAATCTTTCTAGTTTTGCAGCGTCGTCAAGCGACCACATGGCCGCACAGATGTTCGCGACATTTTCGCCAACTTGGCGCCGGGTTCGATGCTCGACTCAGCCGGCGACTTCTCCCCTAGAATTTGGTGGATGACCCGGTCCAAGAGACAGATGGAGTCGGAGCAGGAGTCTTTGTTCCCCCACAGGAGCCGCGGGAAAAAACTTTCCTCTGAACTCGATTTTAGGCTTTTGGAGGGAAGTTCGGCCACAATTACCGACAGTTAGCATCTAGACAAGCTAATCAATCAAGTTACAAGACTAAAGGTTAGTTTTAAATGTTCAAATATTCAATAACATCATCAGAATCTTCACATATGTGTCCTTCTGAACTGTATGACTGACATTTTCTGCTCTTTTCGTTGATTTTCCAAACATCAGATTCAGTCTCTGGATGTTGTAGCATCCGATTTCAATAGCATTAAAAAAGAAATGTCACTAGTTCCGACAGACGTCACGATGTCACTGACAAAAACTAATTATAAAGTTTTCATTAGTTTATAAATCTTTATCCTCGGTCTGGCTGTTATTTATTATTATTTATTACTGTACAATTGTTGAAACAGATAACCTCTGTACGTTATCTTTTCTTAAGAGTATCTAAAAATATTTATTCACTTAAATATTGCAATGTTGTTTTTCACAATAACGTATCGATATTTTAGTGTATTTTGTCTTCTTTTGTTTTTACCAATTAATTGATGGTCTATATACAGAAAGGTGTGTATATAAAAAAAGGTTTTTTTTAATTTACATTTAACATCTAAATATTCACGATGTTTGTTCATTTATTTGTTGTGATGCCTCTAGATGGCAGCAGCCATTACGTCCTCTGCGGGCAAAGGAAGAGTGTAATCCTGCAAAGTCCCGGTGATGACTGAGGACGAGAGGATACTGTGACTCCAGCAGGTTTTAAAGCTATAATATTTTGGTTTCAAAACAAATAAAAGCAGTTACATGTACAGTGTCATGTGGTCTGTAAATTCTGCAACACCAGAGTCAAGTACTTGACAATACTACACATATATACTTGTTTCTACAGTATCTTAATATATTGCAATATATAATTTACCCTGTATCCGGATCCAATAGATTTTCTGGGTCTCGACTAAAAATATCTTAAGACCTAAGTTTTTATCCAAAACAGCTCCAGAAAGTCCGTCTGGTTTAACCGTGTTCCATAGAGAAGAACTTCAGTCGACTTTCGACAGTTCTTGCTGGTTCTAAAAGTCGACGACTCGTACAAACTGAGATAAACTCTGACGGGAGTGCCTGCAGATATTTACCTTAATAAAAGAAAACCGGAAAGATTCATTGAGGAAAATAATTCCGGCAGAGGTTCGTCTTCCCCGCAGGTGAACGAGCGTCAGCGAGGAGGAGACGATCCCATGCTTCCCTGATTCCTCCAAGTGGTCCGTGGAGTCCTACATCTCTTAATTGCGGAATTCCTGACAGGGCCTGCAGTCATCTTGTGATGGGAACGTCGGGAATGTAGAGCCGCGGCGGCGGGATAATCTAAGGAAGTCGCTGGGATGATTGGACACGTGGGAACATTTGGTTGCAGCTCTAATGGTGACATTCAGGAACGCTTCCTTCTCACGAGTGTGATTACGGTGACAGCGGCGTTCCTGCTAAAGACTCTGAGACTAACAGTCAGATCGAGTTGAAGATCCAGAGGATTGGGTTTAAACTTTGATTAGGTCATTGAAAACTGCTGTGACAAAAAGCAGGAAAACAGGAAGTCGCACATTAAATTAAAGCAGGAAAACAGGAAGTCGCACACTAAATTAGAACAGAAAAACAGGAAGTCGCACACTAAATTAAAGCAGGAAAACAGGAAGTCGCACACTTAATTAGAACAGAAAAACAGGGAGTCACACACTAAATTAAAGCAGGAAAACAGGAAGTCGTACACTAAATTAAAGCAGGTAAACAGGAAGTCGTACGCTAAATTAAAGCAGGAAAACAGGAAGTCGCACACTAAATTAAAGCAGGAAAACAGGAAGTCGTACGCTAAATTAAAGCAGGAAAACAGGAAGTCGCACACTAAATTAAAGCAGGAAAACAGGAAGTCGTACACTAAATTAAAGCAGGTAAACAGGAAGTCGTACGCTAAATTAAAGCAGGAAAACAGGAAGTCGCACACTAAATTAAAGCAGGAAAACAGAAAGTCGCACACTGAATTAAAGCAGGAAAACAGGGAGTCGCACACTAAATTAAAGCAGGAAAACAGGAAGTCGCACACTAAATTAAAGCAGGAAAACAGGAAGTCGCACACTAAATTAAAACAGGAAAACAGGAAGTCGCACACTAAATTAAAGCAGGAAAACAGGGGGAAGACGCACCCTAAATTAACAGGAAAACAGGAAGTCGCACACTAAATTAAAGCAGGAAAACAGGAAGTCGCACCCTAAATTAAAGCAGGAAAACAGGAAGTCGCACCCTAAATTAAAACAGGAAAACAGGAAAACAGGAAGTCGCACCCTAAATTAAAGCAGGAAAACAGGAAGTCGCACACTAAATTAAAACAGGAAAACAGGAAGTCGCACCCTAAATTAAAGCAGGAAAACAGGAAGTCGCACCCTAAATTAAAGCAGGAAAACAGGAAGTCGCACCCCCACCTCAAATTAAAACAGGAAAACAGGAAGTCGCACCCTAAATTAAAGCAGGAAAACAGGAAGTCGCACACTAAATTAAAACAGGAAAACAGGAAGTCGCACACTAAATTAAAGCAGGAAAACAGGAAGTCGCACACTAAATTAAAACAGGAAAACAGGAAGTCGCACACTAAATTAAAGCAGGAAAACAGGAAGTGCAGCAAGTCCTAAATTAAAGCAGGAAAACAGGAAGTCGCACACTAAATTAAAGCAGGAAAACAGGAAGTCGCACCCTAAATTAAAGCAGGAAAACAGGAAGTCGCACACTAAATTAAAACAGGAAAACAGGAAGTCGCACCCTAAATTAAAGCAGGAAAACAGGAATCGCACCTAAATTAAAGCAGGAAAACAGGAAGTCGCACACTAAATTAAAGCAGGAAAACAGGAAGTCGCACACTAAATTAAAGCAGGAAAACAGGAAGTTGCACACTAAATTAAAGCAGGAAAACAGGAAGTCGCACACTAAATTAAAGCAGGAAAACAGGAAGTTCATAAGCAACACTAAATTAAAGCAGGAAAACAGGAAGTCGCACACTAAATTAAAGCAGGAAAACAGGAAGTTGCACACTAAATTAAAGCAGGAAAACAGGAAGTCGCACAAGGAAGTTGCAACTAAATTAAATTGCAGGAAAACAGGAAGTCGCACACTAAATTAAAGCAGGAAAACAGGAAGTCGCACACTAAATTAAAGCAGGAAAACAGGAAGTCGCACACTAAATTAAAGCAGGAAAACAGGAAGTCGCACACTAAATTAAAGCAGGAAAACAGGAAGTCGCACACTAAATTAAAGGGAAAAGCAGGAAAACAGGAAGTCGCACACTAAATTAAAGCAGGAAAACAGGAAGTCGCACACTAAATTAAAGCAGGAAAACAGGAAGTCGCACACTAAATTAAAAGCAGGGAAACAGGAAGTCGCACACTAAATTAAAGCAGGAAAACAGGAAGTCGCACACTAAATTAAAGCAGGAAAAACAGGAAGTTGCACCTAAATTAAAGCAGGAAAACAGGAAGTCGCACACTAAATTAAAGCAGGAAAACAGGAAGTCGCACACTAAATTAAAGCAGGAAAACAGGAAGTCGCACACTAAATTAAAGCAGGAAAACAGGGAAGTCGCACACTAAATTAAAGCAGGAAAACAGGAAGTCGCACACTAAATTAAAGCAGGAAAACAGGAAGTCGCACACTAAATTAAAGCAGGAAAACAGGAAGTCGCACACTAAATTAAAGCAGGAAAACAGGAAGTTGCACACTAAATTAAAGCAGGAAAACAGGAAGCGCACACTAAATTAAAGCAGGAAAACAGGAAGTTGCACACTAAATTAAAAGGAAAACAGGAAGTGCGGCACACTAAATTAAAGCAGGAAAACAGGAAGTCGCACACTAAATTAAAGCAGGAAAACAGGAAGTCGCACACTAAATTAAAGCAGGAAAACAGGAAGTCGCACACTAAATTAAAGCAGGAAAACAGGAAGTCGCACACTAAATTAAAGCAGGAAAACAGGAAGTCGCACACTAAATTAAAGCAGGAAAACAGGAAGTCGCACACTAAATTAAAGCAGGAAAACAGGAAGTCTACCTACTAATTAAAGCAGGAAAACAGGAAGTCGCACACTAAATTAAAGCAGGGAAACAGCTAAATTAAAGCAGGAAAACAGGAAGTCGCACACTAAATTAAAGCAGGAAAACAGGAACGCACAATTAAAAAGCAGAAAACAGGGTCGCACACTAAATTAAAGCAGGAAAACAGGAAGTCGCACACTAAATTAAAGCAGGAAAACAGGAAGTCGCACACTAAATTAAAGCAGGAAAACAGGAAGTCGCACACTAAATTAAAGCAGGAAAACAGGAAGTCAAAAAAGAAAACAGGAAGTCGCACCCTAAATTAAAGCAGGAAAACAGGAAGTCGCACACTAAATTAAAGCAGGAAAACAGGAAGTCGCACACTAAATTAAAGCAGGAAAACAGGAAGTCGCACCCTAAATTAAAGCAGGAAAACAGGAAGTCGCACCCTAAATTAAAGCAGGAAAACAGGAAGTCGCACACTAAATTAAAGCAGGAAAACAGGAAGGAAAACAGGAAGTTGCACACTAAATTAAAGCAGGAAAACAGGAAGTCGCACAATAAATTAAAGCAGGAAAACAGGAAGTTGCACACTAAATTAAAGCAGGAAAACAGGAAGTCGCACACTAAATTAAAGCAGGAAAACAGGAAGTCGCACATTAAATTAAAGCAGGAAAACAGGAAGTTGCACACTAAATTAAAGCAGGAAAACAGGAAGTCGCACATTAAATTAAAGCAGGAAAACAGGAAGTTGCACACTAAATTAAAGCAGGAAAACAGGAAGTCGCACAATAAATTAAAGCAGGAAAACAGGAAGTTGCACACTAAATTAAAGCAGGAAAACAGGAAGTCGCACACTAAATTAAAGCAGGAAAACAGGAAGTCGCACAATAAATTAAAGCAGGAAAACAGGAAGTTGCACACTAAATTAAAGCAGGAAAACAGGAAGTCGCACACTAAATTAAAGCAGGAAAACAGGAAGTCGCACACTAAATTAAAGCAGGAAAACAGAAAGTCGCACACTGAATTAAAGCAGGAAAACAGGGAGTCGCACACTAAATTAAAGCAGGAAAACAGGAAGTCGCACACTAAATTAAAGCAGCGAAACAGGAAGTCGTACGCTAAATTAAAGCAGGAAAACAGGAAGTCGCACACTAAATTAAAGCAGGAAAACAGGAAGTCGTATGCTAAATTAAAGCAGGAAAACAGGAAGTCGCACACTAAATTAAAGCAGGAAAACAGAAAGTCGCACACTGAATTAAAGCAGGAAAACAGGGAGTCGCACACTAAATTAAAGCAGGAAAACAGGAAGTCGCACCCTAAATTAAAGCAGGAAAACAGGAAGTCGCACACTAAATTAAAGCAGGAAAACAGGAAGTCGCACACTAAATTAAAGCAGGAAAACAGGAAGTCGCACACTAAATTAAAGCAGGAAAACAGAAAGTCGCACACTAAATTAAAGCAGGAAACAGGAGAGTCGCACACTAAATTAAAGCAGGAAAACAGGAAGTCGCACCCTAAATTAAAGCAGGAAAACAGGAAGTCGCGCACTAAATTAAAGCAGGCAGGAAGTGACCGTGACATTCCTAAAAGTTTACATTTATTTCTGACGATAGTGATGTTTATAAACCAACAACACTCAGCTACGCTGACGATGTCATCTTCTATTTTTCCGTGGTACTTTGGCTGTAAGAGTCTGTAGGTTGCCGGCGTGTTCCTGCGTCAGCAGCACCTTCACGCTGGTTTGTCATGCTGCTGCTGGTGCGTAAACATGAAGAGGATTTAAGGATCGACAGTCACACGTGACCCCGGCGAGTCGGAACATTCATCACGTTGTGTCACAACTGCACAGAACGGCAAGAATTCCATAGTGAGCCGCTATCTCGGGGAAAACCCCATTAAAGCTCCGCTCCGGCCCCGCAGGACTTCCTCGGCGCCGCCCGCAGACAAACTATCACGCTGACACTCGCGCCTCGCTTATGTCGGCTTTGTGCGAACGTGTGCTGAGGTTTAAAAACGCTCTCGTCTCGTCCTGCAGCTCAAAGAACGTCCACATCTTTCGTTACGCGTGAGTAAAAAATGTCAAATATTTGATGGAGTGACAGGTCAGCAGGAGACTGATGGACTTCACTGGTTGGTAGCTGGAGGTGATCATTGACAAGAAAATAAATCAAAAGTCAAATACATTTGAGGCAGCAGGAAAACAGGAAGTCGCACACTAAATTAAAGCAGGAAAACAGGAAATCACACACTAAATTAAAACAGGAAGTCGCACACTAAATTAAAGCAAGAAAACAGGAAGTTGCGCACTAAATTAAAGCAGGAAAACAGGAAATCACACACTAAATTAAAACAGGAAGTCGCACACTAAATTAAAGCAAGAAAACAGGAAGTTGCACACTAAATTAAAGCAGGAAAACAGGAAATCACACACTAAATTAAAACAGGAAGTCGCACACTAAATTAAAGCAGGAAAACAGGAAGTTGCGCACTAAATTAAAGCAGGAAAACAGGAAATCACACACTAAATTAAAACAGGAAGTCGTACACTAAATTAAAGCAAGAAAACAGGAAGTCACACACTAAATTAAAGCAAGAAAACAGGAAGTTGCACACTAAATTAAAGTAGGAAAACAGGAAGTCGCACACTAAATTAAAGCAGGAAAACAGGAAGTCGTACACTAAATTAAAGCAGGCAGGAAGTGACCGTGACATTCCTAAAAGTTTACATTTATTTCTGACGATAGTGATGTTTATAAACCAAAAACACTAAATTAAAGCAAGAAAACAGGAAGTTGCACACTAAATTAAAGTAGGAAAACAGGAAGTCGCACACTAAATTAAAGCAGGAAAACAGGAAATCACACACTAAATTAAAACAGGAAGTCGCACACTAAATTAAAGCAGGAAAACAGGACGTTGCGCACTAAATTAAAGCAGGAAAACAGGAAGTTGGGCACTAAATTAAAGCAGGAAAACAGGAAATCACACACTAAATGAACGCAGGAAAACAGAAAGTCGCACAATAAATTAAAGCAGGAAAACAGGAAGTCGCACACTAAATTAAAGCAGGAAAACAGGATGTCGCCAACTTAATTAAAAATGAAAGCAGGAAAACAGGAAGTTGCACACTAAATTAAAGCAAGAAAACAGGAAGTCGCACACTAAATTGAAGCAGGAAGTCGCACACTAAATTAAAGAAGGAAAACAGGAAGTCGCACAGTAAATTAAAGCAGGAAAACAGGAAGTCGCTCACTTAATTAAAAATGAAAGCAGGAAAACAGGAAGTTGCACACTAAATTAAAGCAAGAAAACAGGAAGTCGCACACTAAATTAAAGAAGGAAAACAGGAAGTCGCACAGTAAATTAAAGCAGGAAAACAGGAAGTCGCTCACTTAATTAAAAATGAAAGCAGGAAAACAGGAAGTTGCACACTAAATTAAAGCAAGAAAACAGGAAGTCGCACACTAAATTGAAGCAGGAAGTCGCAAACTAAATTGAAGCAGGAAAACAGGAAGTCGCACACTAAATTAAAGAAGGAAAACAGGAAGTCGCACAGTAAATTAAAGAAGGAAAACAGGAAGTCGCACACTAAATTAAAGAAGGAAAACAGGAAGTCACACAGTAAATTAAAGAAGGAAAACAGGAAGTCGCTCACTTAATTAAAAATGAAAGCAGGAAAACCGGAAGTCGCTCACTAAATTAAAGCTGCAGCTCAAAGAAATTCCACATCTTTCGTTACTTGTGAGTAAAAAATGTCAAATATTTGATGGAGTGACAGGTCAGCAGGAGACTGATGGACTTCACTGGTTGGTAGCTGGAGGTGATCACTGACAAGAAAATAAATCAAAAGTCAAATACATTTCTTCTGATTGTAACAAGAATGCTAGTTTTCAGTCCATAAAAAGCTAAAATAAGTATATTTAAAAAAAAATATCAAGTAAGTTTTAGGACCTCCATAGATTCATTCATCTTTACCAGACAAGATCCATTCGATATGTTTTATTTCTCAACATTTAATGTCTTGAATTGAATATTAAATATTGAAAACCACGTATATTTAATAATAATTTTGAAGATCGAGACAATTTTTAATGTTTAACATAGAGATTTCACACAAAGATAAAGGTTGATATGTAAAAACGTATCATTTATATTTAAATTAAGGTTTTATTCTGAAATGTATTGTGGTATCAAGTCCCTCACTTTATTAATGATGTTATAAAAATAATCTTTTTGAAATTGTTCTATTTTCTACATGTTAATTTACACTTGCAAATTTTCATTTTTTTTTTTAAATCAATTTCTCTTGACACATTTGAAATGGATGGAGAAGATTTCATAGAATCCATAATAATAATATTATTACGATAAAGACAATTTTATTTTTGATCTTTAATGTTGAGATTCACACAAAGATAACGTGTGGTATGAAAAAAAAACTGAAAGAGAGATATAAATTATAATTTCATATACATATATATATAAGTGAAGCTTTTATTTTGAAATTTAGTTTGGTATCAAATGCATAATTTTAATAATGAGGTTATAAAATTCAAAAAATAAATTGCATCATGAAATGTGTAAAGTTCTTGTAAAGATCAACATTTAAATAAAATAATTCACAGTTTCATTTGAAATGATGTCACGACATTAAATCATCTCGCACACATTTTTTAAAGTCATTTAATGGACGCTGTAGGTTTTATATAAACCATCAATTATTCAATGAAAGTCTAAATAAATATTAAAAATGTAAAAAAAACATTTGATTTAGTTTCTCCATCAAAACCTTTCGACTGATAGTTTTGATTCTTTAGATAAATAATCATTTTGTTTCTTATCATATTTTGACTTATAATTGAGTGTGTGGTTGATCTGCTTCATCTTTGAACTCATCTTCATCATCATCATCATCTTCATCTTCATCTTCATCTTCATCTTCATCTTCAGCATCATCATCATCTTCATCTTCATCTTCATCTTCATCATCATCATCATCTTCATCTTCATCTTCATCATCATCTTCATCTTCATCTTCATCTTCATCTTCATCATCATCATCAGCATCAGCATCATCATCATCATCATCATCATCATCATCATCTTCATCATCATCATCTTCATCATCATCTTCATCATCTTCATCTTCATCTTCATCATCATCATCATCATCATCATCATCATCATCATCATCATCTTCATCATCATCATCATCTTCATCATCATCTTCATCTTCATCTTCATCATCATAATTTTCATCATCATCTTCATCACCTTCATCTTCATCTTCATCATCATCATCATCATCCTCATCATCTTCATCTTCATCTTCATCTTCATCATCATCTTCATCAGCATCATCATCATCATCATCATCTTCATCATCATCTTCATCATCTTCATCTTCATCTTCATCTTCATCTTCATCATCATCATCATCATCAGCATCATCATCATCATCATCCTCATCATCAGCATCATCATCATCATCATCATCATCATCATCATCATCATCATCATCATCATCATCATCATCATCATCTTCATCATCATCATCATCATCTTCATCATCATCTTCATCTTCATCTTCATCATCATAATTTTCATCATCATCATCTTCATCACCTTCATCTTCATCTTCATCTTCATCATCATCATCATCATCATCATCATCATCATCATCTTCTTCATCGTCATCTTCATCTTCATCTTCTTCATCGTCGTCGTCATTTTCATCTTCATCATCATCATCATCATCAGACCTTCAGAGTCTCTGCACTCGACGGTCGCTGAAGTCGTTTCCCCACCTGACCGATCACTAACGAGCTCCGTCGTTAGGACGATTAGCAGTGTGTGTGTGTGTGTGTGTGTGTGTGTGTGTGTGTGTGTGTGTGTGTGTGTGTGTGTGTGTGTGTGTGTGTGTGTGTGTGTGTGTGTGTGTGTGTGTGTGTGTGTGCGTGTGTGTGTGTGTGTGTCGGTGAAGGAACCTGAAGGCATCAATCTCTGCTTCCTCAGTCGTCTGCTGACGCTCCTGAGCTCCTCTCCGCCTCGACCTCCTCATTTGTGCACAAACCAGAGAGTCGTGATTTTTCCTGTCGCTCGTTATGTTTGTGTAATTAGACGAAGGTCGTTTCACCTCCGTCGACACACCAGGTCGTCGCTTCCGCCGCCACACACTGAGATCAACACACAAACAACACAAACAACACACAAGACAAAACAAATCAAGGATGGGAAACTTGATACATTCACTTTATTCTTCATGTCTGTAGGTGTCCGGGATGTTCCGGCGTCAGCTGCTTGGATTAAGGTGCCAGTCACATGTCTAAAAGGTCATGTGACCTCTTCCTTTTCCTGCCTCTCCGTGTCACCACGAGTCGTCTCCAGCGTCCAGCGCTCATTAGCCCGAACAAGAGTTCTGACAGGCCCGGCTCCTCCGGGTGAGACCGGGAAGAACCACTTGTCAGGGAATCGTGTTCCGGAGTCGTTATTTCGGACGGAGAGACAATAGAAGATCTCTGGACCGGAGAACCAAAGCTCCCTGAAGAGACTCGTCAGTCGATCCCAGAGCTGAGGATTGAATCTGAACCGAGTTGAATTGATCTCTGGTTTCCTCCAAGACGAGCATGAAGATTCGAGGTAAATGTAAATTAAAGCAGGAAAACAGGAAGTTGCACACTAAATTAAAGCAGGAAAACAGGAAGTCGCACACTAAATTAAAGCAGGAAAACAGGAAGTTGCACACTAAATTAAATTAGGAACAGGTTAATTAAGAATAGTGCACACTTAAATTAAAGCAGGAAAAAACAGGACAGGAAGTCGCACACTAAATTAAAGCAGGAAAACAGGAAGTCGCACACTAAATTAAAACAGGAAGTCGCACACTAAATTAAAGCAGGAAAACAGGAAGTCGCACACTAAATTAAAGCAGGAAAACAGGAAGTCGCACACTAAATTAAAACAGGAAGTCGCACACTCAATTAAAGCAGGAAAACAGGAAGTCGCACACTAAATTAAAGCAGGAAAACAGGAAGTCGCACACTCAATTAAAGCAGGAAAACAGGAAGTCGACTAAATTAAAGCAGGAAAACAGGAAGTCCGCACACTAAATTAAAGCAGGAAAACAGGAAGTCGCACACTAAATTAAAGCAGGAAAACAGGAAGTCGCACACTAAATTAAAGCAGGAAAACAGGAAGTCGCACACTAAATTAAAACAGGAAGTCGCACACTAAATTAAAGCAGGAAAACAGGAAGTCGCACACTAAATTAAAACAGGAAGTCACACTCAATTAAAGCAGGAAAAATTAAGCAGAAAACAGGAAGTCGCACACTAAATTAAAGCAGGAAAACAGGAAGTCGCACACTAAATTAAAGCAGGAAAACCGGTAAATTAAAACGAAGTCCGCACACTAAATTAAAGCAGGAAAACAGGAAGTCGCACACTAAATTAAAGCAGGAAAACAGGAAGTCGCACACTAAATTAAAGAGGAAATCGCATCCTAATTAAGCAGGAAAACAGGAAGTCACAAACTAAATTAAAGCAGGAAAACAGGAAGTCACAAACTAAATTAAAGCAGGAAAACAGGAAGTAGCACATTCAATTAAAATAGGAAGTCACACACTAAATTAAAGCATGAAAACAGGAAGTCGCACACTTTATTAAAGCAGGAAAACAGGAAGTCGCACACTAAATTTAAACACAAAATCGTACAGTAAATTAAAGCAGGAAAACAAGTAGTCGCACACATAATTAAAGCAGGAAAACAGGAAGTCGCACACTAAATTAAAGCAGGAAAACAGGAAGTTGCACACTTAGTAAAAACAGGAAGTCTCACACTAAATTAAAGCGGGAAAACAGGAAGTCACACACTCAATTAAAACAGGGAGTCGCACACTCAATTAAAGCAGGAAAACAGGAAGTCGCACACTAAATTAAAACAGGAAGTCGCACACTAAATTAAAGCAGGAAAACAGGAAGTCGCACACTAAATTAAAACAGGAAGTCGCACACTCAATTAAAGCAGGAAAACAGGAAGTCGCACGCTAAATTAAAACAGGAAGTCGCACACTCAATTAAAGCAGGAAAACAGGAAGTCGCACACTCAATTAAAGCAGGAAAACAGGAAGTCGCACGCTAAATTAAAACAGGAAGTCGCACACTCAATTAAAGCAGGAAAACAGGAAGTCGCACACTAAATTAAAACAGGAAGTCGCACACTCAATTAAAGCAGGAAAACAGGAAGTCGCACGCTAAATTAAAGCAGGAAAACAGGAAGTCGCACACTAAATTAAAGCAGGAAAACAGGAAGTCGCACACTAAATTAAAGCAGGAAAATGTATAACTTCAGGTACAAACTCTGACAAACCAAACATTCTTTTGAAGTTTAATTTTCCACGGCGTTGATCCGAGTCAGCAGGAGGTTCTGGGTCGGGCCTGACTATCAACGCTCCCCAGATTCCGATTCCTTAAATTACCATTTAATTAAGACGTCAACGTGAGCCTTTTATCTTTCCTGCCGTTGTTCGTCTCCACGTCTCACGAGGTCCTCGACGTCGTCGCCGAAGAACAACAAACAACATCGACATCCAGGATCCGTCTTCAGGTGAGGATCCAGATCCCCCGCCGTGAAATGGAGAGCCGTGATGGAGGACCAGAGCCAGCACCGCCTGGTCTAAATATTCCCTTTGATCCGACACGGCTGGCAGAAGTTGAATGGCATCTCTGAAGGAAAACACATCTGAGTGACGACAAACCTCGTTCACGGCGAGCTGGGTGTGGGGGTCGGGGGGGGGGGGTCTCGCCATCTGGTCGGCAGGAAGAAGCTCAACTGATCCTGGAGGAGACGCCGCCATTTATGATTCATAAAGAGCTGGAAATGAACGGCCATGAAGTTTCCCGACTGATCGCTCAGGATGATGATGTCATCAGCACTAAAAGGTCGTGTTGATGAAGCTTCATGAAACGGTGTCATGTTGTTTAAAAGTCAGCAGGTGGCGCCACCAGTTTAAAAATGATGTTTCATTAGAACAGTTGTTCAAAACAAAGGAAAATAGGGTAGTGACGCCATCTAGTGGACTCTGATAAGATAATGACACTGCTTCATGAACCTTCGTCAGACCGAAAGTAATTATTTACTAAAAACATATTAACATTACGAAAACATGCATTTTGACTTTAATAGTTTATAACACACAGAGAAAACGGTTCTTTAAAAAAAACATCAGTAGTTCACAACTAGGGGTGATTATTGGCGTATTACGATACGTGTCACGATACAGGGGCGTCAATACGATATACAGTGATACTGTAGTAACAGGGATATATGTCTAGTATTGTCCAGTACTTGACTCTGGTGTTGCAGAATTTACAGACCACATGACTCTTGACGAAGTCGTAACTGATTTAATTTCTTTTCAAACCAAAATAACATCAACTTTAAAAGCTGCCGGAGTCAACTGTATCCTCTCGTCCTCAGTCATCGCCGGGATCTCACAGGATTTCATTGTTCCTTTAGCTGCAGGCGACAGAATGTTTGCTCCCAAATGTTTAAATGGAATTACAAAATTAACCAACGCTGCCAAAATGTACATGTTAATTGTAAATGGAAAATTGAATTATTTTATTTTATACAGACTTTATTGAAATGTAAACCATAAAATAGCTATGATGAAATAAAATGTGACTGGAAAGCAAAAAAAAGGATATTCATACAGTATCATTTATCGGAATATTGTTTTGTTCTTTATTCAAAACATTGTTACTTTACAAAAAATACTTTAAGATACTAAACGTATTTTATACTTTAGCATTTAAACTTAACTGTTTAGTTGTTTACGAATACCTTTAGTTTTTTCTTTTATTTTAGGTTGACATTTTATGAACTCAATATTCAAGAATATTTAAGATCAATGGTATTAATACTTTACAACATCAGAATGTTAAGTTTTACTTTTTTAAGTTTAGAGATTATAACGTTTGTTCTTAACACCTAATAACTGTAACTTGCACTTCTTTTCCTAAATCTTTTTTATTTTGAGAAATGAAAAAATCCACATTCGTGTGAAATGATTCCGTCAGTTTGTTTTAAGAGTCGAAATCAATTTCCACGCTGACACGTGACTGAGCTGCTCAGATACTCTGTCAGAACCTCCTGATCTGAATCAGTGGAAAAACAACATCCGTGTTTGATGTGTCAGAGCGTTTTTCCATCCAGGGAAAGATTTCCCAGTGTGGGTGTGTTTTTTTTTATTTATTGCCGGCGGCGTCTTAAATCCCTCCGTTTCCCCGCGACTCCACATGAAAGAAAAAAAGTTCCATCAATCAGACGCTTCCTCTTTTTCTTCACCTCGCACACCGCGATGACTTTGAACGCCCCCTTTTTTCCCAGGATGCAACACTCTCGCTCTGAGATCGTCTATCCGGCCTGGAACTCCACTCCGATGCTGTGTCTCAAATCGCATACTAGCGTACTAAAAGTTAGTATTTTTAGTGCGTTAGTGTGTCTCAATTCTTAGTATGCGAAATTTAGTGCGCCATGCATACTAAATTGGCGTACTAACACGCCCACAAAACTAGCATGGTTCGATGGACACTAACCACACTAAACAGCCGCCATTTTAGTGACGTTTTAAACGGAAGTTACGTCATATATAAATGCATATATATGCATATACTTAAATGTGTATTTTCAGCAGCAGTAGGAGGATAATCACGTCTTCGCTGCTGATACCAGCTTAAATATCTCACGATTATTTAGATTCTCATATTTTTTCTTTATTTCTTTTTCCAAACTTGCAATACGTGCTGCCAGCAGGTGTCGGCGATAGCGTTCAAACAGCTGGTTGAAACATCGTTAAATAGAAGTAGAAGAAGAAGCTGTCATGTGATTTCCGGTTAGTGTGTAGCTTCAGGGTTTGATTTGAGACATACTATCTGTGGAGAATTTGCGTACTAGTTAGTATGCATACTAAACTGATGCATACTAACTTCTAGCATACTAAGATTAGTATGCGATTTGAGACACAGCACGAGTCTCCGAAGGATGACTTTCGTATTCTTGTACGTTTTCTTAAATAACCCACTGTGAATCAAAAATGTATTTTGTGTACAGATTACGACTCAAAGAACTACGAAAAACTTTCAAAATCATATCGCACAAGAGTCGCAGACATGACGTGTCGAGCCAAGATAACAACGATTCAACGACCGCAAGCAAAAACAGCAGTTTTAAAAAAAATGGTTATCTGGAAATTCATTCATTTTCTACTGTTTTATCCCTTATCGGGGTTGCGGGGAAGCGGGAGTCTATTCCAGTATCATAGGGCGAGAGGCAGGGGACACCCTGGACAGGATGCCAGTCTGTCGCAGGACACACAAAGACAGACAACCATTCCCACACACACTCATATGTATGGATAATTTCCCCGAGTTATCAATCAACCTCTGTTTGTTTTTGGACTGTGGGAGGGACAGCCCGAAACCGGGAGTAAACCGCGAGAAACCAGGAGTAAACCACACACTGGGAGTACACGGGGAGTACAACATGACAAAACAAGCTCCACACAGAAAGGTCACAAGTTGGCTCGGCCTGGAAGAGAACCAGCAACCATCTGTGAGGTGACCATGCTAACCTAATCTGGAAAAGTGTTAAACTCGTACTGATACTTTTTAAATAAAGTTTTGATTTCGCAAACAGTGTTTGTGACCTTGGGTAGAGGTCAAATGCTAACTCGATTTTTGTTTTTGGCAACAAAAGTTATGGTTTCAGTTGAAGGTGACGATGAATTCTCTCTTCCAAAAAAAATCAAGTAAAAACTCTCTCTTGAAACCAGTTTATAGGAATAATAAAAAAGTGCAGTCGCAGCTTCTGTCGGTTCACACGTGAGGCAAATTCCCGAGTGCCTCTACGAAGTCCCACGACTTCCTGCTTCTTATGTAAATGATCGCTTTACATATCGAACGCACATGTGGGGAAATTCAAAGACGGCAGATGTGATGCAAGAGTCGGCTGATTTTTTGCCGACACAGAACTCTGGAACCAGGTTTCATCGACGAAGATCTCAAGAAGGCGAAGGAAGAGTCGTGAGTCTTTGATCCGGAGGCCGCCGACGTTCCCTCGCAGTCCTCTCAGCGTCTACAGACCTCGCCTTTGTTGTGGAGGGTCTTCTTTAAGTTCCTCTAACGTTGCGTCAACGGCTGCCGGGGCTTGTTCTTCCGACTGATGTGCGAAAGCCGTGGGAGTCGCAGGGATCTCGACACTCGGGTCAAACGCCTTTCACTCTTTCCGGTTGCCGTAGCAACAGCGAGAGAGGAGGGTGAGTGATAGAAGAGTTAACTTTTCTCTGGAGTGAGTCGCCCTCGAATCTTAGTTCTCAGAGAGAGACATCATCAGTCGGGACTTTAGCGCCACCTTCAGGGTCTTTTTTTACGGTGTAGTTTGTTGTTTCAATCTCACTTTTATTCTATTTTAATGATCACAAGTTGAACTTTACTCCGGATACTCTGGTTTCCTCCCACAGTCCAAAAACACACAGAGGTTGATTGAGAACTGTGGGAAATTGTCCATAGGTATGAGTGTGTGTGTGAATGGTTGTCCGTCTTTGTGTGTCCTGTGACAGACTGGCGTCCTGTCCAGGGTGTCCCCTGCCTCTCACCCTATGATACTGGGACAGGCTCCAGTCTCCCCGCGACCCCGGTGAGGGATAAAGCGGTTGAAAATAAATGAATGTTAAAGTTGTAATTTATCCGACGTTCTACTTCTTAATATTTCCAGACATTATCCTCTAAAATGGTCAACTTTGACCTTTAAATGTATTCTTTTCAAGTTGAGAGTTTTCTACTTTAAAAACACGTCAACAATAAGTCGTCATGAATCTTTGACTTTTATAGTTTATAACAGAGTAAACGATTCTTTACATCAACATTGAAAACGACTTTACTTTAACTACTCTGACTTTTATACGTCGGTAATTAAGCTAAACTTACTTACTTACTTACTTGTACTGCTTTAGGATGTTTTTTTATTTAAAAAGTATTTCCAATAGTCGACCATATTTAGACTATATTTTTACGGAACATCCAACTTTTACTTTACGAAGTTTAAACCTAACAAAGTTTTTTCTTTAAAATATATGTCAACGTGCCTTTAAAGCTTAATACAAGTATGATGTATTATTATTATTAATAACAGGAGCCAAAAGTTTTACTTCATGTTTAAAACAAATACGAAATTTACCCTTAAGGATACTATAATACATAAGAACATCTTAAATATTTAGCAAAATGTATTCTTGACTTTGACGATGTTTATTTTTACGATGCTTTACACTATGACTTCCATTTTTTTACTCTGCTGTGATTGGTCAAGATCGAGGTTTGTCACCGCGCGTCATCGATCCCCCAAGTCTCCACCTCCGAGGGACTCGTTGTATAAACAAAGCGCGGCTTGATTACAGCTGGCTGGAGGAGGAGTGAAGCCATTATTACATCATAATGGATTCGTTCTCGTAACCTCTTGTTCGCCAGGATTTATTAAGTAAACTTTTTTTCGGGGAGGGGTTGGTTTCATGTTAACTGTAATACTTCAGGGTATGAAGCAACATCTGAAGTCCTGCTCAAGTTTAAGAGACATTTATCCGTGGTTTTCTTTCCTCCATCCCTCGACAGTTCTTCAAACATCGTCTCCGAAACTCTCCTGGAAGGCTGGAGAGAAAATCTATAATTCAGTTTCTACGAGTCGTTGCCCTGCAGTGTTTCCACGACCTGTGAGGCAGTCGACGTCTGAACGACCTCGCGATCCCTGAACTCTTGAGTGTAAAGACGACACGGAAAAGCTTTTTGCAGAAGAAGACCGAGGAGAGCTTCGGTCGGAGGACGAGAAACTCTAGCGTTCAAGAAACGACTGAGAAGAGCCGGAGGTGTCGGCGACGCTGACTTGATGAACCAGGAAGAAGAAAACTGTGGCTCAGGAAAAGGTTACGAGTGTTACTTCAAAACTAAAACTTACGTCAGATGAGATTTAAGATGGATTTGAAGAAATCACTGCCACATAAATAATGTATATGTATATATGTATATGTATAGATATACATAGGAATATATATATATAAAAAAATTAAAAAAGCAGTAAAAACTTTTAACCCACAAATACAAGTAGAAAAAAAATTGAGATAAAAAAATAGATTAAAAAGGTATGAAAAACATGTGTAAATAATATAATTTTAAATATTTTTATTCAATTTTATAGAAAAGTAAAAAGTAAGAATGAAAAAGAAATTACAATTTAAAATGTTTAATAGTTTAAAAAATGTAAATGTCTTTTGCTTAAATAAACAGATATAAAATATAATAAAATAAAATAAAATAAATGACACATGTTGACCGAAGAAAACTAATTAAGCTTAATCCATTAAAAAAAAAAATAATAAAATAAGACAAAAATAGGTGATGAATTACTTTTAAATGGTTTAATTTGTAACCAGGTTTTAAAAATAAAAGAGACAGAGAACGGGATATTATTTAAGACAATTTAATAACCACACAAGTATATTTCCTGAAACAAAAACAAATGGGCACTTGAAAGTGACAGGATTTCGGAGCAGAACGTTCGGAAATGTCAAATGAGCTGAAAAACAAAAGTCGTCGTCAGCTGGTCCGGATACAAAACTGAACACACAAGTCAAAGGTCCTTGTATGGCAGAGTTCCAGCATGTTTCCACAAAAACAAACAAACAAACAAACAAAAAAAAAAACAATTCATGGTGGAAACATCGGGAAAAAAAAAAGCGTCCGACACGAATCTGAAGGAACGTCCCCCACACAAGACGACGAAACAAACTATTGGAAGAAGATGCAAACAAGTATTTGAGTCAACGAGGTAACACTTGTGGCGTTTAGAGCTCCAGTTGTGGGTTCGTAACATTGCGAGTTTTAAGACGAGAAAAAACGTCCCGAGAAACAAATTCCCTCGAGATCAGAAACATTTAATAAGAAGCACCAAACGACCTGGTCGGTCATTTCATATCAAAATCTCCGAAAGAGTCCCTGTATGACACCTGAAGTCAGCGAGGTGAACACTGGCAAACTAAATAAAAACAGCTTCGTACGAATTCATCAAAAGCAATAAGACTTTTTTGTTTTTGTTTTTTTCGCGAGTTCGCGACAAATACCCGACTCAAACGATCCGGCTCCACGAAAAAATGTTTGCAGACGATGAGATGCTCTGTCGTTTTTAAGGCGGTTCATGTATTTCTACATACAAAATAAAAAAAAAACATCACAGACTTCGTAAACAAATGGGGAGGAACCTGGAAAAAAGTTCGTACGATTCCAATGAAAAAGGGGAAATGTTGCGCAGTTAGCTCGAGCCACAGTTTTATCTTCGGTGCGGATGTTAAATAAATTATTTAAAAATTAGACGAATGAGGAACTTGCAATAACGATCAAAATCATAACAGTACTATGGACAGAATTTACCCGACAAACTGATTTTCGCCACTTTTAATTTATTTAATTAGCACTGAATGTAGCAGCTAAAATGCTAAAGCTAATACATTCAGATTGAAAAGGGATAAGATATAAATATATTTCACTGCAATAATTTTGCAAATTTAATCAAAATCAATGGCTGATTACTAAAAGGAAGATTTTAAACGTACCGATACGCATTTGTAAAAGATTAAGAAAGTCTTTCCCGAAGAGTCTCTTTGCAAATCTTGTGCGATCCGACAACACTTTAACGTTAGCTTTAATGCTAAGATCGGACACGGAGTTAGCCGTTAGCTGCACGGTTTATATTTTCGTCACGTCGAACAAGTCGATAAAATTTAAATACACAAGGAAAATTATTTAAAGTTTGTTGCGCACACACTTCTTTGGCAGTTTTTTCCCCCCTTTTTTTAACCGATCATTGGATTGCAACAGAAACAAGATGGCGACAAAAGCACTTCCTGTATAAGTAAACATTTTGTGACCCCAAGTTTGGAATTTAAACATTTTAAAATCATAACTGAACCATGTAGTTTCATTCACAAAATGTTTCTTGAATTTTAAAGACGCTAGTGATTTTAAATGTTTACATCACATTAGCAAACCAACGCTAATTGCTAAGCTCAGCTAGCATACAAAAAAAAAAAATTCTCTAGTTCGAAAAAGATCATAAAGTTTATTTTAAAGTTCATTAATAGTTAATTAATATCGCCGCTAACTCAAAAACTGTGGCTCCAAACTTCCTGCGCAAAAAAACACCTCCTTCCTGTCACGTGACCTCCCACACAACGCTAGACATTTTTCCCCAACGGAGGACGGATCGTGAGGCTAATTTTCCCGATCAATAAATAGCTTTTAAAGTTTCTGTTTTTCGGGCTCTCTCGAGTGCATTTTGGCCGGGAGTGTTGAACAGACAGACAGACAAACGGACACAGGGCAGCGGATTCCGATATACTTTTGTGTCATTCTGCGACATAAAGATATATATTCTGGTCTTAAATCTTAATTTAATGGACATAGTTAAGCTAGCACCTCTGGGCTCTCTCTCTCTCTCTCTCTCTTTTAACAGTCTAAAGTCTCTCGCTCTCTCCGTCTATGTACAATATCAGTTTTTAACAACATAAATTACTACACAATTCTTCTGAAGCCTATTCACAATCATCGAGCGTTTTTAAGGAACTGAGATGGACAGGTGGAGCTTCTCCGCGTGTGCTCTGAGGATGTGGTGATGAGTGGAGGGTTAGAAAAAACAAACAAATAAACACAAAAAAAAAAGGTATAAAAAAGCGGTCGCCGACATCGTGTGTTTGTAAACAGAGCACCAGTAGTGTCGAGATCTGGACTGTACAAAAGTATAAATATATGATTCATCTGCCATAGTTTTGTTCCGTTGGTCTTCACATATCAAGGATGTAGCGGACAAAAGCGAAAGTTCCTCTTGGAAATTCAAAATAAAAAGAAAAAAAGTCTTGCAGGATCTGTGCTGAAGTTCAAAGACGCACAATTTTGTTGTCGTTTAAATCCCAACCTGCTGGTTTGTGTGGAGTGTTGCGCCACCTTGGGGGGGGTTTGCTTGCTGTTGCTTGATCGTCTTTGCATAAATAAAAAACTTGAAAAAAAATTAATAATAAATCGGCACAGTCCGCCCGAAAACGACGACGCTACAGCAGATCCATCTTCGGTCTGTAGTGGAGCAGGAGCGGCGATTTCTGGAGGAAGAGACGAGGAATTAAAAACACGATAATACGACGGTTATGAAGACTTTGTACATCAGTGAATAGTGAACATTTAGACTTTCTTTACGCGTTGAATTGTTTTTTATTAACCATTTAATTCAATAGTTTTTCATATATTTCAATAAAAAAAATGCAATATTATCAAAATAATTTTAAATCTAATATTCTATATATATATATATATATATATATATATATATATATATATATATTTTAATTATTGGAATTGGAATATGAAATAAGTAAACAAATGATTAATTAAATTACTTTTTTTTTTTTAAACACAAATTTAACATTTCCATGTAATAAATATTGATTAAATTAGTTTATAAAAGGAAATAAATGCTTTAAAAATAATCAAAGTTTCATCCTTTTAAATTAAATCATTGGATATTCAAAACTTTATAATTCACCCTCGCTGTCAATTTGATTTTGCCATCACCATGCCTGCATTTTCTTCTTCACCTCCTTCATCGTTGTTCCCTTTGATTAACCCCAAATACTAGTGATGGTCTGATGAAGCTTCATGAAACAGTGTCATGTTGTTTAAAGGTCAGTAGGTGGCGCCATCAGTTTAAAAATGATGTTTCATTAGGAGCAGTCATTCAAAACAAAGCAAAATAGTGCAGAGACGCCATCTAGTGGACTCTGAGTAATGACACTGTTTCATGAAGCTTCATCAAACCATCACTTGCAAATACTGAAGCGTATCATCACCTCACCTCCCTCTATATACTAGTGATGGTGTGATGAAGCTTCATGAAGCACTGAAATTATTTTCAGAGTCCACTAGATGGCGTCTTTGTGCTATTTTCCTTTGTTTTGAACAATTGTTCTAATGGAAAATCACATGATTTTTAAACTGGTGGCGCCACCTACTGACCTCTGAACAACATGACACTGTTTCATGAAGCTTCATCAACAAATAATTTATTGTTTTAGACCGTTATGAGTATAATTAAAGATCCTTTTTGGAATTGATAATCCTTAGAGAAATGATATTTGAAGTACATTTTCTAACAGGAAGTAGGTCATATTGTGAAATATATCATAAAACGAAACCTATTTTGGATAAATAAATATCAGGAAAAATAGAAATATGTACCTTAAATCTCCATCTTGTCACAACAACAAATTTCAACGTGTGGTCTTTCCCCAAAATCTCCTCGTTGCATAAAATGTCCAGCTGCGAAAGGAGAAGAGAGTCAGAGACGCGACGGCAACATCACAGGAGAGTCTTCAACACTCTCGTCACGAGTCACTATTTCATCTTCCTACAGTCGTGCAGAGACGTTTCTCCCGCTGTGACGCCGACGAGAGGCGGCAGCGCCCCCTGCCTGTCGCCCCGACGGCGACGCAGGGAAAAATGTGAAAGTAGGTCTTTGTCTCGTTTGAAGTGGCGGCGCCGAGAGAAGCTCGTTATCCCGCAGGAGCGGGAGACGCTCGGCGGTTCAAAGCCGAGACGCTCCAGCGAGTTTTCTCGGAAAAATAAAAGTTCACAAAGTTTTCGGCTGCGACTGCGGGTGACGGGAAATACCTCTGATTCGGTCTCGAAGCTTTTTCTAGATGAGTCAGCATCTTTTATGTGGAGAGAAACTATTTTTCACAAGTTTCTTCAACTCTCTTACTTTTATATTGTCACCAGAAATAGTGCGTTATGATCTATTAATATGAATATTTGCAAGTTACTCTCTTTTATTAGGCGTCCTTGAGCGAGACGCACCGGACGATCTGGCGCCCTCTGGTGACCGCGACTCACCTCATTAAACGACGTCAAGTTAAGCTTTTTGGCGATGAACTTCTTGAGGTGGAGGACGGTGGCTTGTGCTGAGCAGCGGATCCACTTCCGCTTGAGACCCCGAAGTTTGCTGCTGTTGCACTCCAGGCAGATGCTGACCTGCAGGGGGCGCCAGAGGAGGGAGGATTGTGAGACGTTACGTGGAATAAAGAGAAGAACAAACACCGAAAACTACATTTTACAAGGCGAACGATCGAGTTCAGATTTGACTCAAACGGTTTAATATCTAAAAATGTTTTCACACCATCGTGTGTCATTTGTTTTAAGACAGAAGCATAACCTTCTGAAGCAGAAGAACAAACTGTTACAGAAAAAGAAGATTTTAATTTAAAAAGAAAATGCACATAAAAAAATGTTTAGCGCCAAAAAATTTGGAATAAATGTGAGGTTTGAACTCAATACTAGAATGTTGATGGATAGTAGAAAGGACAAGTTGAAAATATCAAAAAATCACCTTTAGTAAGAATATATTAATCAAAAAGTGACCAGACAGAAATACAGAAAAACTATTTGGCCATAAATTTCACTTCAAAATCTTTATCTTTCGAGCTCTTTAACTTCCTCTCTGATGTCATTAACTCTCTCAGTTCGGTGCTCTGGGTGTCACCATCACTTTCAGTCATCTTTTGCTCGCCGTCATCCTCCAGGGATGGTGCAACTAACATCTGCCTTTATTAAAACCCCGAAGAAAACTGTGAGCGGTGAAGAAAACGACGAGCGAGACGCCGCCGCGGCAGCCTGGTCCGACAACCCCCGGGTTTTCGTTAAATCGCGTCGACGCGGCTGCAGCGAGTGATGCAACGGCAGAACACGACCGGATCATTTCACGCTAAACTTCGGTTTTAAAACTCATTTGGCCGCGGAAGGCTGACGCAAACTCTGACGCCGTCTTGCTCGGTTTCTGGGGAACCGTGTGAACAACGGCGCCGGACTTCCTCAAACATCTCCGGAGGAGAAGGATAAATTTTATTCGAAACTCTTCGAGATCCTCCAACAAGAGACGCAACATAAACTCATTTCACCGTTTAGTGGATGATGACCAGATAAAATAATGTTACAGGGACAACAATACGATACATCATGAAACTGTAGTAACAAGGATGTATTTGTAGTATTGTCGACTACTTGACTCTGGTGTTGTTGTAGAATCACTCTCATTTGTTTTCAAAACAAAATATGTCCAAACATCAGCTTTAAAAGCTGCTGCAATCCAATTGTATCCTCTCATCCTCAGTCATCACCATGATCTTGCGTAATGCATTTGTTCTTTTAGCTGTAGGAAACGTAATGACTGCTGCCATCTAGTGGCCGGAAGTTAAATTGCGACACAAAAATGAATAATGAATGCTGTGAATATCTGCATATAGAGACTTCAGATTTTCTTTATCCTCATTTCACAGAAGAACACAGCAGTGAAAAACTGGCAACGAAATTTCGTTGCTTGGCAACAGTTTAAAAAACACAGCATAGGGTGAATGTATAAATATAAATAAATTATAAATAGTGCAATATAAACAGAATAAATAAATGTTTTAAAAATTGCATATAATGAACGTATACAAAAGGATAAATATAAATAAGTAAAAAATAGTGCAATATATATATAAATAGAACAAATAAATAAAGATTTAATTAGTGCATTGCTTGAAGTTATATCGCATATATGAATTATACAGTTAAAAAATATATATTTTATACACAATTTACTAAAATATAAACCGTAAAATAACTTAAAAATATATCTTAATTAAAAAAAAAAGATAAATTGCTGTTGAATATCGACACAGTATTATGAAGAAAAATTGGCATATTCAAGTGTATCGATACTTTCTCACGCTCCTAACGAGGACAATGCTGAGTCAGTACTTTAAAGTTTCTTAGTCAATACGTATTCAACATTTTTCCATTAAAGAAAATGTATATTTGCATAGTTTTGGTTCTGATCATTCACTAAACAGGATCTCACCTGCTCGTCGCTGCGGTGATAGTCGTTGTCCTCCTCGGGTTTCTCCTCTCCTGGTTCTTTGTTCGCCGTCTCTTCCGACTTGGCGTCACCTAGAGGACGAGTAGAGTAACAGCAACGTTAGCTTCGTCACGTCTGTTATTCTGGAGCCCCGCGACCCAGAATGCAGCAGCTCCGACGTGCCCTCAAACCACAAACGTGCTCACCAGCTGGAGCACGACAGCGCGAGTAAACAAACTGAATCTTCTGCGGATTCAATATTGAATTTTAAGAAATTGAGTTTGAAGTCAGACTGCAGTCGCTGGTGCTGAGCGGGTCTGTTGAAGAAACACCTGCCGGCCGTCTCGCCATCACACCGTAGATGCTCAGGAGAGGGTTGAGCCGAGGTCTCCAGCTGTGGTTCCCGACAACCACATGACGGAGTGGTTTGGATGCCGGAGACGACAGTTTCAGTCAACCGTTGCTCAGCCCAGGTGTTTGCCGTGTCATTGATTGTTACTTCCAGGTTCTCTCCTCGCTCCAGACTTCCTCGATTACTCTAAGCATTTGTGACTTCCTGTTGTCAGTTCTTACTGCGAAGCTTCCTTATTGTCGGTCCTTGTTGCGACACATCATTGTGTCCCATTTTGATCAACACTGGGAAAATATTCCATAGGTATGAGAGTGTCGGTGAACGGTTGTGTGTCTTTGTGTGTCCTGCAACAGACTGGTGTCCTGTTGCCCGAAGAATCCGGGGTAGGCTCCAGTCCCCCCGTGACCCCCCAAAAAGGCACAGATCGGTTATGAATTCATTAATTATTATGGTAGGTCTCCTGTCGTCAGCACCGTCTTACGAAAATACTTACTGTGGCATTTGCTTTGAGTCTTCTTTTAGTCAATGCTTAATATGACACTTCCTTTGGAGTCCTTACTGCGTAAGCATTTCCTTTAGACATTCCGTTTTGTCAGACGTTACTACAGCATTTTCTTTGCGTCTTCTTTAGGTAAACCCAAATCCCCACTTCTTTTGTGACCTCCTTTGTGTCTTCCTGTACTTGGCACTTTCTTTCCACTATCCTTTTATGTGCGTCTACTTCAAGTTAAAACTTCATGAAGTACTGCCTTTTGTGACTTCCTGTTGTCGGTTCTTAACGTGGAACTTCCCGGTCCTCGTTTAAAACGCTTTTTATGTTACTTCCTTCGTGTCTTCCTGTAGTCAGCACTTTCTTACCATAATCCTTACTTTGGCATTTCCTTTGTGGCATGTTCTTGTCAAACCTTAATCCAAACATCCTTTGCGAGTTGCAGGTTATGCGGTTTCTTTAAACGTTCCTTACTGATGTATTTCCTTTGGTCAGTCCTTGGTGCAGCATTTTTTTTTGCATCTTCTTTTAGTTAACGCTCTTAATGAGGCACTTCCTTTGTTACTTCCTGTATGCCGGTTCTTACTGCAGGAAATCCTTTGTATCCTCTTTTAATCAACACTTATTACGGCATTTTCTTTGTGTCTTCCTGTATACAGCACTTTCTTACAACTATCCTTAATGCGGCATTACCTTTGTCACTTTTATTCATGGTAATATTTGGCATTTCCTTTGTTGGTTCTTACAGTGGCACTTCCTTTCAAAAGTCCTTACATCCTTTTGTCTTCTTTTAATCAACGCTTAATCTGACACTTCCTTTCGACATCCTTACTGCGGCATTTCCTTTGCGTCTTATTTAAGTTACGGCTAGGTTCGGCATTTCCTTTGCTGCCTCCCGTTTTTGTTTCTTATCGTGGCACTTCCTTTCAACAGTCTACACTGCCGCACACTTTGTGTCATTTAGACGACGCCTAATGTGGCACTTCCTTTACAAATTTCTTACTGTGGCATTTCCTTTGTTGCTTCCTGTTTTTGTTTCTTATCGTGGCACTTCCTTTCAACAGTCCACACCGTGGCATTCCTTTGTTGTTCATTTTTTGTTTCCTTCTGTGGCACTTCCTTTACGCACTTGTGGCATTCCTGGCTTCCTTTTCATTTCTCACTGTGGCATTTCCTTTGTTGCTTCCTGTTTTTGTTTCCTTCTGTGGCACTTCCTTTACGCATTTCTCACTGTGGCATTTCCTTTGTTGCTTCCTGTTTTTGTTTCCTTCTGTGGCACTTCCTTTAGACATTCCTTACTGTGGCATTTCCTTTGTTGCTTCCTGTTTTTGTTTCCTTCTGTGGCACTTCCTTTACACATTATTTACTGTGGCATTTCCTTTGTTGCTTCCTGTTTTTGTTTCCTTCTGTGGCACTTCCTTTACACATTCCTTACTGTGGCATTTCCTTTGTTGCTTCCTGTTTTTGTTTCCTTCTGTGGCACTTCCTTTACTTGCATTTCTTGTTTACTGTGGCATTTCCTTTGTTGCTTCCTGTTTTTGTTTCCTTCTGTGGCACTTCCTTTACGCATTTCTCACTGTGGCATTTCCTTTGTTGCTTCCTGTTTTTGTTTCCTTCTGTGGCACTTCCTTTACACATTATTTACTGTGGCATTTCCTTTGTTGCTTCCTGTTTTTGTTTCCTTCTGTGGCACTTCCTTTACGCATTTCTCACTGTGGCATTTCCTTTGTTGCTTCCTGTTTTTGTTTCCTTCTGTGGCACTTCCTTTACGCATTTCTCACTGTGGCATTTCCTTTGTTGCTTCCTGTTTTTGTTTCCTTCTGTGGCACTTCCTTTACACATTCCTTACTGTGGCATTTCCTTTGTTGCTTCCTGTTTTTGTTTCTTATTGTGGCACTTCCTTTCAACAGTCCACACCGTCGCACACTTTGTGTCATTTTGACGACGCCTAATGTGGCACTTCCTTTACACATTTCTTACTGTGGCATTTCCTTTGTGTTTTTTTTGTGGAATTTCTTTTGGCACTTCCTGTTGCACACTTTGTGTCATTTAGACGGCGTCTAATGTGGCACTTTGTTTCATCAGTCCCAAATGGGGAACATCCTTGGTGTTTTATTCTAGTAAACGCTTACAAAAAAGTGCTGTAGAAACTACACAAAAACACTTTTCGTTTCTCCAGAATGCATCCCTATGAAAAGCACCCATGTTGTATTTGCTTCCTTCATGTCCTTCATTCATTGT
This sequence comes from Callionymus lyra, assembly GCA_016630915.1. Classification (NCBI taxonomy): domain Eukaryota; kingdom Metazoa; phylum Chordata; class Actinopteri; order Syngnathiformes; family Callionymidae; genus Callionymus; species Callionymus lyra. Next base: position 18,647,288 of record JACEEU010000687.1, on the reverse strand, counting down.
CTTTTCTCTTCTTCTTTTAAAGAGCCCGTCACGTGAAAGATCAGACGGAGTTTCTCGTCCAAATGGAGTCCATTAGAGCAGTAAGGAGTCGTCCCCGTCCTGCCAGATGACTTCTGTGGTGGAGCTGTGAGCCCAGAGGCCGCTGGCGCTGCCAGGCTTCATGGCGCTCTTAATCCCCCTCTCTGATTTTTGGTAATTAAGGTTTAAATAGAAGTGGAACTGCTCACTGGCTTCTCCTCTCGTCCCTTCGAGACGGGTTTTAGGGCGAACCTTGCACGCCCGCCCACGCGGCCGACACGATTTCAAGCGGATATTTCCACAGATGCCGACGGCATGAAGGTCAATCGATTATTTACTATGTTTGTGTGAGCCTCGGTCACGACACCTTTATATTTTTCATCCACTTGCACTATATCAACCCTCCCGCACAGCTGACGCAAGAATCATCCTACTACTGACGCCATGTAAAACTGAGAAATGGACATCAACGTTTTAAATGATCCTAGTACATGAGAGCCAGGAGAAAGGATTAAAAAAGGAGGGAACGTACCGTTACGTTGATCTAGATGAGTCTTCATGTTACACAGCTCTCCTTTAATATCTCCGGGCACCTCCATCCCCAACTTCTGATAGAAATCTCTCTGCTTCTTTATCTCCGCTGCCACAGAGAGATGAAATCACATCAGCACAGAACTGTTGGCTTATTTTTTACATACATATATGTGAGAATTTTGAGTTACTTTCATAAGATTTTGCTAAATAAATAGTGATAATTACAAAGACGTACTGTACATTTTTAGTTTAAGAAGTCAAATGTGAGGAAAATCTGATTTTTTTTCACTGATTTTAATATTTATTTTCCATCAAAACTGAATTTGTTGTGTAGATTCTCTACTTGTTGGTCATTTTTAAAGGTCAACAACATTTGTTAAATTATATTTTTTAACCTTTCAAAAACGAGTAGTATATGTGACTTGGAAAAAAAAAGAAGATATGAATCAAGTCATTCATAAATTTAAATTAAAGATTAAAAATAAAAGATTGTAATGCCATGAAGTGATAATTATTTACTTTATTTGTATTATTATCGTATTAAATCAATGAAATAAAACAATACTTTTCTTTAGTTAAATTTTCTCTATAAATAAAAAAATGTAAAGGGAAAATTATATATGTATTTAGATATAACATAAAATAAAGATTATACACAATAAATTATATACAGTATATACTTAATATTATAATATTATCTAAAACTAAAAGACTCTGAATTTTTGTTTTTCAAATAAATACTTTTATTTTTTTTCAACGGTAAATATAGTTTAAATAATGAGACTATGAAACTAAACTCACCCTCTTGTAGTCCGGGTACCAGTTTATAGACGATGTCTTGCATTGTTCTGTCATGGCTGGAAAACAACGAGAGAAGAAAAGACAACGTCAGGAAACAATAATTGATTTATGCAACTGACATTAGCAAAGACAGGGAACAGCGATGGAAAGTGAACGTGGACCTGAACGACCCAAGTGGACTTAACCCGGTTAAAGCTTCTTTAAATGGCATAACATTTGATTGAAATCCATGAAGTAAGGGATGAGCTGATGAAGCTTCATGAAGCAGTGTCATGTTGTTTAAAGGTCAGTAGGTGGCGCCACTAGTTTAATAGGTGATGTCCTAGTTCAACACTGCAGAAAATTGACCAGAAACTGTTTCCTTCAACTGAGAAAAATCTCTAAACTTCTAACCATGCGTTTGTGTCTTCTCGTTTAGACTATTGTAACAGTTTATTTTCGTGTCTTAATAAGAAGGATCTGTCTCGCCTACTGTTAATACAAAACTCTGCAGCGAGAATTCTGTCCCGCTCTAGTAGAAGAACTCACATTTCCCCGATCTTTAAAACTCTTCACTGGCTGCCAGTTTCTTTCAGGATCTTTATTAAAATTCTGGTTCTTACTTTCAGATCTCTACTCTCTAAGTGTTCTACTTATACTTATGTCTCAAGAATAAAAAAAAATGTTATGTTAACCATGCAACATATATTGTGTTGTAAATGGAAGAGAAACGTAGTGAAACCTGATCTTGACATAGCAGGGATAAATGTATCATGAAAATATTTGCTGAAATTGTTTTTTTTTTAAAAACATTTGCGACTGTAAACGAAAACCAGGTCGTTGGGTCGAGAGGAAATGTCCAACGCTGCAGAACAGCAAAGAACAAAAGGCAAATGAGTCTCTGTGGACACCTTGAACACAGAGGCTACTGTAGCTGGTTACTCTGACCACAAAGCAGCTCAGGTAAGAGAGAGAGAGAGAGAAAGAGAGAAGGAGGGAGAGAGAAAGAAAGAGTCGCTCTGCTGTAAACCGTGACGACCATTTTGGACGTCCAACTCAACGGCAGGTTTAATGGATGCGACGGTTCTGAGGGGTTCAGGACCATTGTGTCACCTTTCGAAAATCTCTGAGGAGCGTGTAAGGATGGCTGATGGAGGGACGGCGCCCCCTGAAGGACGAAGCCGGTACTGCTTGTCAAGCATTTAAATGATTCAACCGAGTTGTTGAGGTTTAATATTGACAGAATCTCTTGTGTTAACGACAATATTATGACCATCGACATTAGGAACAATTTATTTTTGATAAACTTCGAAATATTTCACTATAATTTCATCGGTTAATACATTTGCAGTGCATCTACTTTTGTTTATTCATCTGAATACACGTTTTCTTTCTTCATTTGATTCATTTAATAATTTCCTTTCGGCTATATTTTCTGTAAGAGCTGATATATTTAATAACTTTACAACACCTAAGTGGTTAAATTAACTAAATATAAACACTAATAAAATAAATGTTTGTATAGTACTTCAGATTATTTAATCAAAACGAGGATTAATAATGATGAATTCAGAAATGTTAAATAATTAAATCCTTTTTTTTTATGAAAATTGTTTTTTCTTTCAAGATCACATCTTTTGCAATAACCCCTTGAATAATAATAATAACAATATTAATATGAATGATCTATAACTGGTTTATTCTACGCTGTCCCAGAACGGTAAAAAGCTGTAAATCAACTTCTGCATGAGACATAGAATCTTCTCTGAATCACCAGATTCCTCCACAGCTCAGCTGGACTCACCCGATGTACTGCAGTGGATGACTCTGATGGATGACGATCCGACATGTGGGACACGTGTTGTTCTCCTCCAGGTACTTTACTAAGCAGCTTCTACAGACTGAAGACAAAGACGCACAATATCAGAGACGATCAGTGACACATTTTGTAGATTAATGAGGACTGTTGCGGCCGAAGAGACTTCAATTTTAACGATAACCAATGTTGCAATTACACGTTTCTAACAGTAGAGGGAGACAAAAAAACGATTGTAAAATCTTCCATAGTGGTGCTTAAAGTTACTTTTGTTCCTTTGAACAGCACATTTGACACCCAATGATGCCGGATTCCAAAACAAAGTAGCTCTTTTTATGTTTATTCTAAAAAAGTGCTTTTTATTGACAAACATACAGTGAATGTGTCCAGAGGAATCAAGGGAAGCAGAAGTGGATCTTAAAAGTGATTCTAAAAGATAAAACGATTCTGGAGCATAATAGTATCAGAGTATTGATATCGTTTCTGAAAATAATGTGAAGAAGAAACATGCTTTTGACTATTTTTATTTGATAATAGGGCTGCAAGATCTATCGAAAAAATATAGATATCGCAATATTGGCACGTGCGATATGCATAGCGAAACAATTTATCATTTTTAAATTGTATAAATCAAGCGTTTCTTAAATGCGCATTCGATACCAATCAGTGTCACATTCTGTCAAGTTGAACTTCTATGTCTTGTTGTCTTTACGTCTCTGTCTGTCTGTCTGCTCCCTAGGCTCGAGTGCTAGATCGTGGCACTTCCAAACAACTATTATGTGTGTGTGTGTGTGTGTACAAGGAGGTGGGAATTTATTATTGATTTGGTGATATCGGGACAGCGTCTCCTCTCTGATGTTGCTCAGTTTCGTGGGAAACCGATGAAAGTCCTTCGAAACTGAGCGTTATTTTTTTTCAAATAATTTAGGCACCGAAGCGCGGAAATAAACGAAAGGGAAATACTGCATTCAAGACACCAATATCGAATATAGCTCTTTCCAATATCGTGCAGCCCTATTTGAGAACAATATTTCTCATCCTTCACTACTTTGATTGGAAGAATGCCATGTGACCCACGTAAGCAACCATGATAATAAAATTAAAAAATATATTTATATATTTGTAGTTATGCTTATATTGGAATATGGGTTGAATATTTACGGAATTGTGGTCAAATATCGTTTCGCTTGTCAGAGTTGTCAAGACCACCGATAAGAGTATAGATGATAAATTACCTTAAAATAAATTGAATTTGTTTTCTTCTAAAGATGATTTAAGACTTAAGAACAAACACAAAAGCTTCTCCCTAAAAAGCTGCTGTGAACAAATGTGGAAATATGGAAGTGTTACAACATAACTGAGAGGAAGGTGTGATGGTGAAGAAGCTCACACATTAAAGCTTCTTATATTTATTACCATTTTTGTCTATCGTATTGTTACATCCTTTAAGAAGGTAAATAATAATTATTACTATTTAATGTTTTTGTTAATGAATTCTTTGATGTTGCTCTTCTGCTCAACTCATCAACTAAACCATAACTCAAAATATCCTTGTCGTTTTGTAGAAAAGTTGTCATTTCCTTACAATAAACACGTCTGATGTTGCGTATAAACCACATCAGTCAGGTTTTAAAGTGACACAAGAGTGGATTTTAATGCAACACTCCTCCGTAAATCAGACGTTGACCTTTCGTTGCCTCGTCGCAGCGTGTCTGTCACAGCAGCTGCACGAGGACGTGACGGGAATTCTCAGTTCAGAGAGAATCCCTCCTGCTCGTCTAGACTGTGACGTCAGCCTGAGCGCCGATAGAGAGTGCAACACTGAACTCTGGCGGAGAGAAAGGGAACTGCACTGTCTGGTTTTAACCAATGCAGACACGAAGTGAATTGAGCTTTCAGATTTAACTTAAAACCATCAGTTGATATTTAAGCATTTTGCAATAGAGTTTATAAGAGATTTGAGAGTTTTAAGCATTAAGGGCGTTCAAAGTCAAATGCCTAACTTTGTGCAAACATATTTAATTGTTTAATATTTCACTCTCAACTGAAGCTCTTATGAATTTAGATACCATTTCCAAACTGACTTGATTAATTATTGCGTAGGAGGAAGTGATGAGGCAGAAGACGAAGGATGTTGATCAAAAATTAATCAAAAGTGTTCGAACGGAAAGAGGTTACAAAGAGAATAACTGATTACGAATGATATCAATCTGATATGTACTGAGAGGCATCAACAAGATGCTTTTAGGCGGTTACGATCAAGATTAGACCATACTTTAGTTGAGACATGAGATCTTCAAGTTCAAGTTGAGCTACAAATTCATGTCAACTTCTTTTTTTTTTAATTCAACTTTAGAATTGTTTACTTTTCTGTTAGCTCAGGTCCTCTAAAACGAAAATATATACCTTTATTTCGCTTACAATTAATTTAATAATTGATGTAAACATAAATTAATTTTAGATTTATTTTTAAAATTGCTACTCAACTCAGGGATGTTTAAGGATCAACTTGTTTATGCAATTTTTTTCAATAATGTCTTGTACTTTCTAACCTTGATTCATCGTTAAATCAGGGGGAAATAATCAGATTAATCACTCATTATACGGTTACTAACAGCTCAAAGTTCAAGTATTTTGGTTTTGTTTATGAGTGAAGGGAGGATGGAAGCGGACAGAAGGATCAGTGTTGGGACTTCAATCATCAGGACTCTGTGTTGAAGAAAGAGCTGAGCTAAAGGATGAAGCCGCCTGGTGAAGGACCATTGTGAGAATGAGAAGTGACGTCTTCTACTTCATGTGTCGTGCTTTATCAATTTATCAAACACACGGATGACACAACTCTCATTAGAAAGTAACAACAAAGTGAGAACATGCTCTAGAGTGTGTGGAGAGAACGAAGACAGAAAAGAAGGGTCAGGAGAACTCACAGGTGTGCAAGCACTCGGTGACGGTGGTGGCGTCGATCAGGTAGCCCTCACACAGACGACATGTGATGTGGGCGTTGATGTGACACAACTTGATCTTCCTCGTCAGCATGTCGGGGTTCTGGACGGGGAGGAGACAAAGATTCAAAAAGATTATTGGAGAAACAAGTAATGGAGAAAAACTTTGAGAACAATGTTAGTGGGTTTAGTTATTGTTAACAAACAAACACCAATCTAATCTATTTAAGTGTTAATTTAGTGAAAATAAGCGCTTAACGTTATTCATCAGCGTCTAATGCAGACTTTAAATGGCAAAACAAAAGAAACAAATAAAGATTCTTGAAAAAACCCGGAATGCTTATTATAGTTAGATACTCAATAGTCTCTTTGCATTTAAATAACATTTCCCCTTTTTTTCAACTATTAAACATATATACGCATATATATTCATCGATTTTTCAAATTATTAACCATTTTTTAAATTGTTTACTTGTACATATATCTATGCATCCATGAAACAGAAAGACATTTTCCTGTTGGTTGTTTTTTTTTCTCCATCACTCAACCAACCAAGTTTATTGAGGCACTTGTTAATACAAAACACAAAAAACAACAATAAAGAAGTAGAAAGTGGTGAAAATATCATTATTTGAACCAATGTTTCTATATGTCTTTAGACGTGTGTTTTGCACATTTTTTTAGTGACATTCCAAAATTATTAAATGATCCAGAATGTTAAACTAAACAACTTTTACTCACGTGTCTGTTAAAAGACATTAAGTCAAAATATTTTCCCCCAAAAAATAATATTGTTAAATGTCTCCCTCTAGTGGCCACTGGGCACGCTGACGTTCCCCGCTCAATTCATTCACTGCTTATTCACATTCTGGACATAACTCCACAGAAAACGTCTAGACAACTTAATGAACTATTGTTTTACCTCATCTTGATCAAGCAGCTTTAACTACATCACCATAATAAGGTAAGGTAAACCTTTATTGATCCCTCAGGAGGTCTCCTTCGGGAAATTGTTTAATGCTGCCCTTCTTAGAACTACTTTATCAATTCATTCTCATATGATGGAAATATTTCCAAAACTTTATTCGAACAATAAGTTCTGATCTAAAGCGTCCTGAGGTCAAGTGAGTGAATATCACACCCCGGTCGACAGCGGGTTCAGACAGCTGTGGTGAAGGATGGACGCCAGAGAGTGAATTCACCAACTGCCTGACCTGCTCGCCGCTCCGACGCCGTGACGGAGCCTGACAGGTGAAGCTAAATAACCTGATGTGAAAATCACTGCTGTCGGCGGATCGAAACAAAAAAACCTCCCGTGGCTGCTGCCGCGACAGACGTCCATCATTATGGGGTGGACTCGGACGACCTCGCGGAACCAAAACACAATCACAAGTACTAGGTAGGAGACCAGTCAGTCGCCGTTGTGTTTGTGTCTCAAGGAACATTAACCAGAACTACAGTTGTCAACGTCTACACAAAAAACAAATAATGAACATTTACATGTTGTTGTTTTTTTTATCTCCTCCTTAAGTGTTCACTTCTCTCAGATATTTAAAGGAGCTGCTGTTGACCAATGAGCCGTGTTTTTTTTAGGTCATGTGATGTGGACTCAGACAGAAGAGTGTGGTTTTTATACAGTTTAAAAAATGTATTGACAGCAACTACTCACAAGTTTTAAGAACGACTGTTAAAAGATACGGAAAGAACAATATTGTATACAGTTTTACTTTAATATTTTAGTAAGTTACGAAATAAATATAGTTCAGCTTCGTAGTATTACACTTATACTACAGTGGCTTCGTAGTTTACCAACATTTTGACAGATTTTTGAGTTCAGTGTACTAAATAAAATCGGTTTTCAAGTCAGAAAGTAAAAAAGAATTTCTTCTAAAGTCAGAAACGAATGGTAAATGCAGTTCTGAGTTTATCTGTCATATTGTCTATAATATTGTACATATTTTAACTTTGTTCGCAATAATTACAAACTTTGTTTCTAGCTATTGGAAGGGCTTTGGTGTAATGGGATTAAGAGGCGTTTGAAAGGTGGTTATATAGCAACTGGGCGAGAAAAATGGCATATTGAAGATCATAAAGCTTGGTTACACATGTAGAAACAATAGTTGAAACGTTGACATACCTAATAAGAACTTAATATTTCTAAGACAGTTAAGGTTCAACTTTTGGTCTTCAACAATGGCTGATACTTGGAGCTGGTTACTTTTCTAGATGACTAAAAACAAGTGCCTCAGTGATTTTCTGATAAAACAAGTGACGTTTTTAGAAGGAAGAACAAGTAAAGCTAGCAAAGTAATGCCTTGAAATCTGTAACCATGTTCATATCTTACCCCTAGCACCGCCATGCGTCGGCTGTAGGTGGTGCAGTGTCCACGTCTCGTCCTGTGGTTGTCCGGGCCGACGGTGTTAGCTCCTCATCGTGGACCGCCTCTCATGGGCGCCTGAGGAGGAGCGAGAGATGTTTGAGGAGGTGCGAGAAGTTCGACAGGAGACGGACATTTGAGAAACTCAAGGAGAAAAACAAAAACCACGAGGCCATAGGGATGATCAACGAGAACCTTTTCCCTTCATCTATGCCGGTGTTTCGACGAGACGATAGAAGCTCGACTGCCCTCAGACTTGGAGCCACCATCAAATCTCTGCTGCAGCTTCAAGTCACACTACTTCCCCTTCGCATGTTTTACTACAGAGACTCGCGACGGCCGAGTGGAGCCGAGCGATGAGCAGAAAGACGGGGTTGCGTTACCATAAGTGCAATAACAGGTTTGGAAATGGATCAGCAAAAACCATTAAGCTCCGTCTAACTGTCAATACGACTAATTCGACGATAAAAACATGAGACGGAACCGTCAACATTAATGAGTCTCATCATGAATACCACATTCAACATCTCTGTCCGGGCTTTCTATAGCTTAAGGACTGTTCAATTCAAGACTTTAAAGACATTATAAGTAATAATAATGATAATAAAAAGAAACACTGAATCAATAACATAGAATAACATTTTAACATTTGTTTTTGGTTCACTGAAAACATTTCATTAAAACCCATAGTGAGTAGTAAAAATGTTGGTTGAAAAGAAACTTGTCATTGAATTTACTGCAACAACTTCACTGTTTACTTAAATTAATTTACAAATGCATATTGTTACCAAAAATGTTAGAATTGTAAAAATTGTTTGAATTTAGTTTGATATAAAATGGATTTAAGACTTATTTTTAGATTCATGGATTCAAAACTCTCAACTTTTTAATGATTATTAAACCATTTATTTCGCTAAAGCAGACTTGTAAAAATTCCTTCAGGCTCTTGTTACAACTAGTGTGTTGTCGCAATTTCTTAAGAGGAATGCCTTTGGAGGGGGAAAAAAGAGCTGAGCCAAAACACAAAATGTCTTCATTTCCTGGTGGATTTCCTCAGAGACCAGGAAACAAAGTCTCTCTAAGGTGCTCCAGGTTCTCCTTCCCGAGGGAGGCATTTCACTTGAATAACAAATATCATGACACCCGATACAGTGGGGGGAGTCCTTGGGTCATATCTGGTATGATCAAGACATTTTATAAGGATTAATGTTCACGTTGATATGGTGACCTATAGGGATGCCAATGTTTAAGATGTGATAAAGGGACAGAGAGGATGGAGACTGATTGAAAAACGACAAATAAAACAATTTGATCGATAACCAGAATGACCGAGAGCATCCGAGACCGGTCGACACTGGACACACGTCACATGCATGATCGTGGTCAGATCCTGCACGTCAGCGGCGGGTGTGCACAGATGTGGTACCGTCGCAGCTCGGCTCACTTCCTCTGTTGCCACTTCAGAAGCGGAACATTCAGTTATTACGTTCCTCTTCTGTGAAATGACGCTATCCAAGCAAAAGCTTGGCACCGAGGCAGCCATTGATATTCTGTGAAACATCACTAGCTCTGGTTGGTTAAACTTTTAAAAGAATCCTGAAGCTTTTTCCAGGTTTTTACGGCAGAAAACCCATTTCTACGCTGTAGAAGCTCGGAATTGAACTCAATAGAGCAGCCTGGGAGCTTAAATCGACAAACCACGGTCGACATTTAAAGACTTCCACGGAGCTCTCTCGATAGAGAAACAAAGATGGAGATCCGGGCTTAAAGTTTCTCTTCTCTAAAGTAAGAGAACAATTTAATGGACCTGGCGTTCTGCCCGGGAACTGTTGTTACTTAACCGCCTCCCTAGACAACCGTAACACCCAAATCAGAAACATCTCTGTAGAAGGTTTCTTGACGGGAGGAGGCTGCTCACGGAGGACTTAGAAAATGATGCCCGATGTTTTCACAAGGAGGTGAAGAGGTTATACTCTGAGACTCTCCTGGATGACTGAGTCCAAACAAATACACTAACATGAAAGGTTGTAATCAAAATAAAAGAGTAGAAATCTACAGTAAGTAAGGTGCTCTGTCGTCACGTCATAAAGAAGGCCTGGATCCATCCCATGAGCCATCCATCCTTAACTCGTGAACAAGATCTCAAGACACTCCACCTCAAGAAAAGATCTCAACCCTGACCCTGGATAAAATGTTAAATCTTTGTTTGGATTTTACACTCAGATTAAGGTCCATAAAATAAATATTACTTACATAAAACTGGTCTTAGCTCAGACGTCAGCAAAAGACCGTCAATAGAAAAGAAAAATCCTTAAACTATTCAAGTCTTTCACCGTTTACAAAAAACGATCTGTCTGTAAAAACCGTCCAGTTGTGTCCAGATTTCAAGAGACATTTATTTTCTTGGTCTTTTAAAGTTTTTTTTCTTACATTTCTTAAGCATCCCTGACTCACGACTCCTGGATCTTGGACCTGTTGAGTACTAAAGATAGAGGGACAGAAAATAATCAAATCATAGGTTGTGATTGTTGATCTTGTTGTTAAATGTTTGCCACTGTTTCAAACTTTTTTTTCCTAAACAAACATATCTTTATCTCGATTTGAACTTCAACTGGAAAAGCGTTGGGCCGCTAAGATGTGGTGGACCTTCTTCTCTCTTTCCGCTTGATGGAATCTACCGACTCTTTCAAGAAACATCATAAGACGTTTTTATTTGTTCAGTCTTTTCCTTGATTTTCTGGAACTACTGTTGCGTTATCAGTTTTATTTTGACCTTTAAAGTATAAACTTTATTAAGTTTTGATGTTGCTTGGTGGAAAGGCGCCATACAAATAAAAATTACTTACTTACTACTACCAAGTTCTTGCCTAACGGGTCATGATAAAGTTGCGTTCACACCAGAAATGATTCGGCAAACTTCGACTGAGTGGTTGTTGGTCATCTTTGGACCCGCCCCAAACACCAGAGACCCACGAGCCAAGTTCTACTCCAGCTTCTACAATGAGTACCAATGCAATGGAAGCATGACAAATGAATAAACCTGGAGGTCTATAAAACACCACAGACACCTTATTGTTCACAGTAAGTACAAGCTCGAGGCTGAACATTCCTGCCCGGCCTCGCCAGTTCAAACCTCCTGGAGCTTTTGTGACAGAAAGAGAAAGTAGTTTTTATTGATTGATTAACTCAAGAGCAGTGAGTCTGAATAGAACAACGGGAGAAGCTTGAATTGAAGGGACATCGTGATCATTACATGGTAATGAGTAAAAACAAAGAGTCCAGTTTGTCACGTGTCATATTATATTTCAGCGATTGAGTTCAAGAGAAAAAAAAAAAGGCAAAGCTGAGGTTCAACCTCTGTGGACAAGTATTGTTGAAGAACATGTACATCGATCCATTTATTTAATTCTTTCTCTTATTTGAGGCGAGGTTGTGGGGGGTGCAAATATACTGAAAATATGAGCAGACCCTCTAAAGTGATGGTTCACTTTTTAGAGTCAAAGGAAAAAATATATGTTCATACTAATGTTATGTTCAGTTGTTTTCGTCGAAAAAGACACTTGAAAACATCCGAAAACCTCCGTACTGCTCGTCTATAACGTCCGTATTGTATTGTAGTCTCGACATGAGAAATTACTCAGAAACGACTTAAATGCGTCTACATTTTAACCCTTTTTTTTTTAGCTACTGCCTGGAGTCTTGTCAGAAAAATAGAAACACATTGCCATTGTCAAAAGATTTATGCTGCTAGCCTGGGATCTTCCTCCAAACACAAGCTTAAAATATTGATTTGTTTGTTTGTTTTTTGGAACAATTTCTTAAACAAGGGCTTAAATACTAGATCAACGTCACAGACGAGCAGTAAGGAGGTATTTGGATGTTTTCAAGCATGTCTTTTTGGACGAAAAGGAAGAAGACGACCGGCTGGTTGGTACATTAAATTTAACTTGAACTTTAGCTTTAATGCAGATGAATTCAACGACTGTACATTTGACTAAAACCAACAACCAACTAGACTTTCAGGTTTCTAGAATCTAGCCAAGACGCTCTTTTCAGTAAGCAAATGGGATCCGAGCCGTAAACAGGAACCACTCGGGGCTGCTGCTGCATTCAGGGTCACTTCAGGACACCAGACAAGCTGCTTCCACCTCCACACGGCTGCAGCCTGCTTTACAACACAGTCGTGTCCGAGTCTGACGGAGCGGCCGATCATTCATGTCAGTCTAGTAACGTCTGAACAAAACAAATCCCTTTGAAATGATTCAACAGTCAAACCGGTTGACAAATCAAAGTATCGTGCAGAAGTGGAAAAACAATCAGCGTAGAAAAGTCACGAGATGATTTATTCACGGTGTGTCACAGAGACATCACTTTCGCTTAGCTGGTTTTTCAGCTCCAACCAGATCCAGACAGGAATAAATATTAGCCTTCTCGCACCTTCAGGGGGTTCGACTTGTGCAGATATTTACTTTTACTCGCCTGGTGGGGAATCTGGACGTTTCTTCTGTTTCTGAGTTTGCTTTCTACAGCCTCTTGCATCGACCTCTTTTAACCGCCGACACCGTCCTTCTCTGAGCACACGAGTCAACTTTGCAACCTCTGGGTGATGTATTCCTGTGGCTGGCTCTGAAATAGTTAAGTAATATTTGTAGAGCCCTTTTCTAGACCAGGGTCACAAAGCGCTTAAACAATCAATACAATACCCAATAAAATAGATGCTTAAAAGGTCAAGACACCACAGAGACAAACACAGGAGTCTCAGAGAATCAAGGAAAAGCATGAATAAACGTGTCTTAAGATCTTTCTTGAAGGAGTCAGTAGATCATCAACTGGTCCTGAACCGTGTTCAGGAACCATCAGTAGATTCTGATCCACAGACCTCAGAGCCCGAGCTGGGGTGTAAGGCTGGATCAGAATCTACTGATGGAAGGTCTGACCATGAATAGATCTGAAAGTAAGAACCAGAATTTTAAAATTGATCCGAAAAGAAAATGGCAGCCAGTGAAGAGTTTTAAGGATCGGAGAAATGTGAGTTCTTCTACTAGAGCAGGCCAGAATTCTTGATGCAGAGTTTTGTATCAACTGCAGGCGAGACAGATCCTTCTTGTTAAGACATGAAAACTGTTGCAATGTTAGGAAATGTATCGATCATTTTGAACCACTAAGGTTTGTGATTTAAAATAAAACCACTGAATAAAATGACAGAAAAATAAAAATGACAAAGTTGGGGCCCAAATCAGATGAGATGAATTATCAGATGAGATGAAAGAACTAGTGAACCAGTCGATACAACCATATAAGAAGGCTTCTACAAACTTGAGGAAATAACTAGCATGTACAAGATTAAACTGCTGGTGAACAAAGTCACTTCTTTACACTAAGTAAGATATAAAATAAAAAATAGGTGTTAACATCAAATGGAGTGTACAGGTTGAAACAGGACTGTGCTGGTGCTTCATGGGTACTGGTACCTATAGAGTCCCTTTGATATGATTTTGTGAACAATATTATTTTGCTAATGTGTTGGTATCAAAACATCTCACGAAGCATGTTACTAACAAAGCGTTTTGAACGGTGCCACAAAAGAATAGTTTGGACCCAGTCCTAGACTGTGCGAAAATAAATTCTTAAAGAAACCATGAGCATCGAAAAGTCAGTTCAATGCACGGAGAGATTTTCCAAAGCTTTAAAGACATTTTGACTGACAACACAGAAAAGACATCAAAGATAAAAAATATTTATTTTATGTCGTATATCGTCGTTTTATAATGGTATAATAAAAATCAAATGCTTATCCATCAACCAGGCCTATGTTGTGGTCATTTTCCAGGACGCCATTACTGGTGTAAAACTAACGGAGTTCTAATTCAATTTTATTCAAAGTGTCTTATCATAACAAAGGTTTTCTCAAGACACTTTACAGTCTAAGTAAGACTATCCATGTACTTCTCTATTTAATGAGGATTAAAAGGTGCACACAATGTAGCAACACTTTTTAAAGCGATATCTTTAGTATCACTTTGTTAGACTTAATACTTCCTTGCAGAAGAAACAAAGACAAAAAAAATGTCCAGTACAAAAAAAAACTAGCTAGTAAGGTAAGGTAAGGTAAAAACTTTATTGATCCCTCAGGAGGTCTCCTTCGGGATATTGTTTTTTTCCAATAGCCACAGAAAATACAGCAATTTTTTTATAAAAAATAAATCAAAATAAAATAAAAGCAAGAACATAAAGAGAAAGAACAAGATGACACAATCTAAGTCTAAAGACAAAGGACATATATCAAAGAAAAACAACAAAGACAAAGGATAGAAAGACTAACATAGAACAGAACATCCAGATACTTTCACTCCACTCCTGCCCCCGAACTCAGAATTGTACATTTAATAGCCCGAGGAATGAATGAGTCCTTGAGTCTATTTGTTTTGCACCTGGGAAGGAGCATTAGTGCACTCACTGATGACAGTATTATAATAACAATAATAATCTCTATTTATATAGCGCCTTTCTAGACCAGGGTCACAAAGCTCAGAGGATTTCCCCTGCATTTGTCATTTATTCGAAACAATCCATATAATATCTAATTTTTAAAAACTGAGGTACTGAGGTTTAAAAAACCAAACACCAACGTTTCTAAAAATGGAAATAAATGACACAAAACCAAAGTTTGGACAGTGGTCGACCATGTGAACACAACGGAATGTAACGGGCAATAAAGTTGTAAAATCTGAAACTTCAGCAACAAGTTCCAGTGTTTTTACTGAATTAGACGGAAGATTACCGTGACCGAACTCAAACGCTGACGATCTAAAAACGCAGACTTGGAAAAAGAGAAGAAGAAAGTGTAGGGTTGATGCGTCGCAGTCAGCTGCTAATGTGATGCAATTATCACATTAGCTAGAATGAAGTCGTTCGACTGCAGCCAAGTCTGAAAACCATCCGCGCTCAGTCAATCATAAGCTCAACAACTGTTTCAGAAGCCGCACAGGGCGACACATCAACACACCCTGAACACACACACACACACACACACACACACACACACTCTCTGGCATCACAAAGAGCCCCTGTTGCTCGTCAGCGGGTATTGGAGTGTTGGACCACTTTGCCAGCTGGAACCAGGGACTCTGAAGGCCTGTGTGTGTGCGGCCTACGGGAGAGGGAACTTATTGTGTGGCTGTTTGGCGTAACTTCAAGACACACAAGCGCTCCTGAGCTGCACAAACCTGCAGCGAATGAACAACACAATGAGGTAAACGACTCGGAGGATATCATACGTTCAAAAGACTTTGAATCACTTGAGACGCAAATCATGTTAAATCTGCACAGTTTGGTCTTTAAAAAAAAAAAAAAGAGGTGTTATTTCGACCAAGACTGATTGCGGTTTGAACGTGAGTCTATTGTCTATTATGTTCCGGGAGTATTCATTTGGGATTATTTTTGTCCGTATGAATGAGACGGAGGGCTTGGGGGGCTTTTCCTGGTGAGTGCCAACAATCCCAGACACAATTTAGGCATCCTAATACGCTCAAATTTCTTTTAATTTGAAAAACAATCAACAACAATCTGGTCTCCATCTTGTTAGAGAGAACTGATGCCACGATGGTACAAAATAATCCGTATTTCTATTGAAATTACCTTCAAGTTGTAGTATCTTAATATTCTAGGTTGTTACCAATCTTTAGACATGGTTAATTGTACACAATAAATACCTCCTAGTGCCGATTAACAAAGGAAAGTAAAGTAAAGTGGTTTATTGCGAGGGTTACTTTTTGAACATTTAACAAAATCTGCTAAGTAGTGAGCATTCATTTTTTCATGCGTTTATATTAACAAAATCTATTTAACAAAATTAATTTGAAATTGAACCATGTCGGTAACGCTGACCTGAACGGCTTCCATAATACTTTGCCGCCCAGCCAACCAATGACGGCTAAAAAAAAAAGTAGTATCTAAATACAGTATTGAAGAGACAAAATAGAGTTGTTTTGCTTGAGTTTTGTGTTTGTGTTGACGTTTATCCGCCCTTTAAATGAATCGCCTGTTGGGAACCGCTTGCCAACTGTAGTTTGCTACTAAACATTTTATAACACAGTAATATATACAAAAAGAAAATCTGAGAAAAGCATCGAAGGCGAACCATGCTGTCAATAACAGTAAACTTCTCGCATTTCGTCAAAATTTCAAGTATTTACTTAAAACTAATAAAGACAAAGGGTTAAAAACCTACATATTCTCTCAGGTACCTTCAATATACGCCTCTTCAAATCGCTCATTTTTAAAGCGGAAAAAGCTTTTCGGACCTTCCGACAGAGCTTTCAACCGGCAGGAAGCAAACAAAAGCTCCAGGGCTCGACCGCCACGGTGAAACGGTGATATCAACTGATAGCCGGGAGACAGTGGGAAGCAGATACGACAGTGTTCTTGTCAGATACTGGAGCGATTCGAGCTTTTATCGGAGCCGACGGTAAGACACAGCAAAGATTCGACTGATAGACTGTGACAAGACAAAAAGTCAAACAGTCAGAAATTGCGCGGACAGCAATTGTGTCTTCTTCCTGGGAGGGAAACGTACGAGACTAACATCCATCGGGATGAAGCCGGGGCTAACCGAGGGCAAGTCTTTTCTTCTTGGTTTGATACAAACACTCGGACATGATCGACCGCAGTACTGATTGTTAGAACGCACAAGAGGGATTTGAAATAATTGAGAATGTAGAGGAAGAACTCTCAGAAGAGTCGCTGTGTTGACCGCTTGTCTTCAGAGAACAGAACGAGCAGCTAAACCGACAGCTTCAACACCAACTGAAAAAGAAGCCATGTGTGTATTTACTGTACAGATTATATCTCTACGACCTTTACACCTAATGTCTCATTTGTTAAAGTCAGTATAAAACATGTTGCCCATAAACTGTTTTATCCAAAAACATGTAATATAGCATTTTAATGCAAAAAAAATGTTACATTTTTGAGGTTTTGTTCAAAATCTATTCATTTTCTTGATACATTTTTTAATATTTTCATTAATTAATTAAAATGTTTTACTTTATTTTATTAGAAAGGTAAACACAATTTTATATACTTTTTTTTCTATCTTTTTGTTAACCTTTCCAAGGTCTCTTATCATTTGGCCTTATGGTTGGAATTTAATTTTTCTTTTTATTCTATTCCTAATTTTTTTTTAAAGGTCACAATTATTTTGAATACCCACTTCTCATATTTTGACTACAATTAAATTTTGTTGAGAAAGTTAATCCTTTTTCATTTTTCTCTGAAGAAACATGTTGTCCATTATAATATTTTTATCCATCACAAATTCCTTCAAGTGGATATTTTCTTTTGTCTTTATTTATGAGTTTTATTATCTCATTGTTTTATTCTGCACTGACACCTCAAAATAAAAATCTGTGTCGTGTTTACAACACCTGCAATATTAATTCAGATTTTATGTTGGTCATCAAACTCGGGTCATCATCATCATCACTAAGGAAAAAGGAAAGGTCGATGACCTCGTCTTCCTGGAGCATCAAGCCTGTGATCATGCGTGTCAGAGAAACACAGCATCCGTACGACTTGTCAATTAAGAAGTTATTTTAATCATCATTGGCTCAATAAGGGTTTCCTGGGACGGAGAGGTTTAGCAGATTACGGCAGTGAAACTATTCAGGACAGATTACCGGGTAAAGACTTCAACCCGTAGTATTTGGGGATTGTAAAGGGATTTGGAGTTCCGAGTATCGGCGCTGACCAGTTGTTAGTCCAGTAAGTGATGGACCAAGATAAGGAGTCCGGTTCAGATGAGAGACTAAAGTTTGGAACACAACAGCGACCTGTGGATGGGATTATCTGAGAGTTAGGAGAAGAGATCAGCAGTAGTCGCTGCTCTGCTGTGGAGTCGTGTTTGAATAAACATTCTCTAGTGGAGACGGTTCATATCATCAATGAAGACTAGTTATGTTCACGGACAAATATCTTCTTTAACTACAAGCGTGAACACACATTTACTGATAAATCTGGAGATCATGTCAACAGACCAACATTTGAAACCGAGTTTACAACATCAAATCAAAAACACGCTTCAACAGTATCGACATTGAGGTTAAATAAGGACATCAATAAGAGTCAATATATGTTAAGTAAAATTAGAAAAGTAAAGGTTATTTGTAAAGCGCCTTTCTAGACCAAAGCACTTTAACAATCAAAAACAATACACAGTTAAAATATATACTTTAAAAGGTCAAGACACACAAGACAAACACAGGAGTCCCAGAAAATCAGGGAAAGCCCAACTAACAAGGTCTTATGAAGTTTCTTAAAGGAGTCAGTAGATCATCAAACACAGAGATCGTTCCAGAGCTTAGGAGCAACAGTCTGGAAGGATTTCTCTCCTCTGGTCCTGAACTGTAGATAGTAGATTCTGATCCACAGACCTCAGAGCCCGAGCTGGAGTGTAAGGCTGGATTAGAATCTACTGATAGAAGGTCTGACCATGAATAGCCATTGAAGAGTTTTCTGTAAGTAAGTAAGTAATTAATTTGTATTTATTAAGCGCTTTTCCAGACCAGGGTCACAAAGCACTAAAACAATCAAAACAATACTCAATAAAATACATACTTTAAAAGTCAAGATAATACTGAGAACAACACAGGAGTTCGGGAAATGTGAGTTCTTCTACTAGAGCAGGTCAGAATTCTCGCTGCAGAGTTTTGTATCAACTGCAGGCGAGACAGATCTTTCTTGTTTAGACACCAAAATAAACTGTTGCAATAGTCTAAACGAGAGACACAAACACATGGATTATAAGCTCCAGATCGTGTTGCAACATCAATTTCCTATGCTGCAAATGTGATTATCTTTATCATTTCTGTGTACATAAGAACTTCTTGCTAGGTCGATGTTTGATCCCAGAACCAACTTAATTTTGCTCCATTCTCTAGATTTTCTTGTGCAATTTACATCTACCATTATCTGTGAGGGTAGTAAATCCCATTTGCCCTTATTACTTAATTCACTTTGTTCATTTATTTTCTATAATCATGTAAATCCTTTTAAGGCTTTATTTGGATACAATTAGATTTTATAATAATAGTTTAGATTAGTAATAATAGTTGATGGTTTATTTTTGTATTCACCAGACAGTTATTCATAGTGACGCCCCATCATGAGTCAAGAAAAACAGGTTCATCAGGTCCCTTCTTGTCAAATCTCCATCAGTCACACCCTGTTAAAAAAAACCACTAAGAAATCCATGATGTGTGCGACGGTTTTACGCCTGAAGAAAAAAAAACAACAAATCTCTCCACTTAAGCAGGTTTGATAAATGAAGGATCACCAAAGTGGAGATCAGAAGTTGATTTCCAACTGTGAGATGTCTGTCGTGTCCTCGTGTTACGTTAACCGCACAGTGGCGCGTCGACAGCGGGCGGCGAGGACGGCGCGAGCGTGAAAAGAAACTGTATTTACTTGGACGAGGCCACACGCCGAGACACGACGGGTCTTTTTCTTACTCCTTTCCCCCCCAAATAACAATTCATATTGTTGTTTCCCCTTTTTCTTAAAATCAAAGTTTGTCTATTATTCTTATTAATATCGTTTTTAGGGTTTTTGGAGTTTGTTTTTATTCATATCTTTGTAATTAAAAAAAAATATCCTCATCATTTTCTGTCATTCTTTTTTTTTTTAAGTTTTCGTTGATTAATTATGTTCACTTTTTTCCTAACAATTATGTTTTCTTGTTCAAATCAGAGCTCAGAACCATCTACTGTCGTCCACTGGTCACTTTCACTTCGCACCTGTCACTGAAGGAAAGAAAGCTCTTCACGTCTAAGTGAGTCTTGGCCTACTGACCTCCAGGATAATGATGCCGGAGACCCCTGGGGAGGGAGGAAGGGGGGGCCATAGCACCCTCTGCAATGCAGGCACTTCTCCCAGGAGGGGTGATCCGGGGTCAGGCCTCTTTTAAATGGTCTCAAGCACTGGTGGAGGTCGTCGTTGCTCGGCCACAAAAAAACGTGTGGATTGAAAAAAGCTCAAACGCGTCTTGATGACAAGTTCATTATTCATCATAACCTGTCGGCCATATTGAGTTCTGTCAAACAACTACATTCATACGAGTCAATTTAAAGGACGTTATGAACCAGACGCTGACGGCAAAAACATTGTTCCTCCACCTGCCAACGGATGAAAACTAACCGGTCTTTTAAACTTTCACTCACTTATGAATATTTCCAAGAACAAAATTAGGCGAAGCATAATTATGACTCCGGATATTATTATGTAATGTCGATTTTCCAATCAATTGTGTGCACTAATGGCTACATAAAAATGATCATTTACCTTATGACTTGTACAATACAGGGTAACACAACACACCACTTTAACGCACAACACAACTAATAAACTCATAAATATGTCCAGAAAAAACAACAAAATGGTTCAATTTAAACATGTAATTGTTGATGTTTGTTGTTTCATTTTAAAATGCGTACGCTTAACAACGACACAACGAATAATCCTAAAGCCTCCAGTACACATGCTAAACTCCAGGCCCAGGGGGCCAAATCGGGGCCCGCCAGGTCAGTTTCTTGTGGCCCAGCCGGTTTGTTTATCTCAAAATCAAAAGTGGATTCAAGTTCATGTTGACACAGTGACCTATAAAAACGCCGGTTATTGACACAGCATAAGTAACTATTATCAATGTCAACCATAATAAAGATACTTCCTGGTACAGTTGAGATGAGGTCGAACAAAAGGAATTTGATGGAGGAATAAAAGGATAATTTTTTCACCAAGACTTCTTCTCCACGTTGGTAAATAGAGAGCGCTTAAAAAAATGTAACGTATCCTTTCATTAAGACAGTTTTTAACCGTCCAAACAAAAGCCGACACAAGCAGAACCTGATATTTGACTTCAGTAGCCAGATAATAACAATCCAAGTGTCGCCACCAACAGCCTTGTGTCGCCACAGTATCAGCTCTGTTTGGAAGAAGTCGGCTGGAAACCAAGATATCCAGTGTGTCAGAGAAGAAAAGGAGGATAAAGGTCCAACACACACACGCCGACAACCGCCTTTGTTGACTCACAAGTCACGACAGTTGTGTAACGTGCCCACAGAAACGTTTACAACTGCCAAAACCGAGACAAGGAACTTCACGGATCCGCCGCCCGTGATGAGCGTCAAACATGGACAAGAATCCTTCAGATGCCTCTCGTCAGCCGGTTATTCTGTGTGTTGACACAAAAGAGATAAAATCAGAGCCGTGTGTGTGTGAGTCTTATCAGAGCTGTGTGTGTGTGTGGAGTTATCTCGGAGGTCTGTGTCGCATCAACACACTAATGGTGTGGCGCGATCGGAAGACGACCTCCGGAGAGAGTTTGTAACGGAAACATAAAAAGAAGACTGTAAAGAAAGACTCAAAGATTTGTCGCCACCTTTAAAGAGAAACTCTGCTCAAGTGGCTTCTTCCAGAAAACCTTCTTGTGGCGACCAAACTTAAAGAGAGCCTCTATTCAGACATGTGACACGAGATGGGTTAGAAAGTATATAAATAATAATATATATACACGTATAATATTCTACCTCATACTAAATGGGTTATTGTAATGCAGGTAATGATCAAGAGCAGCATGGACATGACTCACTCAAACTATAGTCCAGGTTTAACCTCCACCACATCTACAAAAATACCAAAATGTTGTTGTTTTTTATCCCAAATAAAGAACAACTAGGAGATGCTGAATACACTTTATATATATTTATATGGCTGATGAAGACAAGAGTTGTCTAAAATATAATGTTCATACTAAACAAAGAGATGTTATGAGAAGTTATCAAACATATAATGTAAAATAGGTGTTAAATGTGTTAAATTACTTTTACCTTTCAGAAGTTATAATGGATTAAAATGACTCATTGGATCATTAACACTTCAGTCATTTAATTATTCTTTGCCCACTTTTATGTACGATTCAGTTCAGTTCACTATTTTTATTTTTTTACTTTATTACACAGCACCATTTCAACAATAGTGGTTAGTAGTTTATTGAAAAATAAACTTGTTGAACTAACTATTAGTCAGAAATGGACTTGGTACTCAAATAAAAGACTTGAAGACTCTGGAAATAAAGTAGAAGTTTAACAACATTTTTTCACGATTTACAACTTTAACATTTCTTCAACTAAACCAATAATTAAATAAATTAAAGACTTGTTGATAAATGGAGTCATAAATATACTTAAAGTGAAGTTAAAGTCTAACAAACTAAACCAATACATGTCTGTGACTTGGGAAACTTAAAATAAACAAACTCAAAGAGATTGGAATAAATAGACTTGTTAAACTAGTAGCCAAGTTAAAGACTTGTTAAGCTAGCAAGTCTTAAATAAACTAGTTAGTAACTTGGTAACAAGAGTTCAAATTCAGAGAAGGTAGAAGCTCATTTTAAATCATGCGCCAGCATAAACTTGTGTAAGAATGTTGTTTTACTATCGCCTCGAGTATAAGAAACACAAAAAAAAAATGGAGCAGAAAATCTTCCCTCACTGGCTTCACCTTTACATCAGGAACACCTGACGACCGACAAGACGAGAGAAACACTTTTCTTAGAACTGTGAAGCCAGGTTTAAAAAACAACAACTGGGATCTTCCTTTTTGTAATCAATCAATACGTCATTGATCCGTCTCGAACTGTGTAAATAACCTGAAATAAGAGAGTAATAATGAGCTTGTGGACGACGCTTCTGTGAGCTTGTTCCTCGCCGCTCATCCAAGGAAGCTCGAGTGAATAAATGAAGCCAAAGCAGGAAGTTGGTGCCGCTAATGAACATTTATCAGCCCCGGAGAGGTCATTATGGGATGTTGTTTTTATGTTTTTGTCAGGAAACAGTCTGTGAACATCTTTTTACCATCATTTGTTGTTATAGTTTCCACATCTCAGTGACGGGTAGACGCTCGTGAGCCGGTCATTTTAAGAAGGGGGGTTCCGGCGACGCGAGGAGGCGTTTGAAAGTCAATAACAGGAGTGTGTGGGGTCACGAGTCAGTCGACTCTTCAGAGAATACACTCCTTTTACACCTCGAGCATCCATATCATTGATCGAGCTGATCGACACCGATTTGTTGCAGAACTAAAAAATTATTTTCATGGTTGATTCATCAATAAACTTAACCATTAATCCGATTATGTTCCTCACTTTTATAATCATCATCTTTCAAGTTCATCTTAGGGGGGGTGGGGGGTTTCCTCACTTTTGTGCCAAACATAAAGATGACAAAACCTCTCAAGATATTTGGTTATATTTATTTTTGTGCCACAAAAACGAAACTATTCCTTTTAGACATTTAATATTTAGTACAACTGGTGTTTTTGCAACTGGAAAAGTAAAAGTATTCAAATACGATATTCTACAGACAGAGGCCAACGCTCTTTAAAACTCAAATATGGTCTAAAAACAAGCAAAACCAGGCAACTTTACTACTTTAAGGTATTTTCAAAAGCTAACACACAGGCATGTGGACAGTTTATTTGGAGAATAGTACTTTCTTACACAAATTCATCTCTCCGTTGTGTCTTGGCCTCCATCCTTCTGATATCCTAACTCCACGCCAACACGTTTCCATCCGTTTTTAAAATGATGTTTATTTATTTGAGGTAACCGCAGTAAAATGATCCTTAACTTAAGGTTTGTACTGGCTGTGTTTCTGCAGCCATTTTACCTTTCCTTTGTTTCGTTTTTCCTGCCAGAAAAAAGTGAGGCTACACCAGTGACTACCACCGACGAATAAAGTTGTCTGACACAAATCTCTTTTTCAACCGGTGGTTCGACTTATTTTTAAAGCATAAATGACAGTGGCGACACACATAGTAAGCCTCAGTTGTTTAAGACATTTCTGTGGATATTTTTTATATAAAATTAAAAGCACTTTAGGTCGAGTCTGCCCTCAATACCAGCAACAAAAGAGTAAAAATCATTTCAACACCTGAATAGTAAACAAAATGGTCACTGATCAGAACAGTAAATATTGAACACAGGATTGACTTTAATCTATACCTCGAAAACTTTTCAACTTGTCTGTAAACCAGGAAGTCATTTTAACTGTTGGAGAAGTTCAAGTGTCTTCAAGGGTCAAACTTTGAACGAGAGAGAGACACACAAAGTCCGTCAAAAAGAAATACATTTCAAGTTACTCGAGTATCTTGTCGATAAGTGGACAACTGGGAGGAGTCCCCTGAGCAGACCCAGGACTCTCTAGACACGTATTATTTCTGGACTTCTTTACTTCGACACGAATGGAACATAATTCAATAAAAAAAAATCTTGGCACTTCTTTAACACATTCTTGAAGATGAATTAACACCAACTGACTGAGACGGTTCCAGATCAATGCAGTGTTGTTCCACCGCTTATTAAAAGCTCAAACGGTGGCCTCTTAAATGGATGAACTTCCCGACAGTCCAAGAATTACACGGACAAAACATCTCTCTTTGACCTTTCGCTGACATTATGAGACATAGAGGGGGGGTTTAAACGAAGACGTGAATCAGAGTAATTGACTATAAATGCACTGGAGAAGTCATAAATTGGTTTTATCGGCTCGTATTGGAGAATATTCAGGTGGATCTTCCAGAGCAGGCGATTTATTCGGTTGTCGATTCTCTCTGGAACCGACCAAGGACACAAATATGAGGAGAGAATATATGCATCTAAAGACTAAAATAGTTAAAGTGAAGCTTGTGAAATGTTGTGTGATCCGGACATTAGGAAAAGGGGAAGTCGGGTCATATTACATTCATTGTGAAAGTTAGTTGAGGAATCACATCGGGTCATTCTTTTGATCTCGTCTTTTCCATTTAATTGCCGTTCACACCAAAGAAAATTCTTTGGATTGATGTAGCAAGACATCAAACAGGTTTTTTTTATGTTATTCTGCTGATGTAATATTTCAATCACAAGGGAAAACTCGTGAAACCTCGTTCCAAGCAACGGTCGACACAACTCCGATGAAATACTGATGATCCTGGTGGCGATGTCCATATTTAACGCTTTCCGATGAACACGATTCAAAGGGTACGTGTCCTACGTTCAAACTGCGTACATCATCTACAAGTCATTTAACTTTCCAACAAGTCACGCGCATACTGATGGAAACATCTGCTGAATGCTCCCAGTTCACTGAGAGGGAGTGAGAAAAAAAGAGTTGGACGACGTTTCCGAGTCAAAAACTCCCATAAAGAAATATTAGCTTCAGTTCAGGAATCTTTCAACTCCTACGACAGCAGATAAAAACACCTGGACACCGACTTGTTAAGGAGTCCAGAAGTGAACGTTTGTCAATATTTTTCTTCCGCTTATTCGGGTCGGTGGTCGCGGGGGCAGCAGCTTCAGCAGGGAGGCCCAGACTTTCCTCGCTCCGGCTACATCGTCTATAGCTCTTTTGAATATTATAAATAATTAAATCTAGTTTGTTTTGTCTTTGGAAACTGTTATCAAACAGTTAAATACTCACAGTTATGTTGAATAATTGCAAAATAATTATGGTTTACAGCAATACATTGTAGTTATAAGAGGACACATGGACATTATAAGGACTAAAACTTGCTTGCCAACTTAAAAAAAAAAATCATTGAAGTAATGGTGTATATTTACATTGATACGACAACTAAATACAAGTCAATCGTAAACAAATGCAACCCTAAAAACTCCCTAAAGTGCATCTCCTGAATCTTCAGCTCAACCAAGATAATGTAAGAAGTCATCTGACCACCGACCAACAATTACCCTAAATGACCCCAAAAAATTCCTGACCAGACAGTTAGTCTGTAATCTTGGAAAGATCTAAGATGGATGCATTTAGCTTTCTAACAAACTTTACATCAACTAACAGCAGGTAAAACAATGTTGTCATGAGTTCCTCTAAGCCAAACCTGGGCAAAGTGCGGCCCTTTGACTGTATCTATGTGGCCCTCAAAATGTCAAAGTTGGATCATGTATAAATGGTTCTAACGCATTAACAAATGTATTTATTATTCATTTACATTCTTACACTTATTTACTTTATCCCTCGTTTCTTGTGTGTCATTTTTCGAGTATATATTAATCCCTCAAAACATTTATTAACATAAAATTGCAGTTTATTTAGCTTAATTAATGTCATGGCCTAATGACGAATGTCCCTTTTTTTTTAGGGATTTTCTCATCTTTCTTTTTGCTTGAAGGCCCCTAACAACATTCACAGAATTGAATGTGGCCCCTTGAAGAATTATAATTGCCCACCCCTGCTTTAAGCAAATGTACGTACACCACCTTCACACATCAAACTGAAAAGGGAACTTAAAAAAAAAAAACTGTAAACTCGTAAATAAAGGCTTTAAAAACTGGGTTCTTCTATAGACGCAAGTAAGTAAATAAGTAACTAATTTTATTTATATAGCGCTTTTCCAGACCAGGGTCACAAAGCGCTTAAACAATCAAAACAATATTCAATAAAGTATATATTTTAAATATCCACAGTTCCACAAAAATCAAGGAAAAGCCTGAACAAATACACATCCAAAAGACGGGTCAAAAATTCCAGGAATTTTGTTAGACAAGATTAGACTCAGTTGGTTGATTCAGTCGTTGATAAATCGAAAGGGAACTAAAAAAAAACTGGTGTGGATCGTAAATAAAAGCTTTTAGAAAACTGTCTTCTCCTATAGACGTGACCACAAACAACAGAAACCTTCCAATAACCACCTGTATGCTCTGCAGACACAGGTCGGCAGTAGTTATTCCTGCATCAAAACCAGTCTTGTACACACAAGGTGGACAAACTACTGGACGTGGAATACAAGCAGAAATATATAAAAATAACTCAGGTTCAGACCCGAGGGTTAAATCAGGTCATTCACCAGAACTACAAAAGCCCAGAACACTAGACTAGATGTTTAAAAAAAAAACACGTTTTTTCCACCAGATGAACATCAACAAACATCTGTAACATCCTGGAAAGATCTGCAGGGGTTGTTCCACAATGTCACCCCAGGGTCTGCAGCAGACCCCTGGTCTGAGAGGGTCCAGATCCACCAAGACTATAGCAGCAGCAACTTTAAAATAAAGAAGCCCCATGTGCTCACAGACGGTCAACTTTAAGGGGGGGGCTCTGGCTCGTGGCTGGACCTCTCTCTGGGGGAACATCTGAGCCTCAATGGAAACTGAAGCTTCACGAGGAACAACAAGCGTTCAGAACATGACGAGACAGGCAGCGAGGAGCCTCGGCTAGCCCTGAGCATCCCCGGCTAGCTCCGTACCCCGAGCTCCAGGAGCCCACGTTCCAACCCCCCTCCCCCGTGAACGAACCGTGTGTCCCCCCCGGGTGAGCGACTGCAGGGCCCGGCGCCACAGACACTCGAACAGCGGCAGGAAAAAAACGAGGAGGTCTTGGAGAGAGTGTTGGTTGGTGGTGGTGCTGGAGGGGGGTTAGGTGGTGGAGGGGGGTACGAAACCGGGACCGACGAACACCGGCTGTGGACACCGAACGAGGACAATCACATGAGAGACACGGGGTCCACTCGGGCGAACTTACCGGTTCGCGAGCAGCTCGGTCCGCCGAGGGATTGGGTCGAATCCGAGTTAAATCCACTAGCGGTAAAACAAAGAGGCGAAAATGACCGAGTGGCCGCGGAACAGGCCGAAGCAGCAACTCCCGGAGCAGGCGCCGCGCATGCGCACACGTGAGGCGAGGAGGGGAGACGGGGGGCGGGGCGAGCGAGTGCAGACGGTTGTCATCATTGATCCACGCAGAGTGTCGTTTGGATGATCTTTTGGTTGCACTTCAGATTGTTTTGTGTGACAATGTTTAAAGAATGACGGGTAATAAACGCAATAAAACAGTTTGGAATGTCACGTTGCGCAATATTGACAGCATATGTTCATATATAAATTATTTAAATAATATTATTATTGGCATAAATAAAATAGTACCATCTTGTATTATCATTTCCCTGTTATGAATAAATAATTAAGTGTACTGACTGTAATGTAAAAAAAACAAAAAAAGGAAATTAAATTTAAAAAAATATGGAGCGTGATGGACAAACTCCTGAAGTAGGAAGAACTGATCAAGACCATTGATCCGGAAGTCTGGCCAAATATAAATGACGTACTTACTTAAGAGCACAGATGCTTCTCCACGAAGGGTGTCTGTTGTTCTGCCAGCATTTAGATTCCATTACAGTCGGTCGACCCTCTTGACTTTCATCTGACTATGCTATAGCTTTTTTTTTTACTTTAATGTGTCTTTGATGTTGTTCATGCGGAGCATCTGTAAGTTTAGTTCAGAGCTCAGGACCATTTATGTCCAAATTTAATTGAAGAATTAAATAAAAAATAAATGCTTCAGCTGAGCCGTAACTCATGTTTATATTCATATATATTCATATTCATTTATATTCATAATCACACTGTTATGTCTGTTGCAGACACTGATGCTGTGCCTCAATCTTATATATATATTATGTTTACACTTGTATGTATTATTCCACATTATCTATTTATTTAATAGAATTTATCACAATTAATACTTAATATTTAGGAATAATAATATATATTTTTTAATGTCATACAACGCTTCATTTAATTTTATAATTTTCATTTGCATTATTCAAAATAAAAAAATATAAAAATACTCATATTTTTCCAGTATTTTATTCAATTTATTTAATCTACGTTAGGTGTTGATAAAGGTTTGTTTTTTAAACGTTTCATGTGTGTTACTGACTGAATATCGATGTATGATTTTTACTTTAAATTATTTCACACGATTTAATTTAGATTCGATTTATTCTATTGTGATAGTTGCAATTATTTATAACTATTCAGAAATCACAAACTTTTATTGCCAGTGTTGTCAAAACAACATGGGATATTTTTGTGATATTATTTGGATTTACATTCAATTTAATCAGATTTAGAACAGACTGACGATACACAGACAATACTGGATGTGTTGTTACTCTAAATATATTTGTTTTTTTAATTTTTAAACTTATAATATAAAAAGGAAACTAGTCTTAAGTTTACTTCTTCTTTTGTTTTAATTCTCTACTTCTTTAGTTCAATTATTTAAAAGACAAATTAAAGTTGTATGTCTCTGTTGTTAAACATATCTTATCATTCTCACTATCGTTCCCACACTTGAGTCACGTGATTCAAGACCGATAAAGGTATATCACTATCAGTCTCACTTCCTCCATGATCGAAATCACGATTGATTGACTGCTTGTCACTAAGGGTTAAAGTTGAAGGCGAAACCTAATCGTATCAAAGACGAGAACAAGACACAGAGCTCTCACTCTGTTCTCGTTATTAGCAGTCGCTTTAGTTTGACTAAAAATCGGATAATTTTATTTTTTTCAAATTAATTATTTATTTAAAAATTATATGCATTAGTTCCAAGCAAAATATAAAACCTTAACATTTGAATAATATAATAACGCTACAATAACTACAACCCAGTTATGTTGTTACACGTTATTTTCTACGTTAACTAATGCGTTAGTGCATAATATTGCGTAATATATTTGCGCAAAATTACTTGATCATTACTATCTTTTTTTATGTAGTTCAACATCTTGTTTAAGAACTTTTCTTTTTTTTTGACTAACACTAGCTTTAAGCTACTCTTATTAGTCAGGAGTAATACATCCCTACTAGAAACGATCTTGGGTACAGTACAATGACACGGTAACTCGATGTTTATCGATGTTTCGGCAGAAAAAACATCTTAAACAAACAACTCCAGACAAACTTTTTCCCTCGCAGGAAGTGAGGAAACATCTAGTCTGTCCGTGTTTGGAAGGTTGGACGTCGGGAGAGAAGGAGTTGTGAGCGCCGGGTGAAGAATGCCGGGGAGTTAGTTAGCCTCAAGAGTTAGCCGCTGATGTTGACGCGCGCCCCGGAGATGCAGGCTGGAGGTGGAGGTGGAGGCTGGTCGAGCTGCCGTGAGGAAGATGATGAAGATGAAGAAGATGTTTCCTCTGGAGATCCCTTGGTCGTCCACTCCTCCGAGCTGAGGAGCCTCAGGGTTTACAAGAGGAGATGGTTCGTGTTGCTGCTGCTGTGTCTGCTCAACTGTTCCAACGCCACGGTGCGTTCAGGTGTTTCCTTAACTTTCTGTATATTTAAAAACAATATATTTGGATTTATAACAGTTATATTTGATGTTTGTGTCCAAGTTAAGAATATTGGAACGCGATTCCCTTTTCGATTTCGAACTTCCTTTATTCACGTCACACCCTAAATATATATATATATATAAAAAATGGAATTAATATTTGCCCTCATACAGGGAAGTTATTACACACTTGATATTACATTTACTGTTTAATTTTGTTTTAGTATTGGCTGATAGTAGGTTTGACAGGTGATCTGGGTCATGACTGTTTATCAATTGTGTAATAAGTCATAAGAGATAATAGACGTAATAAGACATAATTCATGAGAGCACACCCGGGGCAAAAAGTGTGGCCCCATGACTGTATTTATGTGGCCCCCACGACTTTAAAGTATGATCTAATAACTAGACTCGCTTCTATTTTTATTTAGATTTCAATAACAACAACATAACTTTTTAGTTGTTGTTGTCCTTTTTCCTTGTATTCGTCCTTTCCTCAAAATAAT
This sequence comes from Callionymus lyra, assembly GCA_016630915.1. NCBI lineage: Eukaryota > Metazoa > Chordata > Actinopteri > Syngnathiformes > Callionymidae > Callionymus > Callionymus lyra. The sequence continues at coordinate 18,616,160 of JACEEU010000687.1, read as the reverse complement.
CCTCTTTTAGTGTTTTTATTTAAAAAAATGCATACATTTTAACATGTTTTTTTTTTTTTAATGTTTTTGTTATGTAGCTTATTATAGAGACTTCTTTCTCTCTTTCTATTGGCCCCTTTGAATACACGCAGTATGTAACTGAAAAAATGTTTATGATAAAGAGGTATCGACTATTTAAATGGACCAATGATGTACCTTTTAGTTTGAACCAAAATACGCCAACATTTAATAAATGCATCAGGAAATAATGGCTTAAAAGATACTCAACAGTGACAGAAAGTCAAATCCTGATGAGTCCTACAACCCCAGGTGGGTTTCATGACCTATATAAGAAGCTAACACTTTCATCAAAGTACTAATGGTGGTGACCTACTCACAAATTTAAATTCTGGTCTTAGAGGACCCATCGGGGATAGTGTGACGCCCTCTTGAGGTGTTTATGATGTTTAAAGTTACCTTTTTTTTAATAATAATATATATTTTTAAATGAATTATTATTACATATTATTCCTCCTTGTCCCGAGTACCTCATATAGATTCTCTCAAGTACATATATCTGATGTGTTCCCCTGTTACCGTTAAGTTGTGTATTGATTATAAATTGGCCCCTTAAGATGAGTTGTGTACACAGCGTGTCATGTGATCTGATCTATCTCAAGGGTGCCTGTGTTATGTTAACGCCCCCCTCCCACACACACACACACACACACACACACACACACACACACACACACACACACACACACACCCACACACACCCTCCTCTCTTAGGAGTAGTTTTCTCCACGGGATCCTTTTGTTTTCCCGGGACCAGTGGGCGACCCACCACAATGGCCGCTCAGCTGGTTGCGGGTCAGCTGATAAGAGCCAATCAGACGTCCATCTGATGACCTTCATACACTTGGGAATGTGATTAGCGGGAGCGAGGAGCGCTCGTAATCCGATCAGATAAGTGTTTGAGAGGTGGAGTCATGTGAGTGAAGAACAAAGAGAAATGATGAGCATGGATCTGGATCCGAGACCGTAACGAGAACGTTGACGTACCACATGGACCATGTGTGTAGGAAAGTTCAGAGTAGACTGTACTTTCTGAGGAGGCTCCTCTGTATGTTCTACCAGTCTGTGGTGGCCAGTGTTTGATGCTGTGGTGTGTTGGGGTGGGAATGTGTCCAGGAGGAGTGTCAACAGGTTGGTTCAGGAGCGTAACCAGAACAGGGTCAAAGTCCAGATCCGACAGTATGTAGTCCTCTCTGTTACCGTTCTGTTTTTTTTTTCCCAGATATGGCTGACCTTTGCTCCAGTGGCAGACCAGTCCGGCCCAGTTCCTCGGCGTCAGCTCGGAGCGGATCAACTGGTTATCGCTGGTCTTCATGGTGGTGGCCATCCCGGTCAGCTTCGGGTCCACGTGGATGCTGGAGAGTCTCGGGCTTCGCTTCACTGTAAAGCAAGAATGTTCTATGATTTCATCAACAACAACAAAAAACACAAAAAGTATTAAATCGTTTGAATCACGTTCAATAATTATGGAGTCAAGAATATACAACAACAAAAAAATAGTTTAATCTTGCAAAAAGACAATAAATCTTATTTTAATTGATTGAAAACATGCCAAAAAATTATCTTTATTTTTACTGAGTCAAAATAACAAATCAAATGAAAGTATTTTTATGAATATTAAACTAATTAATTGTATTTAAATACATACACTACATTGTGTTTTATAAAAAACAAGTAATAAAAGTTGTAATAAATTCCTTATTAGCGGGATTTTAAACCAAAAACGTAAATATATATAAATAATAACAACTGTATTCATGTTTTTTTTTTTTTATGGTCAGAGAAATGTAAAATAACAACGTTTGTTTATTTAGATAGACTTTTTTCCTTCGCTTTGCTGTACAGAAACAATTGAATTAAGAAATGTAAACCTTTTGGGTTCTGAATCAAATCAATACAATGAATGGAGACAATAGACACAAAAAAATAGTATTAACAAACGTTTAATTCTATAAAAATGATAATTAAGCTTCTTTAAATTAAGGTAAACATATCATATATTTTAAAATAATTTTCTTTTATTAAATAAAGCTATTATAACCATTTTGAAATGACATTTAAAGTAATTAATTTTATATAGAGAGAACATTTCATTAAATGTAGATAATGATAATTGTATTTATTCCTGTTTTTTGCATAATTTATTTCAAAATGTAAATACAATAAATAAAAATCCGTAATATTTTGTTGAATTATCAGATAAAAATATCATAGGTAACCCAATACATTAGTTAAGTACAAACAATACACAATACGTTACAACATTTAAAGAGTTAAAACCAATTAAAATTATAACTAAATTCCGTTTCATAGAATCAATAAAATACATAAACTAAGTAGGACAAATAAAAATGACTTACTTACTTACATTTGGACAATAATACATGATATTTTTGTATGTAAAATATTTTACATACATGTTAGAGAGAGTCACAGAGTAAATATCAGAGTAAAACACACAAAAAAAGTTTGTAAATAATTCAAGTGAATGAAAATACTGCATAATAACTGTTGTATGAAGAAACTTAAACCAATCCCTCTGCAGCTGATTCTCGGCGGCTGGCTCAACATGTTCGGAGGCTTCATCCGGTTCCTCGGCGCCGTCTGGCCCAGTTACCTGGTGGTGATGTTGGGTCAGACGGTCGGTGCTGTGGCTCAGCCGCTCATCATCTTCACGCCCACCAAGCTGGCGGCCCATTGGTTCCCCGATCATCAGCGCGCCACCGCCAACATGATCGCCTCCATGTGTGAGTCTCTTATGTCGTGCATCACTTGGAGGTTTGACAGTTCACTTCCTGTCAACTAACATGAGATTTGACAGTCCACTTCCTGTCAACTAAAGCTAGGTTTGACAGTCCACTTCCTGTCAACTAACACAAGGTTTGAAAGTCTACTTCCTGTCAACTAACACAAGGTTTGACAGTCCACTTCCTGTCAACTAACACAAGGTTTGACAGTCCACTTCCTGTCAACTAACACTAGGTTTGACAGTCCACTTCCTGTCAACTAACACTAGGTTTGACAGTCCACTTCCTGGTGACTAACACAAGGTTTGACAGTCCACTTCCTGTCAACTAACACAAGATTTGACAGTCCACTTCCTGTCAACTAACACGAGGTTTGACAGTCCACTTCCTGTCAACTAACACAAGGTTTGACAGTCCACTTCCTGTCAACTAACACGAGGTTTGACAGTCCACTTCCTGTCAACTAACACTAGGTTTGACAGTCCACTTCCTGTCGACTAACACAAGGTTTGACAGTCCCCTTCCTGTCAACTAACACAAGATTTGACAGTCCACTTCCTGTCAACTAACACAAGGTTTGACAGTCCACTTCCTGTCAACTAACACAAGGTTTGACAGTCCACTTCCTGTCAACTAACACGAGGTTTGACAGTCCACTTCCTGTCAACTAACACTAGGTTTGACAATCCACTTCCTAGCAACTAACACAAGGTTTGACATTCCACTTCCTGTCAACTAACACAAAGTTTGACAGTCCACTTCCTGTCAACTAACACTAGGTTTGACAGTCCATTTCCTGTCAACTAACACAAGGTTTGACAGTCCACTTCCTGTCAACTAACACAAGGTTTGACAGTCCACTTCCTGTCAACTAACACTAGGTTTGACAGTCCACTTCCTGTCAACTAACACGAGGTTTGACAGTCCACTTCCTGTCAACTAACACGAGGTTTGACAGTCCACTTCCTGTCAACTAACACGAGGTTTGACAGTCCACTTCCTGTCAACTAACACTAGGTTTGACAATCCACTTCCTAGCAACTAACACAAGGTTTGACATTCCACTTCCTGTCAACTAACACAAAGTTTGACAGTCCACTTCCTGTCAACTAACACTAGGTTTGACAGTCCACTTCCTGTCAACTAACACTAGGTTTGACAGTCCACTTCCTGTCAACTAACACAAGGTTTGACAGTCCACTTCCTGTCAACTAACACGAGGTTTGACAGTCCACTTCCTGTCAACTAACACGAGGTTTGACAGTCCACTTCCTGTCAACTAACACTAGGTTTGACAGTCCACTTCCTGTCAACTAACACTAGGTTTGACAGTCCACTTCCTGTCAACTAACACGAGGTTTGACAGTCCACTTCCTGTCAACTAACACAAGGTTTGACAGTCCACTTCCTGTCAACTAACACAAGGTTTGACAGTCCACTTCCTGTCAACTAACACGAGGTTTGACAGTCCACTTCCTGTCAACTAACACTAGGTTTGACAGTCCACTTCCTGTCAACTAACACTAGGTTTGACAGTCCACTTCCTGTCAACTAACACTAGGTTTGACAGTCCACTTCCTGTCAACTAACGCGAGGTTTGACAGTCCACTTCCTGTCAACTAACACAAAGTTTGACAGTCCACTTCCTGTCAACTAACACAAGGTTTGACAGTCCACTTCCTGTCAACTAACACAAGGTTTGACAGTCCACTTCCTGTCAACTAATGCGAGGTTTGACAGTCCACTTCCTGTCAACTAACACAAAGTTTGACAGTCCACTTCCTGTCAACTAACACAAGGTTTGACAGTCCACTTCCTGTCAACTAACACTAGGTTTGACAGTCCACTTCCTGTCAACTAACGCAAGGTTTGACAGTCCACTTCCTGTCAACTAACACAAGGTTTGACAGTCCACTTCCTGTCAACTAACACAAGGTTTGACAGTCCACTTCCTGTCAACTAACGCGAGGTTTGACAGTCCACTTCCTGTCAACTAACACGAGGTTTGACAGTCCATTTCCTGTCAACTAACACGAGGTTTGACAGTCCATTTCCTGTCAACTAACATTAGGTTTGACAGTCCACTTCCTGTCAACTAACACACTCTAACTAACACAAGGTTTGACAGTCCACTTCCTGTCAACTAACACGAGGTTTGACAGTCCACTTCCTGTCAACTAACACTAGGTTTGACAGTCCACTTCCTGTCAACTAACACAAGGTTTGACAGTCCACTTCCTGTCGACTAACACAAGGTTTGACAGTCCATTTCCTGTCAACTAACACTAGGTTTGACAGTCCACTTCCTGTCAACTAACCTGAGTCCTCTGAGATCTCTGAGCTTCAGTTTAAGGAGTCAAACTTATTTTCTGAAGAGACTCACGGATGTCATGACTCGGATTCACTTCCTCTTTAGCGACGCTGGTCTAAGCAACTTTCTCAGATGTGTTTTAATCAGTGATTCTTATTGTGGAACTGACTCAAAGTATGACTCAGCAATGCCGTGACTCAGAGTCACTTCCTGTTTACCAACTCATTTTAGAATTCTTTTACTTAAGACTTGAAGACTCATTTGGATTGAACACGAGTCTTACACACTTCCTGTAATATACTATGAGTTGCAGGAGAACCCTCAGACACAACATTCTTCGATCTCATGAGTCTTACACACTTCCTGTTGTATACCTTTAGTTGCAGGAGAACCCCTTAGACACAACATTCTTCCATCTCATGAGTCTTACACACTTCCTTTTATATACCTTTAGTTGCAGGAGAACCATCAGACGCAACATTCTTTGATCTCATGAGTCAAACTAGCTTCCTGTATACTAGTTAAAAGGTTCAAGACTTAAGAATGACTCAAGTCAACTCCTGGTTCTGGTAACTTTGGTAATGACTCTGATCCACTTCCTGTGACCGGGCCTTTGACTCAAAAGAAGGGTTGCAGTGAATCAATTGTGACTCGAGTCATTTGGACACGATAAAAACATATACTATAGAGACTGCTTTATACTCAGAGTCATGAGTTAAAGATGGACTCGCAGAGAGAACAACAACAAGGCAGCTAATCAGGAGTCATTTAGCAAGAGAGCCCTCTAGTGGACACCTATATAAAACTCAAAAACAACCAGTATGTCTCTGTTTCTCTGGGGATGAACAGATTTGTGAAGGTGTGGTAGAACCTCACTCCACCACGACTCTAGTCACTTTTCTTATATAAGAGGAAGGAACAGAAAACTGAAACGTTAATTTGGAAATAAGCAGGAAGTGAAACTTGTTTGAGTCGGAACTGAAACTGTCTTTCTCTTCAGCGAGTCCTCTGGGAATCCTGCTGGCCAACGTCGTCTCCCCCCTGGTGGCCGGTAGACCTCAGCAGATCCCCACGCTGGTACCACTTGTTTACTTTTAGGTTCAGATCTCTTCATGCGATAATGATGACAAAACTCAAACACTGAAGCTACTTTATAAAAAAAACAAGACATGTGGTAAAGTTTTGAGAAAATGTACAACTTATCTTGAAAAAGATAGATGGCTTTATTTAATTGTGTTTTATTAAATACATTAATAATAATTACAATAAGAAAAATAGTCTCATGAAAAATATAATACTGACTTTCAATTCAACTGTTAAAAGGTTCAAGCAAGTTGGTTCTATAGTCGAAGAAATATTGGTTTAAATAAATTCTTCACAAATAAACTTGAGAAAATATTGAGATCTTGATTATTTAATGTTGAACATTCTTGAGGTTCATTTCTCAAAATTGTAATTGATTCAAAGTATAATTAAATTAATTTATAAAGTTCAAATATCCAAAGAGAAAAAGGCGATAATGCAATGCTTTTATACATTTTGGACTTTAACTCCTCAAGTTCTTAATATATAAGTATTATTTAAATCTTGAGCATAAAGTTCCGACACAATAATCTAATAACAAAAGAATTTAAACCACAAAAAATCTTACTTGGAAAAAAGAAAATCTTACTTCAAACCTGAGATATTTTCGTCTGTTCAGAGAAATCCTGACGTGAAAAAAAATCTAAAACAAAATTAAAAAATGCTGACTAAGCTATTCTGATTTCAATCAGTTAGTTTCGTTGATACTACAGAAAATAATAACTAAAATCCAACAAAAAGGAAGTGATACATTTAATAATAATTAATTAACATTACAAAATAACAAATTTAAAAAAATTCTACATAAAATGTAATCTTATTTAGTATCTCAAGTGTCCTAATCCTGTTCCTAAAAGAAAGAAAGAAAGATGATTGGATGGATAAACAAGGGCAATGTGCAGTTAAAAGAAAGTGCAAGATGACACAATCTAAAGATAAAGAACATGTATCAAAGAAAAACAACAAAGAAAAGGATACAAAGATAAACATAGAATAGAAGTTATAGAGTTATATAGTCTAATAGAACGAGGAATGTATGAGTCCCTGAGTCTATTAGTGTTGCATTATGGGAGGAGCATTCGTGTCCATCTACTTCTCTGTTCACTGATGACAGTGTTCAGAGGATGATGTCATCATAAATATGATAACATAATAAAATGTTAGTTTCAATGCCAAAAATTAAAGGTTTTAAACTGAATTTTCAGCGCCACACTTTAATATTCTTAATGCTCAGGAATTCTTGCTTGAACTCACGTATCAGGGTCTAAGTCGCTAACCCTCCTTCTGTGCAGCTCCTCGTCTACGCCATCCCGTCGGGCCTCATCTGTTTCCTCACCACCATCGGCATCCGGAGAAGCGTCCCTCCGACGCCTCCCTCAGCCAGCGCCGAGCTGTCGTGCTCGGAGCCCTTCCTGCCGGGAATCAAACTGGTAACCCGTTGCTCTCTGGAGCCGAGAGCTCGACGCTCACCTGTGGTTCCGTGCAGCTCCTGAAGAACAAGTCCTACCTGGTGCTGATGCTGGCCGTCGGATCGGGCTTCGCCGTCTTCACCTGCGTGACCACACTGCTGGAGCAGATCCTGTGCGTGCACGGGTACACTAATGTGAGTTCCTTCTTCTCAGGGATCTGTTCTCAGACCAGGTGTTCTTCACCAGTATATTATCATGATGACAATAGAGGTGTGTAGCGTGAGAAAGTTTCAATAGATCACGATACAATATATAGGTATACTGTAGTGACAAGTATATATTTGTAGTATTGTCGAGTACTTGACTCTGGTGTTGCAGAATTTACAGACCACATGCCTCTTGACGAAGTCGTAACTGTTTTTATTTGTTTTTAAACCAAAATATGTCCAATCATTAGCTTTTAAAGTAAACTGTATCCTCTCGTCCCCAGTCATCGCTGGGATCTCGCGGGATTTCATTGTTCCTTTATCTGTGGAGGTCGTAATGACTGCTGCCACGTAGAGGCCGAAAGTTGAATTGCAACACAAAAATGGACAAACGCTGTGAATAACTGTAATATTTAAAATGCTTAAAAAATATTTTAATTCATTAAGATTTAATTTTAAACTCTTAAGAGAAAGAAACTGAACTGAACCATAGAAAATACAAAAAAAAATTGATACAGTTCTACTGAATATGGACATGGTATCATGAAGCATAATATAACAAACATAACAATATTTAAGTGTATCGATATTTTCTTAGATATTTCATTCGCTGTCGAGGATTTAAGGACTGCTGCCATCTAGCTGCCAGAAGTGTTATTGCAACCAAGAAACGAACAAACACTTTGAGTAATGTTAATTGTAAATAAAAAAAAAAGGGAAATGTATTTTATACACACTTTAATGAAACATGCTGTATTGATTGCATACTGATTTATATATATATATATATAGTACAAGATACAGTACTTTTTTTTAATCTATACAGTTCTGTTGAATATCAATACAGTATTGTTGAAAGAAGTGAATCAATATTTTCTTTCACTTCTACTGTTCCATGATGTCGCGTCAACCACTAGAGATGCTTCGCTCTGGCTCTGGAATGTCTCGTTTTCTAGCTCCAACTTCGATCAGCTATTTCATCATGAGCAGGCAAAGGAGGTGCGCTGGAAGTAGGATCACGACCGACATGAAGGTCATTGTTGCAAGTGAGGTCAAGATGCCCACTTTTGGAAAAAAAAAAAGATTTTAAGTAAGTAATTATGGCAGCCAGTGAAGAGATTTAAGGATCGGACAAGATGTTGGTGTCACTCTGGCTGGGGAATGACCCAGAGACGGTCACTTTCTAATACAGGAAGTTGAGGGGTTTATTGTTCTACACTTAATTTGCCATAACATGTCTAAGTGGTGCTGTAAAAGTTCCACTCCGCCTCAGGAATGTCCCTCCGTCGGCTGACGAGGCTTGAAGTTAGGATTCTGAGCTGCAGAACGTTGACCGGAGAAGATGTCGTCAGGATTAGATCTTGTAAGCAGGACTCGCTGATCTGTGCAGGACTTCGCCGGCCTCTGCGGCGCCCTCCTCATCGTGTCGGGCGTGGTGGGCGCGGCCCTCCTGGGCGCCTACGTGGACAGAACCAAGAAGTTCATGGAGGCCACCAAGATCAACATGAGCTTCACGGCTCTGTCCTGCATCGCCTTCTCCGTGGTGAGTCCCCGCCGGGAGCGTCTCTCTCCGGGTCCACCTGGTGAACGGTTCCGTCCTTCGTCCAGGTGTCTCTGCTGCCGCGGCAGAAGGTCGCCGTCGCCGCCGCCTGTTCTCTGTTCGGCTTCTTCGGCTTCTCCATCTACCCGGTGTCCATGGAGCTGTCGGTGGAGTGCTCGTACCCGGTGGGCGAGGCCACGTCCGCTGGGCTCATCTTCATAGCCGGGTAACGATCGGACTCGAAGGAGACGACGGCGTCTGAACTGAAGTGTCGTGTGTTTGCAGTCAAGTCCTCTCGGCGCTTTACATGGTCGTCCTGCAGGCTCTGACCAGACCCGTCGCCAGCTCCCCCCTGTCCACGTGTGGGGGCGACGACCTCAGCTGGAGAGGTCAGTGACGTCTGGACGAGAGTCTAGTGATTATTAGTGTTGCCATCCCACCTGTGACGCCAGTGTTGGATCACACGGAAACGTATTTACTCTGAATTCTTTGTTGAGTCAGCATGTTTATAAATACATGTTTAAGTATTTATCGTTGATTTTCTGGAACTCCTGTTGTGTTATCAGTGTTATCTTGACCTTTAAAGTATATACTTTATTGAATATTGTTTTGAATGTTTAAGCGCTTTGTGACCATGGTCTGGAAAAGCGCTATATAAATAAAAATGACTTACTTAAACTTAAATTAATATTTTTTGTTGAGTCAGCATGTTTATAAATACATGTTTAATTTAAATTAATATTTTGTGTTGTCAGCATGTTTATACATGCATGTTTAACTTAAATTAATATTTTTTGATGAGTTAGCATGTTTATAAATACATGTTTAACTTAAATTATTATTTTTTGATGAGTTAGCATGTTTATACATGCATGTTTAACTTAAATTAATATTTTTTGATGAGTTAGCATGTTTATAAATACATGTTTAACTTAAATTATTATTTTTTGATGAGTTAGCATGTTTATAAATACATGTTTAACTTAAATTATTATTATTTTTTGTTGAGTCAGCATGTTTTTAAATACATGTTTGACTTAAATTATTATTATTTTTGTTGAGTCAGCATGTTTATAAATACATGTTTAACTTAAATTATTATTTTTTGTTGAGTCGGCATGTTTATAAATAATAATAATAATAATAATAATCTCTAAATACATGTTTAACTTAAATTAATATTTTTTGTTGAGTCGGCATGTTTATAAATAATAATAATAATAATAATAATTATCTATAAATACATGTTTAACTTAAATTATTATTTTTTGTTGAGTCGGCATGTTTATAAATAATAATAATAATAATAATAATAATTATCTCTAAATACATGTTTAACTTAAATTAGTATTTTTTGTTGAGTCAGCATGTTTATAAATACATGTTTAACTTAAAATATTATTTATTTTTTGTTGAGTCAGCATGTTTATAAATACATGTTTAACTTCAATTATTATTATTTTTTGTTGAGTCAGCATGTTTATAAATACATGTTTAATTTAAATTATTATATTTTGTTGAGTCAGCATGTTTATAAATACATGTTTAATTTAAATTATTATTTTTTGTTGAGTCAGCATGTTTATAAATACATGTTTAATTTAAATTATTATTTTTTTGTTGAGTCAGCATGTTTATAAATACATGTTTAATTTAAATTATTATTTTTGTTGAGTCAGCATGTTTATAATTAAGTTTAATTATTATTTTTTGTTAGTCAGCATGTTTATAAATACATGTTTAATTTAAATTATTATTTTTGTTGAGTCAGCATGTTTTAAATACATGTTTAACTTAAATTATTATTTTTTGTTGAGTCAGCATGTTTATAAATACATGTTTAATTTAAATTATTATTTTTTGTTGAGTCAGCATGTTTATAAATACATGTTTAACTTAAATTATTATTTTTTGTTGAGTCAGCATGTTTATAAATACATGTTTAACTTAAATTATTATTTTTTGTTGAGTCAGCATGTTTATAAATACATGTTTAATTTAAATTATTATTTTTTGTTGAGTCAGCATGTTTATAAATACATGTTTAACTTAAAATATTTTTTTTTTTGTTGAGTCAGCATGTTTATAAATACATGTTTAATTTAAATTAATATTTTTTGTTGAGTCAGCATGTTTATAAATACATGTTTAACTTAAATTATTATTTATTTTTTGTTGAGTCAGCATGTTTATAAATACATGTTTAATTTAAATTATTATTTTTTGTTGAGTCAGCATGTTTATAAATACATGTTTAATTTAAATTATTATTTTTTGTTGAGTCAGCATGTTTATAAATACATGTTTAACTTCAATTATTATTTTTTGTTGAGTCAGTATGTTTATAAATACATGTTTAACTTAAATTATTATTTATTTTTTGTTGAGTCAGCATGTTTATAAATACATGTTTAATTTAAATTATTATTTATTTATTGTTGAGTCAGCATGTTTATAAATACATGTTTAACTTCAATTATTATTTATTTTTTGTTGAGTCAGCATGTTTATAAATACATGTTTAACTTCAATTATTATTTATTTTTTGTTGAGTCAGCATGTTTATAAATACATGTTTAACTTAAATTATTATTTTTTGTTGAGTCAGCATGTTTATAAATAATGTTTAATTTAAATTATTATTTTTTTGTTGAGTCAGCATGTTTATAAATACATGTTTAACTTAAATTATTATTTTTTGTTGAGTCAGCATGTTTATAAATACATGTTTAATTTAAATTATTATTTTTTGTTGAGTCAGCATGTTTATAAATACATGTTTAACTTCAATTATTATTTATTTTTTGTTGAGTCAGCATGTTTATAAATACATGTTTAACTTCAAGTCAGCATTTAAAATAAGTTTAATTTAAATTATTATTTTTTGTTGAGTCAGCATGTTTATAAATACATGTTTAACTTCAATTATTATTTATTTTTTGTTGAGTCAGCATGTTTATAAATACATGTTTAACTTCAATTATTATTTTTTGTTGAGTCAGCATGTTTATAAATACATGTTTAACTTCAATTATTATTTATTTTTTGTTGAGTCAGCATGTTTATAAATACATGTTTAACTTCAATTATTATTTATTTTTTGTTGAGTCAGCATGTTTATAAATACATGTTTAACTTTCATTATTATTTTTTTTGTTGAGTCAGCATGTTTATAAATACATGTTTAACTTCAATTATTATTTTTTGTTGAGTCAGGCATGTTTATAAATACATGTTTAACTAAATTTTTTTTGTTGAGTCAGCATGTTTATAAATACATGTTTAATTTAAATTATTATTTTTTTGAGTCAGCATGTTTAGTAAGACATGTTTAACTTAAAATACTATTTTGTTTAATTTTAAATTAATTAAATTATTTTTGTTGAGTCAGTATGTTTATAAATACATGTTTAATTTAAATTATTATTTTTTGTTGAGTCAGCATGTTTATAAATACATGTTTAACTTAAATTATTATTATTATTTTTTGTTGAGTCAGCATGTTTATAAATACATGTTTAATTTAAATTATTATTTTTTGTTGAGTCAGCATGTTTATAAATACATGTTTAATTTAAATTATTATTTTTTGTTGAGTCAGCATGTTTATAAATACATGTTTAATTTAAATTATTATTTTTTGTTGAGTCAGCATGTTTATAAATACATTTTAATTTTTATTTTTTGTTGAGTCAGCATGTTTATAAATACATGTTTAATTTAAATTATTATTTTTTGTTGAGTCAGCATGTTTATAAATACATGTTTAACTTAAAATATTATTATTTATTTTTTGTTGAGTCAGCATGTTTATAAATACATGTTTAACTTAAATTATTATTTTTTTTTTTTGTTGAGTCGGCATGTTTATAAATACATGTTTAACTTAAAATATTATTATTATTTTTTGTTGAGTCAGCATGTTTATAAATACATGTTTAACTTAAAATATTATTATTATTTTTTGTTGAGTCAGCATGTTTATAAATACATGTTTAACTTAAATTATTATTATTTTTTGTTGAGTCAGCATGTTTATAAATACATGTTTAACTTAAATTATTATTTATTTTTTGTTGAGTCAGCATGTTTATAAATACATGTTTAACTTAAATTATTATTATTTTTTGTTGTCAGCATGTTTATAAATACATGTTTAATTTAGATTATTATTTTTTGTTGTCAGCATGTTTATAAATACATGTTTAATTTAGATTATTATTTTTTGTTGAGTCAGCATGTTTATAAATACATGTTTAACTTAAATTATTATTTATTTTTTGTTGAATCAGCATGTTTATAAATACATGTTTAACTTAAATTATTATTTATTTTTTGTTGAGTCAGCATGTTTATAAATACATGTTTAATTTAAATTATTATTTTTTGTTGAGTCAGCATGTTTATAAATACATGTTTAATTTAAATTATTATTTTTTGTTGAGTCAGCATGTTTATAAATACATGTTTAACTTAAAATATTATTATTATTTTTTGTTGAGTCAGCATGTTTATAAATACATGTTTAACTTAATATATTATTATTATTTTTTGTTGAGTCAGCATGTTTATAAATACATGTTTAACTTAAATTATTATTTATTTTTTGTTGAGTCAGCATGTTTATAAATACATGTTTAACTTAAATTATTATTTATTTTTTGTTGAGTCAGCATGTTTATAAATACATGTTTAATTTAAATTATTATTTTTTGTTGAGTCAGCATGTTTATAAATACATGTTTAATTTAAATTATTATTTTTTGTTGAGTCAGCATGTTTATAAATACATGTTTAATTTAAATTATTATTTTTTGTTGAGTCAGCATGTTTATAAATACATGTTTAACTTAAATTATTATTATTTTTTGTTGAGTCAGCATGTTTATAAATACATGTTTAATTTAAATTATTATTTTTTGTTGAGTCAACATGTTTATAAATACATGTTTAATTTAAATTATTATTTTTTGTTGAGTCAGCATGTTTATAAATACATGTTTAACTTAAATTATTAGCTAGCGCTGCTAATGTTAGCCTCACAACTATTACTCTTGTACGTCAGGGATTTTTAAAATTTGTGTCGATTTTTCTTTTAAAATTTTCATTTTGAGCGCGGAAGAAAAAAAAAATCTGCATTTAAACATTTCAAGAACAATTTCACACTAAAAAAGTAAACAAATGAACTTGAAAATTGTCAAAATTATTCTCAAAAAGGTATTTTTAGGGAAAAAAAGTTTAAAGTTGAAAAAAGTGAAAACTAACGACTACGGACATGCTTTTCCTTGAATTTCTTGAACTCCTGTGTTGTTCTCAGTATTATCTTGATCTTTAAAGTATGTACTTTTTTGAGTATTGTTTTGATTGTTTAAGCGCTTTGTGACCCTGGTCTCGAAAAGCGCTATATAAATAAATATTACTTACTTACATGCAAAAACGAAAAGTAGGTTTTAAATTAAAAAATACTTATTAAAAGAGGAAGAAATAACAATATGTAAATGTAAATAACTGTTTAAAGAATACCCAACTTTAGAAAATAACAAATTTAGAAAAAAGTGTTTAAAAAACATATTTTCAAAAAGGTAAACATAAAACTCACTGTCAATATGAGCAACAGTGGGCTTAAGTCCCGCCCCCTTGTTCTTCAAACCCAATCAGAACGCTTTGCTCAATCTGCTCTCTGGCTCTTCAGTGCCCCTGCTGGTGATGTCTGGACTCTGCACCTTCTTCACCTGCTTGTTCGTCATTTTCTTCAACACGCGATACCGACGGCTGGAGGCCGAGGAGGACGCCCTCTGCCGGACGAGGCGCGCCAACGCTCCAGACCACAGCGAGGGCGAACCGCGGGCGTGATTTGACCTGCATACGTCATAAATACGTCATACATACGTCATGTAGACCAAAACTCTGGATACTGTTATTAAGACTGTATTTTACAATCGGACAAAAAACTTGCCAAGACGACCAAATAAAACCTCCTGACGAAATACTCGGTCGACGGATTTTACTCTGCAGTAACTTATTTTCCAACTACTGGTACATTTACTGTACAGTGTATTTTTATTTTATTTTGTGGTAGTTTTCAGTGCCTGAACAGAAAGTGAGAATAAACCAATCAAGGAAATAATTTCTGTATCTATTGTATAGTTTTTTTTTAACAGGTTTACTAACAATAGTGTTCGACAAATTCACTGTTTGACAGTATTTTTACATTTTACTAAATACTAATATTTGTTACATCATGTGTTTGAAATGTAAGGAATTAATGAAATACAATGTTTACGGTTCAAATAATGTTTGGAATGACTGTTAATAAAAGTTTAATATCTGGCGGATCATGTGGACGCAAATAAATGTTACACAAAATGTTGAAAACCTTGTTTTCTGAAGTCTCACAACGGGAAATGCGACGTGTTGTCGTTTTGAAAAGTTGATATAATGGCAAAAAATCAATGTCTCGGAAAAAGGGGAAATGATGTCGAAAAACTGAAGTTTAATATTTGGCGGATCATGTGAAAGCAAATAAATGTTTAAAAGTTGTTTTCTGAGGGAAGATTTGACATATTTTCGTTACCAAAACTTGCAGTAGAACTTGTAGAAATGGCTAAAAAGCAACATCCCTGAAAAAGGGAAATCATTTTAATAATAAAGTATAGTTCAATATCTACAGGACCATGTGGACGCAATTAAATGTTGACCAAATGTTATTAGTCATAAAAAAAAAACCTGAAAATTTGACATATTTTCGTACCAAAACTGGTAAAAATGCCAAAAAAAAAGTCTCTGAAAATGGGAAATAATGTCTTGGAACCATAGTTTAATATCTGGATCATGTGAACGCAAATTAATGTTGAAAATAAGTAAAACACCTGCAAAGTTCGACCTAATTTTACTACAAAAAGTTGAAATAATGGCCAAAAATCAACGTCTCTGAAATTGGGAAATAATGTCGAAAAACCGCAGTTTAATATCTGGTGGATCATGTGAATGCAAATTTTATTTTCTAAAGCCTGAAAAAAAACAACGGTAAAATTCTTCAAATGTTTTTTTCTGCTCAGTTATTATAAGTTAATTTCTACATGCAAGTATCTGTAGATCATAGTATTTAGTGTGTAATGAAATTACTTTCATCATTGAAATTCCTCTTGGAAAGTAATAAGTGAGTCAGTAAAAAAAAAAAGGCTCCAAATATCTGTAGAAAAACTAAAAGGATCAGTTGTTTGTAATATAAATGTTACATAATATAAATTGAAAATTGCATTAAAAATGAATTAAATTAATAAAAATAAAAAAAGAGAAAATAATCTTGTTACTATTATTATCCGAGTTAAAATAAATGAATATTGTAAATAGAACTTTAATTAAACTGTCATAAATCAAAAGCTAAAATCCTGATTCATTTATTCGTCTTTAATGGTCGCATCGTTTTAGTGACGAAGTGAAGAGGCTCATGAACAGGAAGTCAGGGGGGGACACAGTTGCACGGCGCACCAGGTAAATGATACTAGTTTTAATGGTTTTCATTCCACATGAAAGAAATATAAAAGTAGAGCTGTGGACGTTTGAAAGATTCTCTAAAAGACTCGTGACGAGCTCGGCGTAAGAATGAAAGAAAAAACACTGATGGAGAAAAACTACATGGACTGAGCTCTACTGGAGGGAGGAGGTCCCGGGTCAGAGCTGCAGGGCGCAGAACTGCTGGTACACGGCCAGGATGTGAGGGTCCAGTTCTGCTGTGAACAGGAGGTTCTCCAGCGTCCCCATGTACTGCTGGATGGTGGCGTGATGCTGCAGACACACAAGGTCAGTGTGAGGCTTCACTCTGGTGCTACACAACTTGTCATCAGTGGGAATTGCATTTGTGTGCGTGTAGATTTTCAATTTTCATAGTTTTTGTGTAGTAGCCATTTTTCTTGTCGATATTACTTCATGTGTCTTTAATTGTTTGTTTTCTGTGTCATTGTTGTTACACTTTGTTGATTTCTGTGTGCGACTCAATTCAGATCATGCGTTTGTGTTTCAAAGGTTTTGTTGTGTACATCATTGTTAGACGGTTTAATGATTTCAGTTTTGAATTGTGCGTTTGTTTTACTTGTCGTTGTTCCAATTGTGCCAAGTATTTGTGTCGGTCCATAATGAGAGTATTTTTCTTTGAGTAAGTAAGTTTGGATTGTGTGTTATTCATGTTCTTGTGTATTTAGTGTATATTATCAAAGTCTTTCTTTAGCGTGAAAGCGTAATTTTTGTTGTGTACATCATGTGTAGCTGGTTCCATGAATTTAGTTTTGAGCATATTAAATTGTGCGTTTATTTTCCTCTTCTCTGTTCCATTCGTGCAATTATTTGTGTTTTGCTTGCGTGTCACACTTAGTATTCGTTATAATGAGAACATCCGTTTTTGGTGTTGTGTGTGTTTGTGTATTTTATCAGTCTACATTTTTCAAATTACAGTTTGTGTGTGTGTGTCATCATGTTTTGTGTACATGTTCATGTGAAGTGGATTTTGTGATTTCCATTTGTGTGTTTTTAATTGTGCATCGTTTTCATTTTTCTTGTTTCACTTCTGTAAATGTGTGTCTGTGTGTGTGCGTGCGTTGACTTGCGTGTGTGTGTGCGTTGACTTGAGTGTGTGTTGACTTGTGTGCGTGTGCGTTGACTTGTGCGTGTGTGTGCGTTGACTTGCGTGTGAGTGCGTTGACTTGCGTGTGAGTGCGTTGACTTGTGTGTGAGTGTGTTGACTTGTGCGTGTGCGTGTGCATGTGCGTTGACTTGTGTGCATGTGCGTTGACTTGTGTGCATGTGCGCTGACTTGTGTGTGTGTGTGTGTGTGTGTGCGTTGACTTGAGTGTGTGTGTGTGTGTGTGTGCGTGCGTGCGTGTGCGTTGACTTGAGTGTGTGTTGACTTGTATGTGCGTGCATGTGTGCGTGCATGTGTGCGTGCATGTGTGCGTGCATGTGTGCGTTGACTTGTGTGTGTGTGTGTGTGTGTGCGTTGACTTGTGTGTGTGTGTGTGTGTGT
Organism: Callionymus lyra; assembly: GCA_016630915.1. NCBI lineage: Eukaryota > Metazoa > Chordata > Actinopteri > Syngnathiformes > Callionymidae > Callionymus > Callionymus lyra. The sequence goes on along the minus strand of JACEEU010000687.1, from coordinate 18,597,788 downwards.
GTGTGTTGACTTGTGTGTGTGTGTGTGTGTGTGTGTGTGTGTGTGTGTGTGTGTGTGTGTGTGTGTGTGCGTTGTCTTGAGTGTGTGTTAACTTGTGTGTGTGTGTGTGTTGACTTGTGCGCGTGCGTGCGTGCGTGCGTGCATGTGTGTGTGTGTGCTCACCATGAGGAAGATCTGCTGCAGCCTCTCGATACAGTTCTTATACCAGGGAGTGTTGATGTCGACGCCTCCCGGTCTCACAGCGAACCAGATGCTCCGTCAACAACATGATGAAACGCTGCGACACAAACACACAGTCAGAGGAGCTCGGATCAGATCTGAGGAGGCATCAGCACCTGGAAGATGACGAGGAAGAGGTTCTTCTGCTCGCTCTGGGCCGACTCCACCTTCTCCTGCAGCTTCTCGATCTGCTCCTCCAGCTGCCCCTCCTCGTCCTCGCTGTTCTTCTCCATGTCCTCGTCGTCCCCGCTGTCCCTCTGCGGAACCACAAGTCAGTCCCCGGAGTCCAGGACTGTCCACCGGACCGCTTACCCTCTTGTGTTGCTGCTTCTCCAGCTTGTCCTTGGCCTCCTCCAGCTCCTTCTGGATCTTCTGCACGTGCTTGTTCATCTTCCGGATGGTGGAGTGAAGGATCTCCCAGACGAAGAGCCTGCAAGGAGGGTCACGGGTCTTCAGCACCTGGAGGACCTCAGCACGGGGGTCACTCTGCGTCTCACCTGGTGAACTCGTGAGCCATGTCCTGAGAGAAGAGCCAGTTGGCCACGGCGGCGCAGTCCACGATCTGAGTCCGGATCATCTTGTCCACCAGCACCGAGGTCATCTGCGACAAACGATCCTTCAGCCAAACCATCACGACAACCGAGCCCCAATGGTCACAGCGCCCCCTACCTGCGGGTGGTTCCTCCAGGCTTCGTACACGACCTTGAGGATGTGCAGTTTTCCCTCGTCGCCTTCCGTCAGGGCCTTGAGGATTTCATGGAACCTGGAGAAAGATCATTTTTTTTACCATCAGGTCACTTCCTCCTTAAGAAGTTTAAAAATGTATATAAATGTAGCGTGAGCTGCTGAAGTCAAGTGTATCCTCTTGTTCTCAGTCGTCGCCTAGATCTCACGTGATTTAATGTCTGTCGCTTCTGTGAATATTTGCGATTGTAAAAAACAACAGGAGTGAAAAGATGATGTTATTCCATGTTAATCTTTTTAGCCTTTTCTTTGTCATTTTCTTTGATCGGTCTTTTTGTTCCTTAATTGCACTTTGTTCTTCTTTTATGAATCTATGGTCTGTGTTCCCGATGGAGACCTCCAGAGGATCAATAAGTTTATATATCCATCAATATACAAATAATTTAGACACACTTTAATGAAATATAAACCGTGAAATAACTAAATAAAAGTCATATGGAAGCCAAAACAATGTTAAACTAAAGCAAATCCACTCAGTGCCGTTAAATATAGAAAAGGTTTCATGAAATAAAATAAAAATCAGATGTTTAACAAAACATATTGTAAACCTTCACTCATGGATTGAGAAAGTATTGATTAACTTCTTCAATTAGTTTTCTCTCTTTTATCTATTCATGGTCAGGCTCCTCCTTCCATCAGTGATCTGATCCAGCCTTACACCCCAGCTCGGGCTCTGAGGTCTGTGGATCAGAATCTACTGATGGTTCCTGAACACGCAGGACCAGAGGAAGAAATCCTTCGCGGCCCCTCTTGTTTGATATCAGAATCTACTGATGGTTCCTGACTCCCTTCAGAACCGTTCAGGACCAAAGAATCCTTCCAGAAACTGTTTTGCTCCTAAGCTTTGGAACCATCTCTGTGTTTGATGATCTACTGACTCCTTCAAGAAACATCTGTGTTTGATGATCTACTGACTCCTTCAAGAAACATCTGTGTTTGATGATCTACTGACTCCTTCAAGAAACATCTTAAGACCTTTTCATTTGTTCAGGCTTTTCCTTGATTTTCTGGAACTCCTGTTGTGTTATCAGTTTTATCTTGACCTTTAAAGTATATACTTTATTGAATATTGTTTTGATTGTTTTAAGCGCTTTGTGACCCTGGTCTGGAAAAGCGCTATACAAATACAAATTACTTACTTACTCTAGTAAAGATAAAAACATTTTATCCTCACTATAAGTTACATTTCACGGTCAATTACTTAAGTCATGTTGAAGTACTGACTGAAAACTTCACTCATTTTTAATTTTTATTCCAAACAGAACTTCAAGCTCTGGGTTCAAGTCCTGGGATCCACTTACTTGCCGAGGGCACTGAAGGAGTGGCTGAAGGATTTGGCCGCCAGATGAAGGAGCGTCTGCAGGAACACGTCGATCTTCAACGGGTTGAAACTGTCGCCCTCGTCTGCAGAAGGAGAAGAAGAAGAAGAAGAAGAAGAAGAAGAGTCATCGTGAGGTGACTCCGGAGGAGATCTGTGCTTCTGGTGCAACACTGACCGTCGTCGTCCTCCTGGTTGGGGTTGGGGACGTCCCTCAGGATGGTCAGGATCTCCTCGTTGGACGCCCGGTTCTTGATGGCGTTGCCGACCGTGATGGACACCGGGTAGCCCGGGAGCACCGTGGCTGTCGAGAGAAACGCCAGGTTGAGAAATCAAAGCTACAAAAGTCACGGACGAACAAAGACGTTCAAACACACCTGCGTTCTCCTCGGCGTACTTGTAGACGAAGATGGGTTCGGCCGGGATGAGGGCGGAGAAAGTGGCCGGAACCAAGTCCACGATCCGCTGGTGGTAGGAGAGTCTGCAGGAACATGGATTATATTCTCAAATTATAGATGAGCTAACAGAGTATAAAAACAGTTGGATTTTTCATATTTGTTTTATAGCTGTTTTCACTTTTAAAAAAATACATATAATTCTATTTATTTGGTCAATCTTTAATTTTAAGATCACAATTATACAAAGATATTTTCTGTTATTATTTTTTTTAACGTTTAGGATTAATTTTATAGTTTTCCTTTCAATACCTAATTCTACTTTTGATGTTATTTACATTGTTACAATTATTTTTTAGACTTTCTTTTATTGTTATAGCACAGAAAAAACAGCAGTGAAACTCGCAATGAAATTTCGTTGCCTGGCAACCATTAAAAAACACAGCATAGAGTGAATGTATATTAAAAAAGTATAAAAATAAATATTAATAAGTTTAAAATAGTGCAATATAGTATAAACAGAATAAATAATGTTTTAAACATTGCATAGAATTAATATATATAAAAAGTATAAAAATAAATTTTAATAAGTTTAAAAAAATTGTGCAATTTAGTAGAACCAGAATAAATAAATCATGTTTTAAATATTGCATAGAATTAATGTATATAAAAAACCATAACAATAAATCTTAATAAGTAAATGAAATTGTGCAATATAGCATAAACAGAATAAATAAATAATATTTTAAATATGGCATAGAATTAATCTAAATAAGAAAGTATAAAAATAAACATTAATAAGTAGAAAATAGTGCAATATAGTATAAACAGAATAAATAAATGTTTTAAATATTGCGTAGTGAATGTATATAAAAAATATATATATATTAAATGCCTTTTCTTTTTTTTGCATATTAAAATGTGTCAACTTTTAGGAGGAAAAGTCAGGAAATTGAAAAGTAAAGACATGATGCATCAAACTCGGTTCGTACCTCATGGACTTCTCCAGAACTTCTTTGACAAACTTGGGCTTGGGTCGGTCCAGGTCCACGGCGAGACAGTCGGACCTGCGGCGTCAAAACAAATCACCTGGTCAAGCTCAGGTCCTGCAGAAGTTCTACACGGTCTCGTCACTCACCAGTCGTCCCAGCTCCACCGGAACTGGAAGTTGCTCAAGTGATGCGCGAACCAGTTGACCAGTCTGGGCGGGAAAAAAAGAAAGAAGAAAAGGAAACACGGGTCAGAGACTGCAGGACCTGCACGTGTTCTGTGGGAAGAAGTTACCGGTCTATGCAGATGGTGTTCATGGTGTCCAGCCTCATGTAGAGCATCTCTGTGGCTTGAGCGAGCTGACGGACGCCGTCAAGGTCAAATAACTCACATGATCAGTTTATTTACCACACTTCTATTCTGTCTCTGATGGATCTATCTCTGTGTGCCTCTGGTCACACATGAAAGGATACGACTTGTGGCAAAGATCCCGGCTGCAGCTTGCAGAGCTCGATCAACAGCGCCGTGTACATGACGTCGATGTGAGGCGGCAACGGCAGCTGGAAGAGTTGTCCGAAGATCACCTGCAGGGGAGACGCAGCTGGAGTGAAACCCTGACTCTGGGAAGGGGAACAAAAAAAACGAGACTCTGTACCTCCACGATGTGATAGTTGAGCGGGATCTTGTTCTTCCCCGGGTAGCTGAGCAGCTGAGCGGCGCTGGAATGTGGACCAGTGAGCGAGTGAGTGAAGCAGGTTGAAGAACAGAAAGATGGGCGACTCACCATGTTTTTCTTTCTTTCCAGTGAGTCTTGATGATGCAGTGCAGGTTCTCCTCGATGACGAACCGCTCTACCGAGTGGCTGCCGGGCATGACTGGACCCTGAATTCACCAGAACAACGTGAGCCTCTGAGCCGTGGTGGACGATTACATTTCCTCAGGAGGCACAACTTATGAAGTGGCTGTTGTAAGGGGCCGTCAAGCAAAAGTTAAGAAGGAAAAGTATGAAGAAAGCTAAATATAGATAATACAATTAAATAAGTAAAACATTTGTTATCCAATGCCCCACTTTATAAAAATCTTTTTTTAAAAGGAGCAAAAAGCAGGAGATAAATGATAAAAAAAATAAAAAACCTACATTCATATTCAGATACTACAGTGGTCCCTCGCTATATCGCAGCCTCGCAGAATTTTTTGTGTGTAATTTTGATTAAAAAAAATGTTTACAGCGTACATGTTATGAAGTAGATATTATTTAAATAACATTGTATATTTTACATGTTTATTATTTAAAGGTCATTGAGCTTTAAAAGTAAATTGAGAACAATAAGGATGTTTTCATTCATTCATTTTCTACTGCTTTATCCCGTATGGGGGTCGAGGGGAGACTATCCCAGTTTCCTTGGGCGGGAGGCAGGGGACACCCTGGACAGGATGCCAGTCTTGGGCACATAAAGACAGACAACCATTCACTAACACACACTCATACCTACAGACAATTTCCCAAAGTTCACAATCAACCTCAACCCTTTCTCCACTCCCCCTTTCCCCCCCCCCCCCCCCCCCCCCCCCCCCCCCCCCCCCCCCCCCACCGCAAAACAGGGACAGGGCAAACACCCCCCCCCAACACATCAGGGCCCCCCCCCAAAAACACCCCCCCCCCCCCCCCCCCCCCCCCCCCCCCCCCCCCCCTGAAAAAGGGAAAGGGGGGGGGAAAAATTAGCGCGACTAAAGATCAGGAAAGCCGCTGGACCAGATGGACTCAGCCCCAGACTGCTCAGGGACTGTGCTGATCAACTTTGGTGAGTTGGTCACACACATCTTCAACCTGAGCCTCAAATGGAGAGGTGCCCGGTCCAGTGGAGACCTCCTGTGTGTTCCGGTTCCCAAGGGGTACCCGCGGGAGCCACTCAGACCAGTCGCCCTGACCTCCCATCTGATGAAGACCTTGGAGAGGCTGGTACCCATGTGAGCTTGCGTTGGATCCGCTGAGCCACAGAGGAAGGGCGCAAAGGGGGGAAAGAGGGGGGGGTGTCCGCGCCGTCCTCTACCTGCAGCCCGGGTCCTGTCATCTGGAAGCCCCGTTAGCACTGTGGAGTCATGTTTTTGACTTCTAAGGCTTTCAACACCATCCAGGCCCCCGGCGCTGCTAAGGAAGAAGATGGAGGACGAGGAGTTGGGACACAGCTGGCAGCATGGACGATGGACTACCTCACCAACAGGCCGCAGTATGTGAGGCTGCAGGACTGCAGGTCTGAGGTGACCATCTGCAGCACGGCGCCTCAAGGGACAGTGCTGTCCCTTTCCTTTTTCCTCTACACGGCGGACTTTACCTATGACTCCAGCAGCTGTCACCTCCAGAAGTTTTCTGACGACTCTCGGCCATTGTGGGCTGCGTGTCTGGGGGGCAGAGCTGGAGTACAGGTCAGTCATCAAGGACTTTGTTGACTGGTGTGAGAGCAACTACCTTTGCTTAAACACCGGTAAGACAAGGGAGATGGTGATTGACTTCAGGAAAAAGTCCCCACCACATCAACCGGTGAGCATCCAGGGCTCGGACATTGAGTGGTGGACAGCTTCAAATACTGGGTGTTCACCTCAACAATAAACTGAACTGGTCCACACACATCAACGCCGTGTACAAGAAGGGCCGAAGTCGCCTCCACCTCCTGGGGAGACTGAGGTCCTTCGGAGTGTGCAGACCACTTTTAGGAGGGGACCTTTTATGACTCGTGGTAGCCTCTGCTATCCACTAGCTGTGGTCTGCTGGGGAGCAGGGCAGGCACGGACCGGGACAGGAAGAGACTGAACAGGCTGGTCAGAGGGCCGGCTTGTCCTGGGCCGCTCGCTGGACTCGGTGGAGGAGTTGGGAGAGAGGAGGACACTCTCCAGACTCTCCTCCATCAGGGACAACGCTCTCCACCCACTGCACCTGACCGTGGAGGAGTGGAGCTCCTTCAGTGGCTAGGCACCAGTGTAGGACGGAGCGTTATAGAAGGTCCTTCATCCCACTGGTGTAGGATATTTAACTCTCTACTTTAAATATCCTGATGCTAATCCGTAGGTGGTTTTCTTTTGTTTTTTATTTTTTTGTTTTTATTTCTATTTTATTTTAATTCTATTTTATTTTGTAAAGGTATTTTTTGTAAATAATTTGTATATTAATTGATATTTTTTTGGGAGTGTTTGGGGAAATAAAGTTTTATCTATGTATGTTTTTGGACTGTGGGAGGAAAGTATTTTTGTTTTAAATCTGCGAAGTTTAAACTTCAGTGCTTTAAATAAGAGAGAACTGTGAGAAAATGTAAATGTCTGTCTGAGAAAAGTGTATAAAAGTGTAGTTAGGGGTTTTACGGCATTAAAACGTGTAATTATTGTAAAAAATTAAGCTGATTACTTCGCAGATTTCGTCTCTTGTGGGTTATTTTGAACAATCCCTCACGATAAACTAGGGACCACTGTATTCATGAATAATATAAATGAATTCAAAATAAAAATGTTTGTTTCTACATTATATTTGACCCCACGAGGGGCCACATAAATACCAGGACCCAACAACTTCACCACAACAAGTCAACAAGCGCCTCCTACCTCTGGAGCATCCGTGTAGTCGAACATGCGGAACACCACGCGAGGCACCGGGTACTGGGCGTCGGGCATGTGTCCCGGGGGCGTGAAGGGGGGGAGGTTGTGTTGCAGGGCTTCGCACAGGACGCTGTCGAAGGCGATGTACGGACGCAGGATGTGTCGCTCCTGCCAGCGATCTTTCTTTAGCTTCTGGATCTGAGCCCAGAGACAGTCCAGGTACTGGACCGGAGACGGAACAAAGGACAGAACAAAGGACGTTCATTTCAACACCAACAAAAGTTTTATATTGAAGTTAATGAAGCTAAACTTTTTTTCCAAGGAATATTTTTGAGAACATTAATATTTACTGAATATTATAATTAAATATTCAAGCACAATTTAATAATGTTGTTCACAGATATACAAATGGTTCAGGCAAAAATAAATATTATACAAGTCTTAAAATGTATGAAATAAGACTTTAATCTATGCTATCATTTTAAAATTAGTTTATTATAAATAACGTAAAAACACGAAGACACAAGTTAAATAATCAAAAATATAAATACTTTAAAATACATAATTTTCAGATGAAAACATATTTACCTTTTTTTAGCAATTAAAAAAAAACTTGCATTCTAAATAAAATATAATAATAGGACAATATAAAAAACATGTGATTAAAAATGTGCAATAAATACAATTTGAGTCAAAGACAATAACTTAAAAAAATATATAATCATAATTGAAATACAGACAAATACGTTAAACGTTTTGCAGAAGTCATTCCATCGAAGATAAATGTTATTCTTATGGATTTTTACCAACTTTGAAAAAATAAATGTATAAAGTTTAGTAATAAAGTTTGCATAAAAAGGGAAATTCATATTTATAATCAACAAACTAAGGATATTATAACAAGCAGACTGTTTACACACATGCATTCATATATTCATCTTCCTCTCACCTCTTCCTGTGGGTGTGGCTTCTCAGCCGTCCACACCTGCAGCATCGGCACATGAGTCTTCATTCTCCTCCTGAAAACACACGAGTCAGAGAGAACCCACACACGGCTCTGACGATTGAATCAAAGTCTCACTTGAGGTAGCCTTCGATCTGGCTCAGCAGCCGGTCCATTTCCACATCCTTCTTCTCGTACAGCTCCTTCCCGACCCACGGTAGACAAGACAGGACCAAGTAGACGAACCAATCCGATCGCACCTGGGGTTTTAAAGGGACATCATTAAGTGTCTCAACGTTTCTCTGAAAACTGTTTTTTTTCTTCTTAAGTCTGTAGATTCTCTCACCTGTGGCACGTCCTCCTCTTGTGTAACACTGACAAAATTCTCAAACATGGCCACCATCGACGGCGCAGCGATCACGTGACAGTTGACCAGATCCGACAGAAACCGCACCTGCAGAACAACTTGTTTGTTATTTACCTGCAGAACCTCAACAGCTGTTCAACTAAAAGCTCACCAGGTAAACCGCTTCGCTGTAGAGGTTATTCTTTAAAGTCTCCTTCAGCTGTCGGATCATGGCCTCCACAAACTCGCCGCCAAAGTTGTAGTTGCGGGCGTTGAGGAGGCCGACCAGCGTGGTGTAGACGGTCAGCTTCTCGGGGAGGAGGCGAGCGCTGATGAAACAGAAAGTCATTAGGTGAGTGAGAGACACTGTAATAAGATTTAAGGTGGAAGCAAGAGTGAGAACTTACACAGAACATAAAATACGGAGGATTTTGTTTTTGTAGTTTGGAAGGTCGGCCTCCAGAACGCCGGCCAAACCTTCCAGGTTGCTCTCCAGAGACGACGTGCTCTGAGGAAGAAGGAGACGAGGAGAAGTTTGAGGGCAATGTGTTGATTTAAGTGTGTCTTAAATATTTCTTAGAGTCTGTTTGTTCAAAACGATCTTTTAATTTAAACATTTACAGTAGAAAATGATCTTAATCTCCATCCACATCGAGCTAAAATCTTGTTTACTATAATCAAAACCACTCTGCTATGATTGGTCAAACATCGAGGGTTGTCACCGCATGTCATCAATCCCGGAAGTCTCCACCTCCAAGGGATTCGGTGTATAAACAAAGCAGGGCCTGATTACAGTTGGCTTGAGGAAGAGTGAAGCCATTATTACGTCATAATGTACTCCGCTCTCGTAACCTCTTGTTCACCGAGATTTCAGATGGGGGAGAAAGTTATAAAGTAAGAAGTTGAAAACATGGTCATGATGAGGGACTTACTGCATCTTGGAGAGGAAGACTTCAACATTTGAAACATATACTGAGCCAGAAAAGTTGGGTTCTAACATTAGTTGACCTTCAAAGATCCGAATGACTTAGTTTCTTATTTACACGCAAGTTCGTTCAACTGTAAAAATCAATCGTTTCCATCATCCTCAGATGAAAATTGTTAAGACGGAAAAGCCTACCTTCTCCCCCACGCGACATATTAGCGACTCTAGACGATCCTCGATCTCGATAGGCTCCGACGTTCTCCTCCGTTTGTGGGACTGACCACCTGGAAGAACCAACACATGGGTGATCATTAGAGGGAGGAAAAAAGTTTTGGTCTGAGAAAAAATCCACACAGTACGTTGGCTTGCCGTGGTTGTTTGTTACACCTGAAGGAGCGTAACCTTTCAAACAAGAGGTGACCACCTTGAGAACACATGGTCATGTTGTCAAGTTACATCTTCAATTTAACCAAGGAGTTGTTCCGTATGATCCACATCCCCTGCCTTTGTTGACATTTAGGAGAAGTCTCAGAGACTCACAGGAACTCGAGCATCTTTAAACAATTGACTATTTAGATACATTTCTCATTTCATTTGTTATATTCCCAAAGCATCTTTGGAAATGTTAGCAACTAATTATTTTTACTGGACTGAATAAATAGTATTTGATCGATAAGGCGACCGGTATTTCAATTATTGACCAACAATAGCAATAGGTAAACACTTAAGATCACAAGTTAGTCCATCAGAAGGCGTTCATTCATTAAAGGTGCGTGTGAAACTCAAGTTCAACTAAAGTTCCGTCACACGAGCAGCAAGAGTAGCCTTCGGCGTCTTTGTTAAAAAACGCGAAGAGCAATTCAATATTTTTCAAAAAAAAGGCATTCGGGTCTAGTCTACTGTAGATGACTCGGAAATACTGAAACTCGTGTTTTTAATCACGAAACTGGAAGTAGTTTTTGGTTTAACAAGTCCCTTTGAACATGCGTGGTCGCGCCAAATATGCTAGCATCAACTCCTTCGCATCAAGCGCGCCTTTTGTATCGTTCCTACCGTCATTGTCGTCGCTGTGTCGTCTCCTGGACATGTTTCCGACGAGGCAGATCCGGGGTTTGAATCTAAAACCGTTAATTTGAAAATATTTAAAGCAAAGGATTGCACACCTTTGACCATTCAGTCTCGCCGTCTACAGCGGCCCGATTCAAGCGGAGCACATCCGGTGAGTTCCGGAAGTTGCAACGTTATCTTCTGTCCGTACTGTTAAAACTACGCTTTCGAATATTACAAACAGATGGGTGATGTTTTGACATCTGTAACACTACAAGTGAATTTATCTCACATTTATTGTCCTTAAAACGATTAAAATGCGTCAAGATTACAAATAAACAACGTTTACTCCGATCCGCTAGATGGCGATAACCAGCTTTCAAAAGTATTGCCAGCCTCCTTTTCTCAAGAGAAGAATTCCCTCAGCGTACAGACCCACGCTTCTGTGCTTGTAAACAACATTTTTAATATATCATGGATGAGACAGTTTGTTCCGCTTTTTCAGAACTAGAGATTGAAACCTCATCTGCCGGTGGGTTCAAACAAGATTCAGAACTTTGCGCATCTAAGAAGAAATACTACAGTTTCTGTCGGCGGAAGGTAAGTAACTTTAAATGTAGTTATAACTTAATAATAACCTGGTAATACTTTATAGACATTTATAAATAGGGATAGAGACTGTGTAGGTCCTTAATAGTCTTAATAATCGTAGTTGGTTTGTGTCTAGTGAAGATGATTCTGTCCACAGTAGTTTGGATGATCTTGTTGACAACATGTTCTTTGTGTTTTATCCAGTCATTCGCTCAGTTTGTGGCATCAAAAAGAGAAGATGTTTCGAAGGAGCTCGGCTCGTCCTGGTGCTGCTGTGGGCAGACCTTTAAGGAACACTCCTCCATTCACAAACACATCGCCAGAAGTCACCACAGTGAAGTCCAGCAGCTGACATGGAGCGCCTACGAGAGTCTGATGGGTCGGCTGGAGGAGAGACCGGAACCGAAGTCCAAGGATGTCGAACCTGTTGATATTTCTTCATGGATACCGGACACGAGCGACATCCAGCTTGAAAAGTAAAGTCAATATTTGGTGATCTAAATGTAAGTATGTGTCTGAAGATGTTTTGCTCAGGGGTCCAGGAAGAGTTCTTCTGTATTACCACTACTGTCAGCTGGAAGACCCACAGCTCATCTGTGCCTGGCAGAAGGCTTTATGTGAAAGGCTTCATCTGACAGGAAAGGTAATTCAATGTAACTCATTCCAATACATCCAGACCTTCATCTGAGTTGTTCCTCAGATCCGGGTGGCAACAGAGGGGATCAACGGAACGTTGGGGGGAACTATTAGAGCGACGGACGTGTACATAGAAGCCGTGTGTTCACACCCGCTGTTCAGGATGGAGAAGGAGGATTTTAAGGTTTTTATTTTTAATTGTTATATAAAAACATGGATTTATAATTCAAAGGATGATGTCGCTTTTGTTGCAGGTTAGCGACGGTGGTACGGAGTGTTTCACCGACCTGAGAGTCGGAGTCCACAAGGAAATCGTTCCGATGGGAGTCGATCCAGACGTCGTCTCCTACCGATTAGCAGGTATTTTTATTTATCATGACTTATTTTTTTAAAGTTCGGTTATGCCTCCGTGATCCAGAGTTCAACCTCACGTAAAATCTTTCTGATCGTACAGTTCAAACGGAAATCTAACTTAATATCTGATGGCTTTTATTTGTACCACGTTGTTGCACAAAACTGGTCGGTCGAGAGTCTCTTTTTTACATTTCTAAAGTTACTTGTATTGTAAGTAAGTAACTAATATTTGTAGGACGCTATATTCTAATGTTGGTAAACTACACAGTGGTACACATTACCCTTAGCGCCTTAGGGAGAAAAAAAAAAAAAAAAAAAAATAAACAGGCAAAACAAACAATTAAAACAATATCGGATAAAATATATGCTTAAAAGTCAAGACACCACCGAGACAAACACAGGAGTCTCAGAAAATCAAGGTAAAGCCTGTGCAAACTTTATATTATCTTATAACTATATATATTAAATCCATGATCAACAGTCTGGGTTCACATGCTGCCGTCCGGCTCAGGAACTCTTCTAAATTTAAATTAAGTTAATTTATTTTATGAATCTTATTTTATTTATCTAATATTTATTTCACTCATTCTATTCTTTACTGTCAACACCACGAAAAATTCCTGTGTTTGTTCACGACACGGGCAAAAGAATGTGTTCTGATTCAAATATGTCACTCTCGGCAGAATCTTGAAGATGTTTTTCCGCTTCTGACATTTAATCGTAGGAACTCATCTGGACCCCGAAGAGTTTCACAAAGAAGTGGAAGAGCTTTTGTCCAGAGATGATTCGTGCAAAGACACAATTCTGTTGGACTGTCGCAACTTTTATGAAAGTAAAATCGTAAGTATAAATGTTTCCCCTCTCACCTTTACGCATGTGAAATTCTCTAAACAGTAACTTTTTGCAGTTAATAATCCATGTAGTAAACCTTTAGAAAATACTTTTACATCCACTCTGTCAGTTAATCATTTACTTGTAAAAGGAAAAAAAAGAGCAAATGTTCCAACTTTGTAACATCTCTGGACAGACACGAAGAATCAAACTTGGATGAGACATTTGAATTATTTGCCATGTTTAAAATACACATTTGCACTTCTGGGACAAAGAAGTTTGTGGATCTTCTGCTTAATACAGTCGGACACTTAAATCCAGAAAATGATGCACGTTCACAAATATTCAGATGTATGAATCTGTGCATGCAAACAAATGCATGGGAAAGTAGGTCTCTGCGTAATTGTACCTACGACAGAGTACCTGAGGCCCCTGAGCTTTAATTATTGACTTTTTGAAGAGATGTTTTTTTAGCTTCTGTGGAAAGACTTGAAACATTCCTGAACTGAAAACCAACTAATATTTCTTTATTATGGTTTTAACTCAAGATTTGAAACAACACTGAACAGTTAGTCTTACTGTATAACTCAAATAAAATCCCTTTTCAAAGTCAAAACTAACTCCACACTTGTTTTATTAACACCCTCTTATGTCTCACTCCCTCTCAGCGAACTCTACCATCGAAATACCATATTTGATGTCTTAACATTTTGAATAATTCTGGGGTTTTTTTATGGCATGGATTGTTCAAGAGTTATTGTTCTCAACATTCTTTTAACTCTTGATGAATGTGCAGGTGAATCTGGTCTTTGTTTAGGACGATGTTACAGCATATCCTGTCCACAGGATCATCAGGTTTACTGATTTTTCTCCTCTAGGGACAATTCACTCAGAGTCTGGCGCCCAACATCCGTAAATTCAGCTACTTCCCGGACTACGTGGATCAGAACCTGGATCTGTTTCGGGACAAGAAAGTCCTGATGTACTGCACGGGAGGGATCCGCTGCGAGCGAGGCTCGGCATACCTGCGCTCCAAAGTGAGTTCTGACTTTGATACGATGTGAAGTGAGTCTGATGTCGTTGATCCTGGCAGGACGTGTGTAAGGAGGTCTATCAACTGAAAGGGGGGATTCACAAATACCTGGAGCGCTACCCGGAGGGACTCTATCGCGGGAAACTGTTCGTCTTCGATGAACGCTACGCCATCAGCTCCAACGACGACGTCATCTCAGGTGAGGAGCGAACACTTCAATGTATCCGAGGTTCCTGACAGAAGTACCGTCCAGACTGCAGGTACTGCGGTCAGCCCTGGGACCAGTACCGGCTCTGCACCACAGACTTCTGCTGCCAGCTGGTTCTGTCGTGTCCCGGTTGTCGACGAGAAGGTCTGACCGCCTGCTGCCCCACCTGCCTCGCCAAAGGACGGTCGGAGACGCCGGACTCCCCGCGGCAGAGAGAGGAGTGCGAGTGCACCGACGTACGACCCAGAATCCCTCAGGATGTCTAGCAACTGCAGAAACCTGATTTTAGAAGTACATTTTAAAACATGTCTTAAGTTGTTTTTTGCACATTTTTGTCTGATTATAATGTTTCAATACAGACATGCAGCTTAATATTGTGACGGCATCTCATCTTTCATTTGTTCAATGGTCAAAATCAACAATATTTTTTGCTCAAATTCATACGAAATAAATCTATACTTTACATATAGAGTCTCTTTACTACATTTAATTTACACATGAAATATACAGTGTGATGATTCTAGTTGTGTAGGACCAACATTTTGTTAAAGAAAAAATCAATGTTGCATCAAAAATATAATTTATTATATTATTAAGTGTTTGCACAACATAATTTAAATGGAAAAAAAGAAACTTAGTTAAAAAAACCTCTTTTTTGTTTCATACTTTGATAAAGTTACAATTCCATGTTATCTTCCTGAAGCCACATAGATTAAAATGTTGAAGTCAAATAAAAATGTACAGATAAGTCAAAGAATAATAATTATTGGGGACTAAAATACTTTTATTTATTTTTAAAAGTAGAGAATAGTATATTATACAATGTTTTAGTTTATATGACGGAGTGTTAGGGCCACTCAAATCCTTTTTTATTTTATTACCAGATTAATGTCGTATAAAATACATGTATTACGATATTAAAGTCGCACAACAGACTTTATTACAAGTCTAAGGTCTTACAAAACCTATTTATTACCAGGTTAGAGTCGTATAAAAATACCCGGGGATATGACGTCACAGGCTCAACCACTCTTGTGAAAACTAGACTCAGTGGTTTAGTTACGAGGATGTATAGTCAACCGGTAAGATAACGTATACATCGTTTTGAAGTTATTAGATGATATGATGGTTTGAAATATCATATATTGTATGAGCAATATTTCTAGATATTTCATTGTGTGTGTATTCATTGAGGATTATAGGCATCAGTTATGTGTATAAAACTTCTAAACTCTTGTTTTGTTTGCATGCTGTGAAGTAAATACTACAGTTTACACAGGCTGGGAATATTGCTTTAGAGTATAAAGTTTATCTACCTATATCTATATTGTTTTACTCAGTCAATAACTCAACATGGTTATCCTGATACTAAGAACTCGATGCAATGCATTAAAATGGTGTATTTATATACATATATATATTAAAACAATTAACCAAAATGTATTTTTAGTTTAAATTGGGCTTTCTGTAATTATGATAAACAGGAGATAACATGATAAAGAAAGAACGTATTCCATTTCTAAATTATATTTTGCCTCTGGCACCGAAATTGGATAAAAGTGCAAAAGAAAGATACTTCTATGAGCTCAAGATGAGCCAAAATTAGCAAGTTATAGATAGATATATACTTTATTGATTCCTCAAGAGAAATTATTTTGTCCAGCAGCAATAAATAAAACATCCATCCTTACAAACATCCATAAATACATCAAATAAATTCAATAATTTACGTACATACAACAAATATACAATTATTTATCTTAGATAGTTATCTTCAGAGTAATATTATTGCTATATTTGTCATTTTAATTGATTTAATTGTATTCTCTTTTTGTTCAGTTTATACTAAGGATGGGCAAAAAGAGAAAATACATCAGCTTTATGGTCGCTGATCCATTTGTAGTACAGCCATTTAACCTCAAGAGGGCGATATTCACAACATCAGTGGGAAATAGGTCTCAATCGCAGGATTTGTTTCAGCTCTTCTAGAAGATCCGACTCTTTCACCCGCTAACTCCCTTTCTTTTCGTCCACGTCACCGCCTTTTCTGGATGAATCAAACACACGCGTTGTTTTCATAAAGTGTTATAGACGTTTAATCCTATTTTAGGTGAATATGTTACCGTTTACACGGTGTTTACGAATCGTCGAACAATCCGGTTCAATGCACCGACTCACTCACGAACGGCTCGCGAGCGGCTGGAGTGACCGCGGCTGAAGCAGCATCTCTGCCCGCAGACCTGGTCCTCCTGCCCGGTCTCTCCTCCACTGATCCACATCCAAGTGGGGGGTTAGAAAACACCACCGCGACTCTGATGTATATCCAGCTGCCTCCGTTCGCCTGGATCTAAAAAAAAAAAAGAAAGGGAGAGAGGAGAGACGAGCCATGTCGGCGCCCGGCTACACCAACGTCAGCGGCTACAACCAGAGCTCGACCCCGAACGGCGGCGCTGCGCCCCCGTACCAGAACGGTGAGCAGGCCGGAGGAAACGGTTAGCTCGGCTAGCATTAGCATGCTAACTAGCGACACCTGTTCTCCTGATAAACTACAATATTTGTATGGAACGCCGGCTTCATACTTATCCCTGGCGTTAATGTATACATTAGCAGGACATATTTGAGGTTTAGGTTTATTTTTAATTTTTGTTGATAATTTGACGTGAAGCTGTGACAGGAGTTAGCCGCTAACACACTCACTAGTTTGATTCCATAGTACTAGAAAGCTTTATAAAACACGGAATCTGCTGAAAAAAACTAAACAATAATAAACAATTGAATAGCCATGACGTGTTGTTTAGAGCTACTAACTAGGTTACTAACTTGTAATAACACCAGCCATACATTTTATTTTTTTTATTAAATCATCATTATCACTGGCGTCTCTTGTGAAATCCATCTTTCTTGACTCCTCTCCAGGTCCGTACACGTCTCCAGAACCAGCTGCAGGTTGCTATAGAGCCCCACCCCCACAACAGAACCACCCCGGCATCCCGGTCCACGGCACACCTGCTCCCAACAAAGCCTCCATCGCCAACAGTGACCCGGGTAACTACTATCAAAACAAGCCCCAGCAGCATGTAGCGCCCGGACCGTACCCCAGCTCCGCTCCTCCTCCTCCGGCTCAGTTCTACCCCTCAGGTCCACCGCCTTCAAACGCCCAGTACCGACAGCAGCAGCAGCAGCAGCAGCCGCCACCACATCCGCCTTACGCCACTCCGGGTTCCTACTATGGACAATATCAGGCCCCTCCAGCACAACAACAACAACAACAGCAGCAGCAGCAACCGCCGCAGCCGAGTCTGGTGCCGGCTCCCTCAAACAATTCCGGGGTGAAGCTGTACCCCATCGTCTCCTACCCGTCCGCACCCGGGAGTAGCCAGTACGGGACTCTGAGTTCGTCCCAGACCACCTCCGCTCACGGGGTGATGCCGACACATGTGAATGCACCGTTACATCATTACAGCTCACCCCAGCAGAGCGCCGCCACACCGTTGCATCCTGGGTACAACGCGGCTCCGGCAGTCAACGGCCAAGGAGGCGCAGGTAACTAGGCAACATATTTGTGTATGTGTTGTATGTGTGTGTGTGTGTGTGTGTGGTCTGGACTAGAGCTGTGTATTTGCAAGAATCTGGCGATAGGATACGTATCACGATACTGGCGCAACTATACGATATGAAGTGGCACATTGCGATACTGTAGTAACGGGGATATATTTGTGTTGTAGTTTTGTCCGAGTACTTGACTCTGGTGTTGCTGAATTTTAGGACCACATGACTCTTGACAAAGTCGTAACTGATTTAATTTGTTTTGAAACCAAAATATGTCCAAACTTCAGCTTTAAAAGCTTCTGTAGACGACTGTATCCTCTCGTCCTCAGTCATCGCTGAGGTCTTGAAGGATTTCAATGTTCATTTAGCTGTGATAGTGACTGCTTTCACTAGCGGCAACACAAAAATGGACAAACGGTGTGAATATTTGCATTTTATTTGTAAAACAAAATAGAATTATTTCTTTTAACACACAGTATTAAACTATACGCGAAATATGGTTACACATTAGATATGATATGGAAGCTTAAAATGAAATGAATAAATCTTGAAAAATAATCGATACAATGCCGTCTAATATTTATACAGCATCTTGCAAAAATAATATTGCACTGTATCTCCATATTGATATTTTTGACACCCCTAGTATGGACCTTGACTTCTACCTTTTACCACTACAGGCCAAAACCACTACAACCAGAGTCAGCAAGCTGCTTACAACTCCTACAGCGGGGCCCCTCACAGCAGCAGTAGCGCTGGCGGGAACAGACCTCCCTCAGGGACTCCTTCTACTTCGGTCCATTCCTCTCCTGGTCACCAAGGTAAACATTCGTTCAGCTGCAGCATTCTAATGTTGTGGATTCACTCAGGAATTTTAAAGATGTTTATTGAATTGAACTTTAAATTAACTTCTAAAAAGCAATTTAAATACACAGGAAATTATTATATTAACAAAAGATTCTTAATTTTTCAGGTTCCCAGCAGTTAGGGAGGAACGCAATCTGATTGGCCGAACCTCGCTGAACCATTTTTTTAGTCATTGCCGAAGAAAATAAGTATTGACTTCTTTAGAAGTTTATGTATCACAGAAGTTATTTTTTTGGCAACAAAAGAACAGATTGTGATATTCCTCAGATGATCAGCTCAAACAATAAACACAAAACGTTAAAGGAAGGTGTGAACGTGAAGATAAAATGAACAAATAAAGTTTATTTCAACTTAATAATATAGAAGCACAGTTTAACTAGACCGATCGTGTTTCTATGTCTCTATTCCGAAAGTCACAGATGATTGTATCAGTGTTTCCTGTATCTACCCAGCGTTATTTTTGGATATGTCACCGTGAACAACTTGATGCTGTATATGAACGAGCATGGATTGAGTGAGAGGGAAAAAAAGGTGTCAGAAATACAAATGAATATGTGTTTAAAGGTTAAGCTCCGCAACCATGTGTGAACAACATATACGATCACAGCTGCTCTTTCAAACGTCTTATCTCTTGCACCCAATTTCACACTTGCAGGTGCAACAGCTGCGACTTCAGACTTCTGTCTCTCGACCTTTTTATTCATTAAAAAAAAAGAGCAAATGTGCAGCAAAGAAAGGTTATAGTTTGTATGCCTAAGATATGTATATGCATGTTTTAATGTAGTTGTTATTTTCATATGCCTGAGAGAAATGGAAGAGAAGTCCCTCACAGATGCCAATGAAAGAGTCAATCAATGTCAACGTAGGTGACGGGAAAGAGATTCTATAGATTTTATTCTTACGTCCAAGTTGACGGATGATTCAGGAAAAGGTGGGAAAAGGAATTTGAAACATGAAAACCTACAACTCATCTGTATAAGTACCAAATATCAAAAGTAAATTCATAATAATAATAAGATTAATAACTAATCACATATTTGAATAAAACTACATCCTAATTTTTTTTTAAACGCTCTAAACGGTAATAAAAAAGAAAACGTTGATAAATAACGGCATTTAATAAGTATTTACTGGTGGAGCATATATATAATTGTTTTAGTAAATACAACAAACAAAATTATAATTGATTGATTGATGCACTTTTATTCTTCCCACATTGGGGATATTTGGGTATTTCACAAAAAAGATTAAACATACTGTACTTACACATTACGTTAAGACACACGCGTATTAGAATATAATAATAGTCATAAAATACAAATAAACTAATAATACATAATAATAATAAAATAATAGTGTTGTTTTAAATAAAATAAAGACAATAATAAAGTAATATATCAAATACATCAACAACAAAAACATGAATACAAGTGCATACTGCAAAAGTAAAAAAATAATGTCCCTTTTTCTTTTATTTGGAGGATATAACAAGTTAAGTAAAAAAAACAATGCTAAAGATGTTTTCTGTTCTCTCTGGTTGCTGTGTTCATTATGGTCTGGAGAAGACTTCAGATCCATTCGTTCTCTTCCCTCCGACAGTCGTTCAGTACGGATACGGTGCTAACGGAGCAGCTAGCTCTGCCCCGACAAGCACCGCCGGCCCGACTGCTGCTGCCCCCTCGTCGTCCGGCTCCGAAGAGGACGAGGATGACGAAGACGACGACGATGATGATGACGATGATGAGGAAGCAGGTCTGCTCTCCCTTTTTCTCCTCTTCCCTCTCCCCCCCTAAATCCATCCCTTCTTTCCACCCCTGTCCTCTTCTCACCCCACACTGAACCATTTCTGTCCAGCATTGATTTCGTCCTGACCTCTCGTCTCTTCGTGTACCGTGTACTGTTCATACAAAGGCGGTCCTGTAACATCCCAACCTTTTTTTGTCCTGAGAAGGATCTTATCAGGAAGCGTGTAGCAGTTAAATTACTGTCTTACATAACACAACCTCACATAAAACCAGATTATGGAAGAAAGAAGAACAGTTTAGTTGAAGGTTTTTTTTTTTTAATCACCGTCAGTGTAGTGCTCGTGCAAGTGATGCTGCAATGTCCTGGATGAGTAGTGCACCAGGACTTTAGTAGAACTGTATTACAAGACCCTCAGATCCAGACGGACTAGTCGAATCTGGTCCATGTAGCATCCGTGTCAGGGATGCTGTTGAAAATGTTTGACACCACCTAGTGGTCAAAATGTAAACTCGTTCTTGTACATGAAAACACTAGTGTTGGCAGTCAAATGTCAACACCAGCTGATTAGTCCCTTCATCACTGAATCGTAAAATATAATATATTTAACTGTATTAACTCTTATGTGTCTCTTATGTATTAACTAATGTACTTAATAATTCAGGAATAAAAAAAACTCAACTGCCTGTGGATAGAAGGAATACAGGGAAATATTGGGAGGAACTCTTATAAGTAAATGTGTGTTTTTATTGTTAGATGGTGTGGATATCTATTAAAAAGTAGTTTAGAGTCTGTTTCTATTCAACATCAAACTTTTATTGGATGATTTAATTTAGCCAATATTTCCTTCCAGATCTCTGGCTCTTGTTTCACAGTCAAAAAGCATAACTAAGTTGTGACCTCAAACCAAAAACGCAAATTCTTATAGAAGCTCCCTTTCATGACTCAACATCTTGTGATCGACTTTTCCAGCCCGGGGGGAGCACGGATCTGTACAAAGGAAGAAGTCCTCTCAGTCCTCCTCAACGGAAGATAATCCTCTCGTCAGTGGCTTTAGTGAGATAATTGGATCCCGTTCTGACCAATGAGCTTCTTGCCAGCGGCCTGTTGCGCCTCGGCCTGCTGCCGCTCTCGGCGGATTAATGGATTCATTCAAATATTCTGCTTGTAATCTTTCCCCCTCTGAAAAAAAAAAAAAATCAATCCACTGAGTTCGGGAGGAGACTCGACTTCAATCTCACGTAATGGACCTCGTCGAGGAAAAGGCTTTTCTCAGAGCTGCAATCATTTAATGAAGAGGAGCAGCTATCATCCAAAGAGAACCTCAAAATGAGGAGGAATTAAAACTAAAACTTGAGTAGGAGAAGGAAAAAAAATGGACTAAACATACAAATTATATTTTATAGACTTATATCAGTGCCTCCTGGAAAATGATCTGTACAAATGTTGAGTTGTTTTTATTGAAATGTTGGAGGGAATTCTAAGAATTTGATTATTTAAAAAAAATGTTTTAACTCAATAGTTTATATTTTGAAATGTTTTAATTAATTGCAGAATGTATTGAAATTAAGAAAATGTTGGCACTATTATACTGTATTTAAAAATATATTAATAAAACATATTGAATTTAGAAATTTTATATTTCAATTATTTCAATTATTGTTAGCAAACTCTGTTTAAAAAATTTGGAAATATTCAATTAAAAAAAATAAAAAATTATATTATTCATTTTCTGTGCCACTTAATCCCTTTTATATATATATAAAAAAAGAAATCCGCATTAAATCTACAAATTAATTAATTTAATTATTTTAAAATTAAATTAAATGTGTAAAAATTAATTTTGTCAAAAAGAGAAATAATAGTTTCAACATTTTAAATGTTAAAGTTAATCATATTCTTATGTACTTCCTATTTTTCCTTTGCGGTCACGCACCTCAAAAGAGTGCATGAAATAAAGGAGAAAATGAATCAATGTTCATTCAAAAACTTTTTTCACCGTCACCTGACGTAACCGCTATTGCTTGAGGTACTGACCACTGCGGGCTGAGGAGACACACACAGACGTCAGTCATGTTGCTTCTCAATGCGTCAATCTTCTCATGTGTCTCGTCAGGGGGCGACACTTCCTCCTCCTCCTCCACCGGCAGCGCCTCACCGGTGCCCAACAGCTACGACTCCCTGGAGGGGGGCAACTACCCTGGTAGGTCCTGGGTTTTGTTTACGAGTGAGGGGGGTAACTTGTGCTTCTCATCTTAAACCACTTGAAACGATAACTCTTGTCTCACAGACTCCATGCCACCCTCCACTGATATGAGCAATCAGACAACACCCTACGGTAACTATGGTTACCCAAGCATGCAGCCGGGTTATCAGCAGGGACCCCCTTCTCACGCAAACGTCGCCCCCACTCAAGACCCCTACGGACAGCCGAACTACCAGCACTACTCGCAGGTGAGTTACAGGGAAAACCTTGTTTCTCGTCGGATAAATAATATCTTATCGTTCTACTGTCTGTTTCCCAGGGATTCCCAAACTTCTCGCAGCTGTCGGCGGCTCTGGGGGGGCTGAGCGGGGTCCCCGAGCTTGAGATGGAGGCTCTCAGGCCCGTCAACCTGCAACAGGAACGTAACCTGCTGCCCCCTCGACCCCTGGAGGCCCCAGAACCAAACCTTAGCCCCGAGCTGAAGAAAGTCAACTGCAGTCCACAGTATGTTACAACAATTATTGTTTGGGTTTCACTCTTTTTTTTACTAGTTAACAGGTTTTTTTTTTTAGTTAACTTGAATTGAAACGAGCGTCTGGACGTGTCAAGAGTCACAGGCTAATGTTAAGTCAGAGAAAATGCGGTCATTTTTTGCAAAACCTTTCAGACAGTAATAATCAACATACATTTAATAAGAATGTTTTCTTTCTTTGCAGTCCAGAACAAATTACATCAAATGACTTCATCTAATGAGGATGATCTGAAAGTGTGATGATGCCATAGAATCCTCCTAAACCAATGACCATGTCATTATTTCTATATAAGTAGTTTATATTAGTGATGGTCTGATGAAGCTTCATAAAGCAGTCTCATTGTTTTCAAAGTCCACTAGATGGTTTTTTTTGAACAACTGTTCTAATGAAACATTACATCATTTTTAAACTGATGGCGCCACCTACTGACCTCTGAAAACATGACACTGTTTCATGAAGCTTCATTAGACCATCACTAGTTGATATAGTTGTGTAGTTCAGTGTCCTTCAATTGCGTTTTAATGTTATAATCACAATATTTGTAATATTTTGAGAGGCAATCATTTCTCACAAAATGATAAAATGGTATTTTTTGTTTTTCTAAATACATTTGGACAGAAAATAGCAAAAGAAAATTAAAGTTTCTATATTATAATTATATACATTCAAAAACAGTAATGACTTATAATTAAGTACACATTTAATTTCTTAAGGCAGTGGTCTCCAAACTATTTTGGCCCGACCCCCATTTTGAGTAGACAAATAAAAATCAATGCTCTATGTTTTTTGTTGTTGTATTCTACACCTTCCTACATTTATTTTGCTTTCTAAGAATGTTTTTTTTTTTTTTTTTTTTAAACCTTGATTAAGAGGTAAACATTCAGCTTAGTTGTCAGAAAGTGATTGAAAGTTTCCTGATATATTTGATTATAATTTATTACCTGACCCGGAGAGTGTTATTTGGTTACGTGAGGCTTTCTGTTAAACAATACATTTTTACATTTAAACTGACCCCGACCCCCATCAGAGAATAGACAAGTTTGTGGCCCTCACAGGGAAACGTCTTGAGGCTTTGGATTATCTGTCACAAACTAAAAGGCTTCATCTCGAGCCATACTTCCGTGTGTTCTGACGTCTTGAAGGGATTTGCTTCGGTCTAGAAAAAGTCAAATAAAACTTTTATTTCACCAAGTTATTAAAGTCTGTCATAACTTCTGTGCTCAGAACATTCAGGTGTACGCTCACCAGCATTCCCCAGAACCAGGCTCTGCTCAACAAGGCCCGCCTGCCCCTCGGCCTGCTGCTCCACCCCTTCAGAGACCTGCAGGTAAAAGGACGTCTCAACGTCGTGGAACCTTCTAGAACTTTGTGACCATTTTTTTCTTTGTCTTCCTCTCCGCTCCGCAGCAGTTACCGGTCATCACGTCCAACACCATCGTGCGCTGCCGCTCCTGCCGCACCTACATCAACCCGTTCGTCACCTTTCTGGATCAGCGCAGGTGGAAGTGTAATCTCTGTTACCGGGTCAACGATGGTACGTCAGTGTGTTCTTTCAAAATAAAGTAACGCAAGAGACTTAAGTTTGTTTTATTTTCTCTCGCTCGCAGTACCCGAGGAGTTCATGTACAACCCGGTGACCAGATCTTATGGAGAACCGCACAAGAGACCGGAGGTTCAGAACGCGACAGTGGAGTTCATCGCCTCCTCCGACTACATGGTGAGTCGCTCGTCACCTCCTTCTGTTTTGTTTCATGACCAGAAGTTTAAACAGTAACCATTGCTTGTTTTGAGATTCTGATCTTGTCCTCTAACGACTTGTACCCCTCTCAGCTGCGCCCCCCTCAACCCGCCGTCTACCTCTTTGTACTCGACGTGTCGCACAACGCGGTGGAGGCCGGCTACCTGAGGTACTTCTGCGAGTCTCTGATGGAGAACCTGGACCGGTGAGTTTTTGCTTCCAAGCTTGAGTTACAGCCACAGTTTACGACATGATGACATCTTTCCAGCACGAAGGACTATAAAACAGACACGAATAAACAAACTGAGATGTTGATTTAAAACCCTTCAACATATTTACAACAATAAACTTTCGCTCCTGGACTTTTATTAAGGACTTGTTTACTGGACTCTGTTAAGTTTTAGTCGCTGTGGTACGACTTGAAACATTCTTGATCTGAAACTATTTTTTTCATGATGGTTTTGACTCAAACATGTGGAACAACACAGAGCAACTTGTCTCAAATAAAATCCCTTTCTAACACAATAAACAAGGTCTCACTCCCTCTCAGTGAACTCATCACTGAAACTGCATAATACTTTATTCGAAAAGTGTGACTTTTGCTTTCAGCGAGTACTTTTAAATCAAACAAAACATGTGTGAACTGAATTTAAACTAACATTTCTTTTGACAGTTTTGACGCAAACATGGGAAACGATTATAAACAAGTATGCTGTGTCTCAAATGGCATACTTCTCTTAGTATACTAGAAGTTAGTATGCATCAGGATAGTGTCCATACTAACTAGTACGCAAATTCTCAACAGATAGTATGTCTCAAATCAAACACTGTCGCTACACACTAACAGGAAATGACGCGACAGCTTCTTCTTCTACTACTATTTAACGATGGTTTCAACCAACTGTTTGAACACTATCGCCACCTGCTGGCAGTACGTTTTGGAAGTTTGGAAAAAGAAATAAAGAAGAAATATGAGAATTGAAATATTAGCCAGATATTTACGCTGGTATCAGCAGTGAAGACGTCTCATTCTCCTACTGCTGCTGAAAATGCACCTGTAAGTATATGAATATAATGTATATTCATATATATATGACGTAACTTCCGTTTAAAACGTCATTAAGATGGAGCCGTTTAGGGTGTTTAGTGTCCATCGAACCATACTCAGTTTTGTGGGCGTTTTATTACGCCAATTTAGTGTGTATGGCACACTAAATTTCGCATACTAAGAATTGAGATGCACTTACGCACTAAAAATACTAACTTTGAGTACGCAAGTATGCGATTTGAGACACAGCACTAGTTTTCAAAGTCAAATAAACCACTTTCAGACTCACTTTATAACTCGATAAACGGTCAAAAGCTCATTCCACACTCCCCTATGTCTTACCCCCTCTCAGTGAACTCAGAGGGGAGCCGGGAGACAAAGGCTGCATGAGACCTTAGCCTTGATCTCTTAATTCAGATTAAGTTTGAAGGGGCTTTTGATGCGATTCACTAATCCTGTCAAGTAACTCCACGTTTCACTGACGGTGACCTTTACACTCCAGGTTACCCGGAGACTCGCGCATGAAAGTGGGCTTCCTCACCTTCGACAGCACCATCCACTTCTACAACCTCCAGGAGGGTCTGTCGCAGCCGCAGATGCTGGTGGTGACGGACATCGACGGTGGGTTGAAGCCTCGGAACGACACGCCTGGTACCTTTATCTATATCGGCTATAATTGAACTTTTGTCGACAGAGGTTTTCATCCCACATCACGACAGCCTGATGGTCAGCCTGAAGGAGAGCAGAGAGGTAAAAATAATCTCATCATTAACCAAACATTACACTTTTTATAATGTTGTGTAGTTAAGTCTGTGTGTGTCCTTTTTATCCTCTCTTACTCGTCCAGCTGGTGACCGACCTGCTCAAGTCTCTGCCGGGCATGTTCAGCCAGAGCACAGAGACCCACAGCGCTCTGGGTCCGGCGCTACAAGCCGCCTTGAAGCTCATGTCGCCCACGGGGGGACGGATCACCGTGTTCCAGACACAGCTGCCCAACCTGGGCGCCGGCCTGCTGCAGCCCCCGGGAGGACCCCAGCCAGCGCTCCAGCAACAAGGTCCCATGACCTCTTGACCTCTCTAAGAGTGATTTTTTTTTTATTAACGCCGCTCTACTCCATCCAGGGCGTGCAGCATCTCGGCCCGGCCACCGACTTCTACAAGAAATTTGCACTGGACTGCTCGGGTCAACAGATCGGAGTGGACCTATTCCTGCTCAGCTCCCAGTACTCGGACCTCGCCTCGCTCGGTCAGTTTTACTCCTCGCGTCCTTGAGCTCTGCATGAGTTGGATGTTTAAGAAGTAAGATCTTAAGTTGAGGTGCGTTGAGGTTAAAGACGTATAACAATTATTTATTTTTCAAATGAGAATTAGACTATTTTAGGTTGAGTCTTGGAGTGTAAATAAAGGATTTAATATTTATTATGTTTATCAGTGATTCACCTTCAGTTTTTTTGAAACCTTCTCGTGTCCTTCTCTACCTCCTCCCTCAGCTTGTATCTCCAAGTACTCGGCCGGGAGCATCTTCCACTATCCTTCATTCCATTACATCCACAACCCAAACCAGCTGGAGAAGTTCCAGAAGGACCTGGAGCGCTACCTCACCAGGAAGATCGGCTTCGAGGCAGTGATGAGAATACGATGCACCAAAGGTGAGACTGTCGTGTGTTTGTGTGTGTGTGTGTGTGTGTGTGTGTGTGTGTGTGTGTGTGTGTCTGTCTGTCTTACTGTGTGTGTGAATGTGTGTCTGTCTGTTTCTATGTGAGGGTGTTTCTGTTTGTGTGTCTGTCTGTCTTCAGTGTGTGTGTGTGTGTGTGTGTATGTGTGTCTGTCTGTTTCTATGTGAGGGTGTTTCTGTTTGTGTGTCTGTCTGTCTTTCAGTGTGTGTCTTTGTGTATTTGTCTGTCTGTCTGTGGTAGTTTGTGTGTTGGTCTCTCTGAAATGCACAAAAACTAAGACACACACTGACAGAGTGTGTTTCTGTGTGATTGTCTGTCTGTTTCTTTGTGTGTCTGTCTTTGTTTTGTGTGTGACATTGTGAGTGTTTTTGTGTTAGAGTGTGTCCGTCTGTTTCTTTGTGTGTCTGTCCGTGTTTTGTGTGTGCCAGGGAGTCTGTTTCTGTGTGTGTGTCTCTGTGTAAGTGGTTGCATGCTTATGCTTGTGTGTGGATTCTTGAGTGTTTGGTTTTTATTTTCAAATCACTAATTCTCAAACGTATATTCCTTTTTTTGGGAGTTATTTTTCTTTTACTGCAGTTCTTGTTCCATTTCTTTTCCTGTTGTCAATGGAACCTCTCTTTACCCCTTAAATTATCTATTGATTTATTCTACCTTGTTTTTGTGTGTGTGTGCTTATCGGTTTGTGTTTGAGTCAGTGTATATGTAACGTTTATTTATTTAATTTTGTTGTTGAATGATAATAACATAGCACTCATCGAGCACTAGTCGATTTAATGCTGATCAACTTGACACTCGTTCCCACTGCAATGAAATGCCTCTGTTTGTGTTTCTGCAGGTTTATCCATCCACACATTCCACGGGAACTTCTTCGTTCGCTCCACTGACCTGCTGTCTCTGGCCAATGTCAACCCGGACACGGCCTTCGCCGTCCAGATGTCGATCGAAGACTCTCTGGCCGACTCGTCGCTGGCTTGTTTCCAGGCTGCTCTGCTCTACACTTCCTGTAAAGGTGCGGCCACACATGTGAACTCTGACCTTAATCTCACAGTACTAAGTAAATAAGTAAGTAAGTAATATTTATTTATATAGCGCTTTTCGAGACCAAGGTCACAAAGCGCTTAAACAATCAAAACAATACTCAAAAAGATACATACTTTAAAGATCAAGATAATACTGAGAACAACACAGGAGTTCGAGAAATTCAAGGAAAAGCCTGAACAAATAGAAACGTCTTAAGATGTTTCTTAAAGGAGTCAGTAGACTCCATCAAGCGCAAAGAGAGAGGAAGATGGTTCCAAAGCTTAGGAGCAACAGCCTGAAAAGATTTCTCTCCTCTGGTCCTGAACCGTGTGCGTGGAACCATAAGTAGATTATGATCCACAGACCTCAGAGCCCGAGCTGGGGTGTAAGGCTGGATCAGATCAGTGATGTAAGGAGAAGCCTGACCATGAATAGATCTGAAAGTAAGAACCAGAATTTTAAAGTTGATCCTAAAAGAAACTGGAAGCCAGTGAAGAGTTTTAAGGACCGGAGAAATGTGAGTTCTTCTACTTGAGCAGGTTAGAATTCTCGCTGCAGAGTTCTTAATCAACTGCAGACGAGACAGATCCTTCTTGTTAAGACATGAAAACAAACTGTTACAATAGTCCAGACGAGAAGAAACAAACGCATGGATTACAAGCTCCAGATCATGTTCCACACAAACACAAGAAACATCTGTGACATTTAAACGATTTTTTATAATGCAGGAACACAGTTGTGAGTTCACTGAGAGGTATGAGATATGGTTGTGAGTATTAGTGTGTAATGGCAAGAGTCTGACGATACTATACGTACGGTATCACAACACGATATATCGTGATACTGTAGTAACAAGGATATATGTGTAGTATTGTCCAGTACTTGACTCTGGTGTTGCAGTATTTACAGACCACATGACTCTTGATGAAGTCGTAACTGATTTAATTAGTTTTGAAGCCAAAATACATCGGCTTTAAAAACTGTTGTTTACATAGACAAACATACACATCCATGGCCACAAGAAGAAAAACACAAGCATACACAAACACACATGAGCACACACATACACAGACAAAAATGCAGAAGTGCACAAACACACATAGGCACAATGACACACACTCACAAACAAAAGAAAACAAACACATGCAAACACACACATACATTTACAAACAGGGACAGACACAAAAACACAAATCTGCACACACAAAGACGCACGTTCACACACAAACACACTGACTGCTGGTGTCAACTGTATCCTCTCGTCCTCAGTCATCACCGGGAGAAAACGACTGCCATGAACGTTTACAAAAATTCCAATTATTTTACTTTATACAAACTTTATTGAAATATAAACCATAAAAGATGATTTAAAAGGTAAAAAGAACCCGAATCGATAGAGTATCGTAAAAAAAAGTTTGATAATTAAAGTCAAATATTGTAAAAACTCTAACTCTCCTGACAAATGTTGAAGTCGTCCTCTCCAAGTAAGTCCATCACCATGTTTTCAACTTAATACTTTTTAAAGTCCTTCCCCGTCTGAAATCTGGGCGAACGAGAGGTTACGAGAGCGGAGTACATTATGACGTAATAATGGCTTCACTCCTCCAGCCAGCTGTAATCATGTCCCCCATTGTTTATACAACGAGTCCCTTGGAGGTGGAGATTTACAGGATTGATGACACGCAGTAACAAACCTCAATGTTTAATCAATCACAGCAGAGTGGGTGTGGTTATGACTTAATCTCCTGAAAAAGTGGGCGGGGCTTAAGATACTTTTCTAACGTCAATATTTCCATGAAAAGAGAGTTTTGTTGAGTAACATGAAGAAACTGGTCGACCTGCAGGAAAAAGACGGATCCGAGTTCACACCATGTGTTTGCCGGTGGTCACGCAGCTGAGCGACGTGTACGCCGGCGCCGACGTCCAGGCCGTCACGTGTCTCCTGGCCAACATGGGTACGACACGCTCTCCCCCCCGGTCACCTCAGCTCTCGTCGCTCTAACCCTCAAGTGTCTCCACGTCCAGCCATCGACCGCTCCGTCGGCTCCAGCCTGTCGGACGCCCGCGACGCCCTGGAGAACGCCGTGGTGGACCTGGCCAGCGCCTACAAGACCAGCGTGTCCAGCCTCCAGCACTCCGGGCTGGTGCTGCCGGCCAACATGCGCCTGTTCCCGCTCTACATCCACGCCCTGCTCCGACAGGTGAGACGCACACCTGGCGACCCACAGGACCCGCGTTTTTAACATCGACGCCTCGTCCACAGAAAGCGTTACGGACGGGAGACGGCACGCGTCTGGACGAGCGCGTCCACGCCATGTGCGAGTTCAAGACGCAGCCGCTGCAGCAGCTGATGAGGATGGTTCACCCGGACCTGTACCGCCTGGACAGCATGTCGGACCAGGTCCGCTCCAGACGCCGCCACCGAGTCCCACGCTTTTTCTCTAACCTCCCTTTTCTCATGTACACCTGCAGGGGGCGCTGCACCTCAACGACACGCTGGTCCCACAGCCTCACCTGCTGCACCTGTCGGCGGAGCGGCTGAGCAGAGACGGAGCGTTTCTGCTGGACTGTGGCAGCGTAAGTCATGTGATCGCGGCGCCAGGAAAGGTTTTGAAACCACGTGTCTCTCTCGGCAGGCGATCTTCTTGTGGGTCGGAAAGTGTTGCAACGAGATGTTCATCAGGGACGTCCTGGGATACCCCAACCACGCCTCCATCCCCCCCACCATGGTGAGCGTTGTGTAGTTGACGCTTCCAGAGAGACAAACATACACAAGAAGAAAACACAAGTGTACACAAACACACATGAGCACAGACGACAGTGTATTTGCCGAAGTGCACAAACACACAGACACAATCACACACACTCACAAACAAACAAAAAACACACACAGATGCATGCAAAAACACAAGATTGCAAACACACACATACATTTACAAAAACACAAATATGCACACACAAATTCACGCACAAACACAGTTATTTACTCGCGTAGAAAGACACACAAAAGGTTACACACGGATACAAAGAAACTTAGACACACACATAAAACACACATGAAGACACACATGCACAGACACGGACACATTCGAAGACATGCACAGAAATACACAAGCCATATTAACACACACATCAAGACACACACATACACACCTACAGAAACACACACATGCATAAATACACACATATACAAAGACACACATACACAAAGACACGCATAAAGAAGACACATTTACACAAAGACATGCATACAAAAAGACTGCATGCATAACAACACATTTAAACAGACACATACAAAAAGACACATTTACATAAAGACAAAAAAAGACACATTAACACAAAGACATGCATACAAAAAGACACATACACAAAGACAAACATACAAAAAAGACATACGTACACAAAGACACGCATACAAAAAGACATACAAAAATACACAAAGACACACATACACAAAGACATGCATACAAAAATACATGCATACACAAAGACACACATACACTAAGACACGCATACAAAAATACATGCATACACAAAGACACGCATACAAAAATACATGCATACACAAAGACACACATACACAAAGACACGCATACAAAAATACATGCATACACAAAGACACACATACACAAAGACACGCATACAAAAATACATGCATACACAAAGACACACATACACTAAGACACGCATACAAAAATACATGCATACACAAAGACACACATACACAAAGACACGCATACAAAAATACATGCATACACAAAGACACACATACACAAAGACACGCATACAAAAAGACATACAAAAATACACAAAGACATACAAAAATACACAAAGACACACATACAAAAATACATGCATACACAGAGACACACATACAATAAGACATACATACACAAAGACATGCATACAAAAATACATGCATACACAAAGACACGCATACAAAATCATAAAAACAGCATACACAAAGACACACATACACAAAGACACGCATACAAAAATACATGCATACACAAAGACACACATACACAAAGACACGCATACAAAAATACATGCATACACATAGACATCATAAACCATACAAAAATACACACATACACAAAGACACGCATACAAAAAACAGCATACACAAAGACACGCATACAAAAATACATGCATACACAAAACACACATACACAAAGACACGCATACAAAAATACATACACATACACAAAGACACAAAAAGTGCAGTTCTGACCCATGTGTGTATTTCAGAGTCACATTCCAGAGCTGGAGACGCCACTATCAGAGCGCGTGAGGGCCTTCATTGATTGGCTGCAGGACAACCGCGCCTTCTGCTCCTCTGTCCATGTCATCAAGTAAGCCCCGCCCACTCACCAGACGGACTCGCTGTCATTCGTTGTCTCTAGTCATGTGACTCTAGAAACAAAACCCTCTCATCCAGGATCAACGCTTTTATACAACAGCAGTGAAATGTTACGTAACGTTCTTAACTGAGACCTATGCAGCTTGAACGTTTTGAGGAGCACCTACCCCTCCTTTAAGGTGATCTTACGCTGGTCTCGTCCTCACAGGGACGACGCCTCCACCAAGGCCACCTTCTTCCAGCTGCTGGTGGAGGACCGCTCCGAGTCGGGCCCCTCGTATCAAGAGTTCCTGCAGCAGCTGCAGCAGCAGGTGTGCAAGTAGACGCGGAGAACGGGTCGAACCAAAACGAGCGAAGGACGGCGACCTTCGCAGCGGCGGCGTTCCGGTCAAAACGGAGGAGACAAAGTCGAGCCAACAGGTGCCGCTTTATTTTTGGAAGCCGTGTCTGTGAACCTGAGCTCAACACTGGAGTCGTCGACCTTGAACGAACACTGAAGAAGAATCGTGTGACGACGACGACGAGTGTCTGTTTTTATTTCTTTGTAACTACTGACAGAAGAAGAGTCTTTTATGTGCGATAATTTATCAATCAGCTTATTAAAGAAAAGAAAAAACAAAAGGAGGCTTGTGTGCTTTTTTCGTGTGTGTGTGTGTGTGTGTGTGTGTGTGTGTGTTGAGGGAGGATGGATGGATGGATGGATGGATGGATGGAGGGATGATGGAAAGAAAGGGTGGAGACTTCAGGGAGATGAATCCAGTAAAAATACCTAATAAAAAGTACATTTATACTTTTCCTCAGAGTTTGTAATTAATCAAACGTTTTTTCCTGGAAAACTTCATTTTTTTTAATATTTTTCTTCATTTTTATTTATTATTACTGAATATATAATGTTCTATAATCTTACCTAATTATGTGTTAGTACATTATATTTATATATATATAAATAACAAGGAATTTATCAGAGAAGGAATTTGTTTTGGTGTCAGTACAGAATATAAAAATGAAATAATAAGAGATTGATAAAATAAAACAACACAAATTAAAATAAAATAAGAGCCATTACCATAAAATGGAATAAATAATTAATAATTAATTTAAAAAAAAAACAAGATGGATGGAAATATATACAATAAAATAATAAATAAATACAAACAAAACACGAAATGAGATAAATAAATAATTCAAAAGTTCCCATATATATATATATATATATATGTATACATTTTTGATTTTAAGAATGTTTAGCGATACAAGGTGAAATAATTAATTCAACATCTAAATCAAAACAATATAATCAAATAAACACACTTAAATAGGTTAATAATAATAACAAGATAATATTTTTTTAAGTTAATGATAATAAAAGGAAAACAATATCAACAACTAAACGTATTCGGACAAAAAACTAAAATAATTATAAATCATCGATATTATTTGAAAAGGATAATGGAAATAGTTCTGTCTTCAGCAGTTCCCACAGTCGCCACTAGAGTGCGCCAACAGAACGTCTTGATTCTGAAAATAAAAATATTTCAATATTTTACTTACAAAGTGTACATTTATTGTAT
This sequence comes from Callionymus lyra, assembly GCA_016630915.1. Taxonomy (NCBI): domain Eukaryota; kingdom Metazoa; phylum Chordata; class Actinopteri; order Syngnathiformes; family Callionymidae; genus Callionymus; species Callionymus lyra. Next base: position 18,563,309 of record JACEEU010000687.1, on the reverse strand, counting down.
GGATGAACTGAAGTGTCGCGATTATTTAATACATGTGTGTATAGATGAAGAAGAAAACAGGATGAATAAACACACAAATGTGTAAATAATATATTATATATTCGTATTATTTTATATAGAATAAATATAAATATACATTAATTTAATTCAAATAACTTTTTTTTTTTTTTTTTCTGTATACTTTAGAGCATAAATGTCAGTGAATGTTTTCATGTTGTTGTCCGGATGTTGAGTTTTCTCTCAGTTGTGGGTCAGTGTTGGATTAAAAGGCTCAGCAGCTCAGCAGCTCAGCAGCTCAACAGCGCCCCCTAACTGGATTATATGAGAGATTATTTCTGGAGGTGAGACGAGGGTCGAGGACTGACCACGTGTACCAGGAAGTGATGGAGGTGAAACTCACGCTGTTACTAAATAGTTGTCGTCACCAAAAATCATTGTTTTCACATGTTTTCTACACAATTAAAAGTGAAAGTTTCACTCGGATGTTTGCACGACTGAGATTATTGTGTTGTTTGAGATTATAATATATTTAAATAATCCAGGGATGAACTGAGATCCAGATTTGATGAGAATCCACTTCCTGTCTGACTTTTTTTTTCATGGTCTTATTTCATCCACTCATTACACTGGTGTGTGTTTGTGTGTGTGTGTGTGTCTGTGTGTGTGTGTTTGTCTGTAGGTGTGTGTTTGTCAGTGTGTTTGTGTTTGTCTGTGTGTGTTTGTGTTTGTCTCTGTGTGTGTATGTGTAGGTGTGTTTGTCTGTAGGTGTGTGTTTGTCTGTAGGTGTGTGTTTGTCTGTGTGTGTGTGTGTGTGTAGGTACCAGGTAATGTATGTGGGTGTGTGTGTGTGGGTGTGTGTGTTTGTGTGTGTAGGTGTGTTTGTTTGTAGGTGTGTGTTTGTCTGTGTGTGTGTGTGTGTAGGCGTGTTTGTCTGCAGGTGTGTGTTTGTCTGTGTGTGTGTGAGTGTAGGTGTGTTTGTCTGTGTGCGTGTGTGTGTGTAGGTGTGTTTGTCTGCAGGTGTGTGTTTGTCTGTGTGTGTGTGTGTGTGTGTGTGTAGCTGTGTTTGTCTGCAGGTGTGTGTGTGTGTGTGTGTGTGTGTGTGTGTGTGTGTGTGTGTGTGTTTGTCTCTGTGTGTGTGTAGGTATGTGTTTGTTTGTGTGTGTGTTTGTCTGTGTATTGGTCTGTGTGTAGGTGTGTGTTTGTCTGTTAGTGTGTGTGTGTTTGTCTGTGTGTGTGTGTGTGTGTTTTTCTGTGTGTGTAGATGTGTGTGTGAGAGAGAGAGAGTGTGTGTGTGTGTGTGTGTGTGTGTGTGTGTGTGTGTGTGTGTGTGTGTGTGTGTGTGTGTGTGTGTGTGTGTGTGTGTGTGTGTGTGTGTGTGTGTGTGTGTGTGTCTTTTTATTATTCTTTACATTCATCTTGTTCTTTAGTTAAGTTCTTTAACTTTTTTCCTCATATCGCTTTAATACATTTGTTCTTTAATTCCTTCTTGTTCTACTTGTTCACTTTCGTTCGGTCAATGTTCTTCTTCGTCTCTCTGGCTGGTTCCTCCAGTTCCCTGCCGTCACCAGAGACTTCTCGTGTCACTGTGGAGTCGATGTTAATAAGAATCATCTCAACATCTACTGAGAGCTTCATTATCACAGTTAATGAAGCGGTCATGTGACTCCGAGGATCAGGTGACAGGATCCAGACGGAGGCTCTCAGGAGACCGACTCACATCAGTATTCTTCCTCTCGCCTCGACCGCCTCGCCAGCATTCAAATGATCCCGGAGAGTTCTGGAGAGTCGTTGAGCAAACACTGCATTAGAACCAACAACCTTCCGTTCACGGAACCAGAACCTGCTGCTGCTCTGGATGGAGACAGAAGATCCAACCGGTGCGGCTGGAGACACAACTCTGGTCAGCTGACGACACACTGTAGACTGACACACACGAAGAAAACACAAATGTGTCGACACAAACACATGCAAACGCACAGACAGGCAAAGATATAAACACAAACACATACATGCACGGTCACACAATTACGCTAACTCAAACAGACACACACATCAACACACAGATGCAGACACACACAAACTTACACACATGCAACAATACACACACTGCAAAAAGGTAAAACATGCGTGCACACTGACAAACACACACATACACACAGTTGTAGCCACACTCAATAATACTATAACAAACAGACACACACACACGAAAACACACATGCAGAAAGACACACACATACTAATGCTGTAGCAAACTGGCACTCACATCACCTGACGGATGCAGACACACACACACACACGCACACACCATTATATTATAACAAACTGACAGACACACTAACACAAAGATGCTGACACACACACAATAATACTATAGAAAACTGACACACGCCAACACACATGTGCAGAAAGACACACACAATAAGGCTATAATAAACTGACACACACATGAAGAAAGACACACACAATAAGGCTATAATAAACTGACACACACATGCAGAAATACACACACAATAGGGCTATAATAAACTGACACACAACTAACATATGCAGACACACACACAATAATTTTTATAGCAAACTGACACACACCCACACACACATGCAGAAAGACACACACAATAAGGCTATACTAAACTGACACACACATGCTGAAAGACACACACAATAAAGCTATAATAAACTGACACACACATGCAGAAAGACACACAATAAGGCTATAATAAACTGACACACACATGCTGAAATACACACACAATAAGGCTATAATAAACTGACACACACATGCAGAAAGACACACACAATAATACTATAGCAAACTAACACACATGTGCAGAAACACACACACAATAATGCTATAACAAACTGACACACACATGCAGAAAGACACACACAATAAGGCTATAATAAACTGACACACACATGCAGAAAGACACACACAATAATACTATAGCAAACTAACACACATGTGCAGAAACACACACACAATAATGCTATAACAAACTGACACACACATGCAGAAACACACACACAATAATGCTATAACAAACTGACACACACATGCAGAAAGACACACACAATAAGGCTATAATAAAACTAAGACACACACAATAAGGCTATAATAAAACTAAGACACACACAATAAGGCTATAATAAACTGACACACAACTAACATATTCAGACACACACAATCACACTACAGCAAACTGACACACACACACAAAAACACAGACACACACACAGACATAAGATGCAGATGCTAACAGCTGTTAGCATACTTGCTACACATCATCGCCACAGTAACCAGCAGACGATGAGCATCATTAGCGTCGACGTCTGTTTAAACAAGTCGTGTCGACAGAAGCCACTCATTCAATCCTGCAGAGATGGAATCAGAGTCTGTTTGCTCCGATGATTGTTGCACACACTCCCCAGGAATGACAACGAGGACACACACATCACCCGACGACGAGCCCCTCGAACACACACTACACACGCCAGAGTCCTCAGATGAAACACACAAGTGGATCATGAAGGTTGCAGCAGCGTTCCAGACGGTGATGGATGACATCATAGAGTTTCATCATCTACTGTCTCGACTGCACCTGTTTGTATTTGAAGTTATATTAACTATTGATACATTAATAATAAAACAAACTGACACACACACCAACACACACGTGCAGAAAGACACACACACACGTTAATACTATAATAAACTGACACACACATGCGGAAAGACACGCACAATAAGTCTATAATAAACTGACACACAACTAATATATGCAGACACACACACACAATAATACTATAACAAACTGACACAAACCAACACACACGTGCAGAAAGACACACACAATAAGGCTGTAATAAACTGACACACACATGCAGAAAGACACACACAATAATACTATAGCAAACTAACACACATGCGCAGAAAAACACACACAATAAGGCTATAATAAACTGACACAAAACTAACATATGCAGACACACACAAAAATACTATAGCAAACTGACACACACCAACACACACGTGCAGAAAGACTCACACAATAAGGCTATAATAAACTGACACACAACTAACAAATACAGACATACACAATCATTTTATAGCAAAATGACACACACCAACACAAAAATGCAGAAAGACACACAATAAGGCTATAATAAACTGACACACAACTAACATATGCAGACACACACACAATAATACTATAGAAAACTGACACACACCGACACACACGTGCAGAAAGACACAAACACAATAAGGCTATAACAAACTGACACACAACTAAAAGATGCAGACACACACACAATAATACTATAGAAAACTGACACACACCAACAAACACGCGCAAAAAGACACACACACAATAATACTATAGAAAACTGACACACATCGACACAAACGTGCAGAAAGACACACACAAAATAGTACTATAGAAAACTGACACACACCGATACACACGTGCAGAAAGACACACACAATAAGGCTATAACAAACTGACACACAACTAAAAGATGCAGACACACACAAAATAATACTATAGAAAACTGACACACACCGATACACACGTGCAGAAAGACACACACAATAAGGCTATAACAAACTGACACACAACTAAAAGATGCAGACACACACAAAATAATACTATAGAAAACTGACACACACCGATACACACGTGCAGAAAGACACACACAATAAGGCTATAACAAACTGACACACACATGCAGAAAGACACACACAAGTGGATCATGAAGGTTGCAGCAGCGTTCCAGACGGTGATGGATGACATCACAGAGTTTCATCATCTACTGTCTCGACTGCACCTGTTGGTATTTGAAGTTAAATTAAAACACGATCATTAGTAACGTCTCGGATCCAAAGATCAAAACCCAGTTTTCTGTTCCCCACCAGGAAACCTCTTCACAGTCGCTGCACAAACATGTGAACGTCTTCTGCAAACATGGACACATGGAAGAGCTGCTGATGAAACAGAGTCAGCGGAGCTTCATTAGTGCCGAGACCAGAACTAGGAGCTGGAACATAAGACACGTGAGACGGAGGGAGTCCAGAAAGAGACGCTTCCTTCAGGATCCTTCAACTATGGACTCCATACTGTCCACGTGTCATTACAGAAAATACTGGTAAGGAAACACGTCGACGTAACAAATGAATATTAAAGTCTAAAGACATGTCAGTGAATCCTAGTTTAACCTTGAACACGTCTCTGGAGACATCGGACCCAGAACCTTCCTGTCCTCCATTCATCCCTTCATTTGACCAACATGTAAGGTTAGGTTAGGTAGAACTGCTTTATTTTCCAATTAGACACAGCAATACAGCAATTATTCATAAAAATTATAATAAGAACAAGAACAACGAGAAATAAAGATAAAGTACAAGATGACACAATCTAAGCCTAAAGATAAAGAACATAGATCAAAGAAAAGGATACAAACATTAACATAGAATAGACTCGTCTTTTCACTCCTGCCTTCAAACTCAGAATTAAACAATCTAATAGCCCGAGGGATAAATGAGTCCCTGAGTCTATTAGTGTTGCATCATGGGAGGAGCATTCGTGCTTCATCTGTTCACCGATGACAGTGTTCAGAGGATGATGTCATCAAGCAGAATGAGTACACGAATGCTCCTCCCATGATGCAACACTAATAGACTCAAGGACTCATTCATTCCTCGGGCTATTAGATTGTATAATTCTGAGTTTGCAGGAGTGAAAGTATCTTGATATTCTGTTCTATGTTAATCTTTGTATCCTTTGTCTTTGTTATTTGTCTTTGATCTATGTTCTTTATCTTTAGACTTAGATTGTTTCATCTTGTTCTTTCTCTTTATTTCTCTTTGTTCTTGTTCTTATTTTTTATTTTTAAGAATAATTGCTGTGTTGCTGTGTTTAATTGGAAAAAAACAATTTCAATAAAGTTCTACCTAACCTAACCTAAATTAAATATTGATAGGTTAATAATAAAATAAAAATGTTCATTGTATATAATCAAATATTTTAAAATAATAATAACACCAGACATTATGGAATGAGTACCGAGCTACTTGACCGAACTCTCAGCCAATCACGTGACGCTATATAAACAATTCTGCTAATGTTCATTTGAACTATTTGCAACAAACGGTAGTTTTACAGCTTGATGTTGAATTTAAAAAGTCAGAGCAAGTGGATCAGTGCTCGATTGGTTATGTCTGGAAGGATGACACTATTATAGCAACATTCTTAGACTGAATTTAAATGGCTGAAAATTAAAAAAATATATAGAATTTAGTCAATTTATTTTTGAATTATTGGAATTAGAATATCAAACTCTATGTGTAAAAAAGTTGATTCATTTTGGAAATATTATTTTTAACTAATTTAATTACTAAAGAAATACAACAAAATTAAACTATTCAATATGCAAATTAATGTATGCACTAATTAAATAAAAAAATAAAAAATCAACCTTTTCATATAAAAATGATTGAATTCAATTATTAACAAAAACAATCAATGATTAACCTTTGTTTTGTCGACAAAACAAGGGATACCACTAACACATTTGTTTTTTTCGGGTATTTGGGTCACATTGACCCAGACACAACACAAGCATAAAAAACATTTTGATAACAAAAATTATAAGATAAGAACATTTTTTCTGATGACTCTGATCTACTTTCATACTTAATAATGCAGAAGTCAACAAGCAAATAAATTGTCGATCAATTCAAACTAATAAAGATAATTCAAATCAATTTAATTTTGATTCTAAACCCGCGTTAAGATGCTTTTCAGAGCCACTGACCACTGCAGACTATCAACAAACACGTGGTCATCACGTAAACTAACAATAACTTTGTGGTTTTGATCATTCTTGAAAGTTGTTATCTCGGCGAGGATTTCCTCTAACAAACACCCTGCTCCCGCCCGCCCACCAAGGGATTGTGGGTAATTAGCGTCCGGGGCTGAAAGTCACCGTCTCTCTTGGCCGCGGCCGTCTGCTGCATGCTGATAACATTGACGCGTCCTCCGTGTCTCCGCCCGCAAATTCTGCCGCATCCACCGAGGAAGAGGAGGAAGTGGCGAAGACAGTGATGGATGAAGAGACCGCGACCTTCGCGCCACCGGTCACGTGACCTCCCGTCATCGATCGGCGCCGGCTACCACACGCCGAGGAGAAAGAAAAACAAAACATCCTTCAGACTTTTGAGACGATTTTGACGATGATTCAAACTGAATTTTCGAATCAACCGAAGTCTAGAGTGTCCCGGGTTCGCCCCGGGGCCTCCTCCACGTCGACAAACTCACTGACAAGATCATATCACGACCATCTTTTGACAAACTTTTTCTTCCCTTCGTTTGGACTTTTTTCTGTTTTCTTTCGCTTGTTTTGTTTCCACAGAATCCGAGTGTAATTTAATTTACGGGGAAAATTGGCCGCTCGTCTCTGGAGTTTGTTCGGAGAGGAAATGAACGGCGAAGGAGACAGTGACTTTATTTTTGATTAAAAAGACCGTTTTTTTTGGGTCGAACGTCTCGGAGAATTTAAGGACGCCGCCCGACGGGGAAAAGCAAATTAGCTGAGTCGGCTAAGGTCGGACGAGGACGGGGGGGAATATCTGCGTCCGACGGTTTCAATCCTCATGATACAAGACCGGTGGTCATAATGTTATGGCGGATTATTTGATGAATCCACTGCTAAGATATGACCTCTGTCGTCCAGGAGAGACTCAGAGTAGAAGCTCTGAGCTAGGAGGAGGCCCCGGGTCGGACCCAGGAGAGACGTCGTTGAAGACAGTCTTCTCGCTCCCACGTTCACACCCAGGATTGATGGAGCGACTCCATATCTGCGCCGAGATAAGCGTTCGCTAATTGCGCGGCGGATAAACGCCGCCGACGAGCGTCCCCGCCGCCGAAATAACGAGCTCATAAAGATAAGGATCATGGGAAAATTGCAGATCAGGGACCTCGTATCGCCGGCGACGGAGCGCGACCGCTGGCTCGTCTTTGAGGCCGGACTCAGAGAATTAACTTTCACACCTTCGCGTTATCGTTCTGTCCTTCATCCTCCACTTCTTTCCTTCCCGTCTTCTAGTCTGTCACAGTTTCTTTGTTTCCTACTTTCTCGTTTGTTCTGCTTTTTATTGTCACTTCCTGCTGTACTTAGTTTTATTTAGTTAGTTGGTCACTTCCTTTCTAAGTTATGTGCATTTTGTTTTTCAATTTGCTCTTATGTTTGTTTTTTTATACCTTTATCTGTTTTTTCATCCACTCTTTTTTGTTTCTTTACTCTTTTATTCTTTTTTTTACCCTATTTGTTTGTTTAATCAAAATTATATTAGTTTATTTATCACCTCTGTTTGTTCCTTTAGTCTATTATTAATTTGTTTATTGACCATATTTGTTTGTTTGTTCACTTCTTCATGTGTTTGTTTGTTCACTTCTTCATTTGTTTGTTTATTCCCTCTTTTATTTGTTTGTTTTTTCACTTCTTCATGTGTATGTTTATTCCCTCCTTTTTTTGTTTACTCACTTCTTCATTTGTTGGTTTCTCCCCTCCTTTATTTATTTGTTTATTCTCTATGATGTTTTTTCCTTCACTGTTTTATTTGTTTCCCATTTGTTCTTTGTCAGTTTCTTCATTTGTTGGTTTAATCACTTCTTTTATTCTTTTTGGTTCATTCATTGTGTTTGTTTCGTGTAGTATTTTTACTGCATTTATTTGTTGTTTTTTTAATCCCTATTTTTATCTTTGTCTTTTTCTTTCTTTTTTTCTTGTTTGTTTGTGTTTTTGTTTGTTTTTTATGTTTATAGAACATTTGTTCTTTGTTCCATGGTTTTCTTCTTCATTTGTTTGTGTTTTCACTTTTTCACTAATTTGTTCCTTTCTTCATTTCTTCCCCAATGGATCATAATTTTCTTCGGTTGTTTGTTATTTTTGTTTTATTTTCTCACTTTGTTTCTAATTTCCTTAACTCTTGTATGTGTGTTTGTGTGTGTTTGTACGTGCGTGCTTGCGTTTGCGTTCATAGGTGTGTGTGTGTGTATGTACGTGTGTGTGTGTGCGGGGGCAAATTTAAACCTGGTCGGCTTTGTGAGAGACTCAAGCCTGGAGGACTTTCTATGGACCAACACTTCCATGTTAGTTTTGGAAGTGACTCACGAAGCGATTCTTCTGGGTTCCAAGATGGCCGCTCGTGATCACGATGTCACTCACGTGTCGACTCTGAAACAAACCTTGCCGAAAAGACGCCGTAATTGAGCGTCCCCAGGACTAAAGGTGGGGATCGGTTCTGTCCTTCAACAGAGGGTCCAGAGTCGTGTCCCTCTTGAACAGCAGATGTGCTTCAGCCGAGGACGCCTCTCCTCCGTTCTCATTCTCTTTCTCTTTCCACTCGGGCTGCTCCGGCGTCGGGGTAATTACCAGCCGGCTCGCTCGCGGAGGCTCGGCTTGTGAAATTCAATCAGCGGTGAAGCGAGATTTAATTCCCAAAATCCCCCATGTTGAAGCAGTAAAGCTGCGTCCATTGATTTAGTGGCAACTTTTGTCTTCTCTCCGTCGACTTTTCGCCGAGAACACGGACGACCGCGGACTGTTTGAAGCTCGCCGTCGATGAACGTTTGCTCTTTACGTCGAAGGAACACGATCGCTCGGTCGCGCACGGACGCTTGCGAAAATGAGCTGAACTTTACAAAGACTTCAGAGCGTTTTCGATGCAGCCGGTGATGCTAACGGTTAGCATTGCGCTTCTACGTCATCTATCCAGAGTCAATTCTGGTCGAAGTATCGTCAAAAACAATAACAACAAAAATAATAAGGTTCTGTTGACGACAGCAATACAATTTAAAAAAAAGATGCCCTCGCAAGATTTGAATGTTTCCTGTCTGTGTAGCATGTTAGCCCTTTAGCTTCTGCTACAAACAAGCTTAAAATATAGATTTATTAAATTTGTTTTTGGAATATTTCCTCTTGTCGAGGCTTCAATACAAGATGGACGTTACAAACAAGCAGTATGGAGGTATTTGGATGTTTTTAAGTGTCTTTTTTCAACAAAGAAAAACTGCAATACAATTCACCTTGTTGCGGCACCAACAAGGGAGGAAGTGGAGCACAATAACAAAATAAAAGCTTCTGTTTTGTTACCTTTAAAACGTAAAATAAACTCTTCATAAAGCACTCACTGACGCCGTATCATCTTTCTGATTTTTGTTCAGATTCTACGACATCTCTCCAGAGTCAATTCTGGTCAAAATTCTATCGAAAACAACAACAACAAAAATATTAATGTTCTGTTGACGACAGCAAGAGAATAAAAAAAAAAAGATGCCTTGTCTCTCGCAAGATTTGAGTGTTTCCTGTCTGTGTAGCATGTTAGCCTTTTAGCTTCTGCTACAAACAAGCTTAAAATATAGATTTGTTTAAATTTGTTATTGGAACAATTCGTCATGTCGAGGCTTCAATACAAGATGGACGTCACAAAGAAGCAGTATGGAGGTATTTGGGTGTTTTTAAGTGTCTTTTTGGACGAATAAAAACGGCTTCTGTCTGAGTTCAAATACAGCTCGATGCAGCGCCAACAAGGGAGGAAGTGGAGCACAATAACAAAATAAAAGCCTCTGTTTTTTTACCTTTAAAACGTAAAAGAAACTCTTCATAAAGCCCTCACTGACGCCTTATCATCTTTTTGATTTTTGTTCTCGCTTCTACGACATCTCTCCAGACTCAATTCTGGTCAAAATTCTATCGAAAACAACAACAACAACTATTACAACATATTAAGGTTCTGTTGACGACAGCAATACAATAATAAAAAAAAGCCTTGTTTCTCGCAAGATTTGAGTGTTTCCTGTCTGTGTAGCATGTTAGCCTTTTAGCTTCTGCTACAAACAAGCTTAAAATATAGACTTGTTTAAATTGTTTTTTGGAACGATTCGTCATGTTGAGGCTTCAATACAAGATGGACGTTACAAACAAGCAGTATGGAGGTATTTGGATGTTTTTAAGTGTCTTTTTGGACGAAGAAAAACTGCATTATATATGCAAAATATTCAGCTTGATGCGGCACCAACAAGGGAAAAAGTTGAGCACAGTGACAAAATAAAAGCCTCTGTTTTGTACCTAAAAGAAACTGTTCATAAAGAACTCATTGATGCCGTATCATCTTTTTCATTTTTGTTCCGCTCTCTTCTCGTGGACTATATTGTGCCGCATTCAGTTCAAGTCGATGTCGACTGCGACAGTCAACGTGAGAGAAGATGAAAAGGAAGGAGGAGAAAATCTCATTTGCGAAAGGCCTCCGTTGTTCCTTTTTTTTTTCAACCCTGCGTCACGACTGTGCGGCTCCAGTCGACGGCTTGACTTCGGCGCGACAGCATCATCCGCCGCGATCCCGGCAGGATCCATTAAGAGCAAAGCAAACCGAGCCTGCAGCTCGACGCTCGGCAGCTTTAATGAGTCGGGATACGAACAATAAGCCGTCAGGGTCCGCCGCAGGTCGAGTCCCACTCACTCGATTTAACGGTGATTAAATCCAAAAAAAGTATTAAACTCTCGTCGGCGGGATCATTCCGAACCGGTGAGTCGGACGAAGCCCCCCGATTTCGCCGGGGCGTGAGGCGAGAGAAACCTCTGCTTTCTGTGTGCGTTTTAATTTGGCTCTCTTTATGAAATGTTCGTCTCGGAGACGAGATCAGTCGCCTGGTTTTTAAAGGTGGTTTTATTAAAAGGTCAGCAGAGGAAGAAGTCTATACGCCGTAATGTCTTTTTGATGGAAGTGAAGTTGGATCGTCGGAGGTTTTTATGAATTTAACTCGAGTTATTCTGGGGCTTAAGTTCTCAGCGGCAGACGTCAAAGTCCAGATGGTGAGTTCGGAGATCATCTGTGTCTTATGCTTTTATATATATATGCTTGGACGCGTGTGTCCACCAGGGGGCGCATCGGCAAACGAGACAACTGAATGGTGGATTTAAAAAAAAACACGGGTCGTGGATGGACCAGGTTTGGTATCAGGAGGTGAGTCAACCACCTCAGGTAAGAACGTAAATCAGTGCCATCAGAATATTGACTGAATAATTATTCAAATTTTTTAATTTAATCTTTTAATTAAAAAGAAAAAATTAATCTTTTTTTTTTACACATGGAGTTTGGTTTCTTATTTCAATAATTCTAAAACACACGTTTTTAATTCAATGTTTTTTTCAATATATAGTCTTTTCAATTGTATAATAGTGTAAGCAGACATTACTAATAGAGCACCGAGCGACTTGATCGAACTTTCAGCCAATCATGCGACACGCAGACGACCATGTGAATGTTCTGCACATTAATAGAATTAAAATATCAAACTCCATGTGTAAAGAAAATCAATATATATTTTTTTAATTCAATGAACTAGAAATACCTTTCAATGTAGGACAATATTGGACCAACACTCTTTTTGGAGCCCGACCTACACCTTTCATTAACGACGCTTCATCTTTCGAGGTTTAATTAATGAACACGGACGAGGAAACCGGCTCGTCTGATGAAAAACACCTCGTCGTCGCGGCGACGCTCCGTTTCCCCTCTAATCTGGATTTAATGATTCTAAAACTGTTTGTGTAAATGAGTCATGTTTCATCTCCACACTCTTCAGGATCACACGCTCCATTACAGCCACGAGGAGGAACGAGGGAAGAGACGAGAAACAACCGAGGGGGAAACGATACGACGCTTCAGGAAGAACAAAGATGTTCGTTTTCATGTAGGAAAAAATGATTTATTTTATATACATATACATGTTGATATACATGTTAAAAAAAACGAAATCGAATCAATGTGAAGGTAACTATGATCTTTAAAAAACTTAAATAAATTATGTTTTTTTTTAAGGGAAATGTTAGTATTTGAAAAAAGTTAATTATGCATATTATATATAGTGTATACATATAATAATATATACAAATTATATACTGAATAAGAAGTATTGTTCGAGAAGAAAACTTTAAGGTATATAAGGGAAAATAAACATCAGTTAAATAATAATAATTATAGGTGTTTGTATTGGCAAGAATACAGAATACAGAGGCAATGATACAATATATTGTGATACTGTAGTAACAAGGATATATATGTAGTATTGTCCTGTACTTGACTCTGGTGTTGCAGAATTTACAGACCATATGACTCTTGACGAAGTCGTAACTACTTTCATTTGTTTTGAACCAAAATATTTCCAAACATCAGCTTTAAAAGCTACTGGAGTCGACTGTATCCTCTCATCCTCAGTCATCGCGGAGATATCAAGAGATTTCATTGTTCCTTTAGCTGTGGAGGATGTAATGAAGAAGAAGAATGAAAGAATGAAAGAGTGGTAGAAAAGTCATCATTAGTCAGTGTAACTGCTTTCATTTGTTTCGAAACCAAGATATGTCTAAACATCAGCTTTTAAACGCTACTGGAGTCGACTGTATCCTCTCGTCCTCAGTAACGGCCAGAATTTCCTCGTTCATATGGCTGGTGTTAGGCTGTAATGACTGATCCATCTAGCGGCAGGAGGTTTAATAACAACTGAGAAAATGAAGAAATTACGCAAATATTTGCATGTTAACTGTAAATGAAAAGAAAACATTTTTTATTTGACAAACACTTCATTAAAATACAAACTGTAAAGAAAATGTTCTACAAATAAGATTTTTGAATCCTAAAAAATAATAAAATAGATGTTTCTTTACAAATCAGATCAGTGTTTTGAAATAAATATGGTCAAATTTAAACTTGAAAGCACAACAAATTAAAGAAGTATATATATATATATAATATTACAGTGCTACTATATTGATATAAGGTATCTTGAAAAATACAAACAAAAACTGGATATTCAAGAATTTTCCTCGAACCTCTGGTTGATCACGATTCTCATAAATACCACATTAAGACGTTGTATAAACCGGAGTTTGATTGACGCGCCACCGACTTTCCGGGTGTTCTTCCTGGAGGGTCTCCGTGGGTCTTCGGGTTCCACTCGTGGTTCTGCTCCCTCAGAGCTTCACGCTCCACCGACCAGATGCTGCTGCTGCAGGAAGAAGGAGCCGGAGCTGAGGAGAAAATACTTCCCTCTTTCCACAAAAAAACCTCCTGACTGATGATTAAAGAAATACCTGTGAAGATCCCTCTCTGAGGCTTGAATATCATTGGTTCAATCCCCGCTTCAGACTTTGTGCCACTGAGCAAGACCCTCAAGTCCACAGGACCCTCGAACTGATCTTCTCTACGATCCTCCTGAGAACCATGGACTCAAATTAAGCTAGAGATGACACATCTGGAACACTGAGAACATCGTCATTTTCACAAAGTGATTTGAGCGACTCTCCTGGAACTTCCTCTCCGGAGGATAGTTCAGCTTTAATGGAAGCATTTTAAAAAGTGTTACCACGGCGACGACAGATGGTGGGAGAGATGAGGGGGGGCGGGGGGGGGGACCAGAGGGTTCATCCAGGTTCATTCTCCAGGTTCATCACCAGGAGAAAGAGGACGACGCAAATCCATCCGAGCTCAAGTCACTTGTCCGAGTCACTGTACGCTTCATGATTCTCTGGATGAGGATCAGCACCTCTGCTTTGACTCACAGCACACACTAGAAGAACTGAACGAGAGCCACACAGCGTTGTTAGCTGTCCTCAAGTTGAAGGATGTTCACGTCAAGGAGATCTTTGTTTGGAGGACGAAGCATTTCCCGCCGCGACTAAACTCTTGTTGATGTTTCCTTGACAACGCCGAGTCAAAGCAGCTGCAGATCTGAGCGTCCAGCACTTAACACACCAGGTGAAAACTGAAGAGCTGCTTCTTTATTTGTCTCTGATGAGATAACATCCATCTGTGATAGAACATTCAATGATGAAGATAAAAGGATGGAGATACAAATATAAAGATAAAAGGATGAAGATAGAAGGATGGATATAATAAGATTAATATAACAGGATTAAGATGAATTGATTTTGATTTTGTGGCCTCAGATGTGGAGTGACCTTCAGTCTATGCTTTGACCTTCACTCTCCTACTCTGACCTTCGGTCTCCTACTCTGACCTTCGGTCTCCTACTCTGACCCTCACTCTCCTGCTCTGATCTTCACTTTCCTGCTCTGACCTTCAGTATCCTACTCTGACCTTCAGTCTCTTGCTCCAACCTTCACTCTCCTACCATGACATTCAGTCTCCTACGCTGACCTTCAGTCTTCTGTTCTGACCTTTAGTCTCCTGTTCTGACCTTCAGTCTCCTGCTCTGACCTTCAGTCTCCTGCTCTGACCTTCACTCTCCTGTTCTGACCTTTGGTCTCCTGTTCTGACCTTCAGTCTCCTGCTCTGACCTTCACTGTCCTGCTCTTACCTTCAGTCTCCTGCTCTGAACTTTAGTCTCCTGCTCTGACCTTCAGTCTCCTGCTCTGACCTTCAGTCTCCTGCTCTGACCTTCAGTCTCCTGCTCTGACCTTCACTCTCCTCTCGACCTTCACTCTCCTGCTTTGACCTTCAGTCTCCTGCTCTGCTTCTCGACCTTCACTCTCCTGTCTGAACCCTGGCTCCTACTCTGACCTTCAGTCTCCTGCTTTGACCTCCAGTCTCCTGCTCTGAACATCACTCTCTGACTCTGACCTTCACTCTCCTGCTCTGACCTTCGGTCTCCTGCTCTGACCTTCAGTCTCCTGCTTTGACCTTCACTCTCCTACTCTGACCTTCACTCTCCTGCTTTGACCTTCACTCTCCTGCTCTGACCTCCAGTCCCCTGCTCTGACCTTCACTCTCCTGCTCTGAACTTCCCTCGGGTCTCCTCAGGTCAAGGCTCCTCCAGCAGCACATATTGCGCAGCAGCTCCAGTGAAGTTAAATCTCTCTCTCGCCCACATTACCAGATCTTAATGTGTTTTATGTGGAGAGCAATAACGCCGCGGTGGGAAACTCCAGTAATCTATAGACACTTCAGCCTCCGCCGCGGTAATGAAGTCGCTGCTGGTTGAGTAATTTATTGTGTATTCTTACTGTGCTAATGGATTTTAGCCTCATTACGCCTCAAAGTGCTGTTTCTTCGCGGGTCTGCGGTTCCACTTTGACTTCAGGTGAATTCTGCCCGTGCCTTCGTCTCCTTCACGTTCATAATTCACGTTTATAATTCATGTTTACTTAAGAGCTCATTGGGCGATAACCGCGACAATACTTAAGTCGGCGTACATCAACATCGCAAACGTCTCACAACAGTCGCACACTGAAGGTGTGAAAATCCATTTCTCGCCCCGACCTGTAAGCAACGTCTGTCTGAGCGCCGCTCGCTCCTCCATCACGCCGCCGCGGCTGTTAGCGCTAACGACGCCCGTGATGAACGACGCCCGTCTGCGGAGGCAGAAGCTGCTTTTGTGTTTCCGACGGCAAACGTCCTTCAGATTGCAGGATGAAGGTTCGAGTCCGACACGTCAAGGTGCCTGGAAGTAAAGAGTCCATTGTGCGCCTTATAGCTTCTAATTCTGGCTGTACTCACTGAACTCTCGAAATGTTGGTAAACTATCAAGTCAACACAAGTCTCTGTAGTATTATTCCGTGAGTAATACTATGAAGCAGCACCGTACTAAATATACCTTATAGTCCTTATGGACAGTATATATTCTCTTATTCATAGATCCATTCATTCATTTATTCATTCATTATTCCCTTATTGAGATTGCAGGGGCTGGAGTCTATCCCAGTTTCTTTGGGCGAGATTCGGGGGACACCCTGGACAGGAAGCCAGTCTGTCGCAAAGACACACAACCGTTCATACCTATGGACAATTTCCTCAAGTTCCAAATCACCCTTTTTATGTGGGAGTAAACCCAGGCAACACGGGGAGAACATACAAACCTTTGGTCACAAGTTTCCTCCCTCCTGACCTGGAAGTGAACCTGCAACCTTCTTGCTGTGACTTTGACTTGACTATAGACATCTGTTATGATTGAAGGATTCTGATATCACTTTGTGTTTCTGTTATTTATATACTGGTTCGACTGTAGGACTTGACTTTAGGACTTTGGCTCGATTGTAGGACTCTTGTTTGAATGTAGGACGTTGCTTTGACTGAAGGACTCTTGTTTGTCTGTCGGGCTCTTGTTCAACTGTAGGACTCTTGTTCGAATGTAAGACTCTTGTTTGACTGTTAGAATCTTGTTCGACTGTAGGACTCCTGTTCGACTGTAAGACTCTTGTTCGACTGTAGGACTCCTGTTCGACTGTAAGACTCTTGTTCGAATGTAAGACTCTTGTTTGACTGTTAGAATCTTGTTCGACTGTAGGACTCCTGTTCGACTGTAAGACTCTTGTTCGACTGTAAGACTCTTGTTTGACTGTAAGAATCGTGTTCGAATGTAAGACTCTTGTTTGACTGTAAGAATCTTGTTCGACTGTAGGACTCCTGTTCGACTGTAAGACTCTTGTTTGACTGTAAGAATCTTGTTCGACTGTAAGACTCTTGTTCGAATGTAGGACTTGACTCTTTGTTTGACTGTAAGAATCTTGTTCGACTGTAGGACTCTGGTTCGACTGTAAGAATCTTGTTTGACTGTAGGACTCCTGTTCGACTGTAAGACTCTTGTTGGAATGTAAGACTCTTGTTTGACTGTAAGAATCTTGTTCGACTGTAGGACTCCTGTTCGACTGTAAGACTCTTGTTGGAATGTAAGACTCTTGTTTGACTGTAAGAATCTTGTTCGACTGTAGGACTCTGGTTCGACTGTAAGAATCTTGTTCGACTGTAGGACTCTGGTTCGACTGTAAGAATCTTGTTCGACTGTAGGACTCTGGTTCGACTGTAAGAATCTTGTTCGACTGTAGGACTCTGGTTCGACTGTGGGAATCTTGTTTGACTGTAAGACTCTGGTTCGACTGTAATACTCTGGTTCGACTGTAATACTCTGGTGCGACTGTAAGACTCTTGTTTGACCTCTAAGACTCTGGTTCGAATGTAATACTCTGGTGCGACTGTAAGACTCTGGTTCGACTGTAGGACTCTGGTTCAACTGTAATATTTTGGTTAGACTGTAGGACTCTTGTTTGACTGTAAGGCTCTTGTTCGACTGTAAGACTCTGGTTTGACTGTAGGACTGTTGTTCAACAGCAGGACTGTGGTTCAACTCTAGGACTCTTGTTCGACTGTAAGACGCTGGTTCAACTGTAGGACTCTTGTTCGACTGTAGGAATCTTGTTTGACTGTAGGACTCTTGTTTGACTGTAAGACTCGTTTGATTGTAAGAGTCTGGTTAGACTGTAAGATTTGGGTTTGACTGCAGAACTTTCGTTTGACTGTAGGATTTTGGGTTTAATCATAAGACTCTGGTTTGACTTTAGGACTCTTGTTCGACTGTAGAACTCTTGTTCGACTGTAAGACTCTTGTTCAACTGTAAGACTCTTGTTGACTGTAAGACTCTGGTTCGACTGAAAGATTTTGGTTGGACTGTAGAACTGTTGTTTGACTGTAGGATTTGGGGTTTGAATTTAGGACTCGGGTTCGACTGTAGGACTTTTGTTCAACTCTTGTTCGACTGTAGGACTTTTGTTCAACTCTTGTTCGACTGTAGGACTCTTGTTCGACTGTAAGACTCTTGTTCGACTGTAGGACTCTTGTTCGACTGTAGGACTCTTGTTCGACTGTAGGACTGTGGCAACCATCTGAGTCAGCCTGTCTGGTCAGGGCCGTCAAACAACAGGCTGTCGTTGGGACATTGAAGTGTTGCATGACTTTGAGTCCAAAGTTCTCTGATAAGGCCACAACGGCTTCTATCTTTGTAATCAGATCAAGTCCAGTCCGAGTCGGGAGGGAGGGGGCGCTACAACGCTCCGTCCTCGGGCGGGTCGCCTTCTTTTTAAAATGCAAATGAGACAGCGGCCGGCGGGTCGATAACGGAGCGAGGTGGAGGCATTTTAATAAGTGACACAGTGGGCGGCCGAGGAGCCGCTGGAATTGAACCCGTCACTTTGTAATTACAGCTCAGAGTGTCTAAGCAGCTCTGACACATAATCATTGTCGCCTCTCGGAAACTCTCCGTCCTTGTATCTCACTTCGGCCCCGAGTTGAAGTCATGTGATCCGAGCTCACCCTCGTGCCAGGTGACCACGACTGACCATCTGGGCGTTGGTGAGAGGGACGGTCGTCAGGTTCGACCAGGTCCCTCGGACGTCTGATGGAGACCGAACAGGTGAAGCTGGGACTTAAAAAGTTTCATGTTTATTTCCGTTGATTTAATTTATGTATTTTCAACAGTTTGTTTCCTGTAAACACTTTCTTAAACATTCATAGATTCTGGCAGCAGGAGAGAACATTTCTGAGCAAGATTATTAAAGTGTCCTTCAGTTTCCGTCTTTGTGTGTGTGTCTGTGCATTTGTGTCAGTGCATGTGTGTGTCTGTGCATGTGTGAGTCTGAGTCTCTGTGTGCGTGTGCTTGTCTGTGCCTGTGTTTGTGCATGTGTGAGTCTGAGCAGTGTGTGTAGGCGTGTCTGTGTATATGGTGTGTGTGTGTGTGTGTGTGTGTGTGTGTGTGTGTGTGTGTGTGTGTGTGTGTGTGTGTGTGTGTGTGTTTGTGTATGTCCGTACGTTTTGTGCTTGTCCGTTTATATGGTTGTGTTAGGAGTAAGTGTGAGTCTGTGCATGTGTTTCTGAGTATATGGTTGTGTTTGGATTGTTGTGCTTGTGTTTGAATTTCTGTGAGTATGTTTGCACGTGTGTGTCTGTGTGTATCGGTGTGTGTGTGTGTGTGTGTGTGTGTGTGTGTGTGTGTGTGTGTGTGTGTGTGTGTGTGTGTGTGTGTGTGTGTGTGTGTGTGTGTAATCCTGTCTGTGGATATGGTTGTGTTACGAGAGTGTGTGTTTTTATATGCGAGTCTGTGCCTGTGTACATGGATGTGTTAGAAGTGTGTCTGTTTGAATTTGTGTGTGAGTCTGTGTGCATGTGTGTGTATATAGTTGTGTCCGAAATGTGTGTGTTCAGTTGGAGTCTCTGTGTGTGTGTGTGTGTGTGCGTGTGTGTGTGTGTGTGTGTGTGTGTGTGTGTGTGTGTGTGTGTGTGTGTGTGTGTGTGTGTGTGTTTTTGTATGCATGAGTCTGTGCAGTATGAGTAAGCCTGTCTTTGTACATGCTTGTTTCCGGAGTGTGTATGTGAGTGTGTGTACGTTTTTGTTGTAAGTAAGTAAGTAAGTATTTTTTATTTATATAGCGCTTTTCCAGACCAGGGTCACAAAGCGCTTAAACAATCAAAACAATATTTAAAGTCTGTCTATGTGTTGAGTGTGTGTGTTTGTGTCTGTGTGTGCGTTTCTGTGCGAGCGTGTGTTTGTGTGTGTATGTATGAGTCTGTGGAGTGTGTGTGTGTGAGTGTGTGTTTGTGCTTGTGTGTGTATGTGTAAATGTGTGAGTGTGTGTTTGTGTTTGTGGTTGAAAATGTGTCAAAGCGTTTAGGTTCAACAAGTTTCTCTGCTGGTGAGGAAAGTTTATTTTTATTCTAGAAACATCAGTGTGTGCGCTCAGGAGAAGAACACAACTTTGTGTGTGTGTGTGAGTCCGAACATCAGCTGGTTCTGGCACACGTGTGTCTCCTCCATCACTCCCGTCTCTCTCGGTGTGACTCCGGCTGATAAGGTTGTCATGACATTTTCCAGCTGGCGTCGGTTTGAGAGCAGGAAACAGAAACAGATGATGGATCATCAACACACACCCGGTGGAGGAGACTAATGGACCTGACGGGAGCTCTAATCCTCCACCGGTCCTGCTATGGTGGAGGAAAAAGGTCAGACCTCCATCAGCTTCATGACGCTCAGGCACAAACATTATGACCCCACGAGCAGAGTCTCACTGTAATTTAATGTTCTTAACGCCACACACATGAAGAGTTCGATGAATAAATTGTTTTAATTAATAATAATTCATCATTAAAAAGAGTAACTTCACCTCGACAGAAACTGGAACAACCACCTCTCGCTTTTTTCAGTCGCTTTGAGGGTTTGCCGTTTGAAGGAAGTACATGTGCACAGCAGGGATGTAGTTTCAAAATAAAAGTTTTGAAACACTGAAAGGTGTTTAATTAACTATTTAAGTGAACATAATGTGAAATACTCAACATTAAAAATTAAAAACACTCTTGCCATCAAAAGTACTCTACTAAGGATTTCCACTTGAGTAAAGTACAGATACTTAAAACCTGTACAAATACAGTAAGTAGGTTTTGTAGTTCCAAGCTAAGAATGTGGAGCTAACAAACATTATGCTAAGAATGGGGAGCTAACAAAAATTAGGCTAACAAATGTGGAGCTAAAAAACATCTAGCAAATACGAATGGAGCTACAAACATTAAGCTTAAAAGTGTGGCGATAACAAATAATGAGCTAAAGAATGTGTAGCCAACAAACATTAAGCTAATGAATGTAGAGCTAACAAACAAAGCTATTGAACGTGAAGCTAAGAAACAATAAAAGAATGAATATGGAGTCAACAAACATCAAAGTAAAAGGTGTGGAGCTAACAAACATTAGGCTAATGAATGTAGAGCTAACAAACAATAAGATAGCAAACAGGGGGCTAACATATATAAAGCCCACAAACACAGAGCTAACAAACATTAAGCTGAAGAATGTAAAGCTAACAAACATTAAAGCTAACAAACATTAAGCTAACAAACAGTGGCTAACAAACATAAAGCGCACAAACACAGAGCTAACAAACATTAAGCTAATGAATGTAGAGCTAACAAACAATAAGCTAACAAACATTAAGCTAATAAACACTAAAGCTAACAAACATTAAGCTCACAAACAGTGGCTAACAAATATAAAGCGCACAAACACAGAGCTAACAAACATAAAGCTAATGAATGTAGAGCTAACAAACAATAAGCTAACAAACATTAAGCTAACAAACATTAAAGCTAACAAACATTAAGCTCACAAACATTGGCTAACAAATATAAAGCGCACAAACAAAGAGCTAACAAACATTAAGCTAAAGAACAGGCTAACAATCAATAAACTAAGTTCACCTGAAATGTGTCTTTTTTTCTAAACCGAGATTCATGAAAACAACTTTGTCGTCTTCATATTTACTTGTTCCAGAGTTTAAACACTCGTCGACTCTTTGGATGGATTTGTTTGTTTGTTCCTGCCTCGGGCCGCGAGCAGCAGCAGTTACAGTAATGGCTTCACGACGTCTCCAAAGCTGTATTTGCATTTTACTCTCCTGACCTTGATGATTATGGAAATATGAAACGTAATTTGGAGCCGAATTCCCTTTTCAGGCTCGTCACGTCGAGGGAGGAAACTGATCCGACTGCAGATGTTTGCTCACCTCCCCTTTGTTAACCCTTGAGTCGTGACTCAAGTCTTTCATATGGTCAGTTTAACCCTTGAGTGGTGACTCAAGTCCTTCTCATGGTCAGTTTAACCCTTGAGTCGTGGCTCAAGTCCTTCTCATGGTCATTTTAACCCTTGAGTCGTGACTCAAGTCCTTCTCATGGTCATTTTAACCCTTGAGTCGTGGCTCAAGTCCTTCTCATGGTCATTTTAACCCTTGAGTCGTGGCTCAAGTTCTTCTCATGGTCATTTTAACCCTTGAGTCGTGGCTCAAGTCCTTCTCATGGTCATTTTAACCCTTGAGTCGTGACTCAAGTCCTTCTCATGGTCATTTTAACCCTTGAGTTGTTACTCAAGTCCTTAATATGGTCATTTTAACCCTTGAGTTGTTACTCAAGTCCTTAATATAGTAAGTAAGTAAGTAAGTAAGTAATATTTATTTATATAGCGCTTTTCGAGACCAGGGTCACAAAGCGCTTAGACAATCAAAACAATACTCAAAAAAGTACATACTTTAAAGATCAAGATAATACTGAGAACAACACAGGAGTTCCAGAAAATCAAGGAAAAGCCTGAACAAATAGAAACGTCTTAAGATGTTTCTTAAAGGAGTCAGTAGATCCATCAAGCACAAAGAGAGAAGAAGATTGTTCCAAAGCTTAGGAGCAACAGCCTGAAAAGATTTCTCTCCTCTGGTCCTGAACCGTGTGCGTGGAACCATAAGTAGATTCTGATCCACAGACCTCAGAGCCCGAGCTGGGGTGTAAGTCTGGATCAGATCACTGATGTAAGGAGGAGCCTGACCATGAATAGATCTGAAAGTAAGAACCAGAATTTTAAAGTTGATCCTGAAAGAAACTGGAAGCCAGTGAAGAGTTTTAAGGATCGGAGAAATGTGAGTTCTTCTACTAGAGCGGGTCAGAATTCTCGCTGCAGAGTTCTGAATCATCTGCAGACGAGACAGATCCTTCTTGTTAAGACATGAAAACAAACTGTTACAATAGTCCAGGCGAGAAGAAACAAACGCATGGATTACAAGCTCCAGATCATGTTCCGACAACATTTTCCTAAGTTTAGAGATTTTTCTCAGTTGAAGGAAACAGTTTCTGGTCAGTTTTCTGCAGTGTCGAACAAGAGACATGTCTTTATCAAATACAACACCCAGGTTTCTCAGGCTCAGTTTGACAGACTGACCTAAGTCACCCAAGTACTGACTCAACCCTGGAACCTTATCATCAGAAGCAATCACCAGAGTTTCAGTTTTGTCCACATTTAGCTGTAAAGTGTTTTCACTCAACCATTGTTTGATTTCTAGCAAACAATTGACTAAGCTGTTCAGCCTTTGGGGCTCAGTTGGGTCAAAAGAGCAGTAGAGCTGGATGTCATCAGCAAAAATGTGATAAGAAACATCTGGAAATCTCTGAATGATTTTACAGAGGGGAATCAAGTACAGCAAAAACAATAAAGGACCCAGAACAGAACCTTGAGGGACTCCACACAACAGATCTGCCGATTCAGACCTCATTTGATTGGCAGATACACTGAAACTGCACCCAGAAAGGTAAGATGAGAACCATTCTAACACAGACCCAGACAGTCCCACTTCATCCCTCAGTCTTCTCAGCAGGATCTGGTGATCAACTGTGTCAAAGGCTGAGGACAGATCCAAGAGAACCAGAACAGTGAATTTACCAGAGTCAGCCGACATCATGACAGTTTAACCCTTGAGTTGATACTCAAGTCCTTCTCATGGTCATTTTAACCCTTGAGTCGTAACTAAAGTACTTCACATGGTCAGTGTAACCCTTGAGTCGTAACTAAAGTACTTCACATGGTCATTTTAACCCTTGAGTCGTAACTAAAGTACTTCACATGGTCAGTGTAACCCTTGAGTTGTAACTTACGTCCTTCATATGATTAGTTTAACCCTTGAGTCTTGACTGGAGTCCTTAATATGATAAGTTTAACCCATGAGTCAAGGCTGGAGTCCCTAACATGGTCAGTTTAACTGTGGAGTCATAACTGGAGTCCTTCACATGATTAGGTTTAACCCTTGAGTCATGACTCAAGTCCTTCACATGATCAGGTTTAACCCTTGAGTCATGACTCAAGTCATTCGCATGATCAGCTTTAACCCTTGAGTCATGACTCAAGTCCTTCAAATAATCAGGTTTAACCTGTGAGTCAAGAACTAGAGCAGCTACAGAGAACTCGACAACAAGGTTACACACTGCAGAGCGGCCGCACACACACACACCATCACTCTTCATCGCCGCACAACTCGACACTTGTCAGCGACACCACAACTGTCGCCTTGTGTTTTTTTCGACTCGTTCAAAGAACGGCGTTCTCTCTGGTCGCAGCACCGACACACTTAAGATAAGACGACTTGAGTCGGAAACTTAATCCTGAACTTTGAAACAAACAGAGTGTGAATCAAAGGCGACAGATCGTTTCTCTCCTCCGTCACCGGAGAACCGGTTTCAAAGCGGCGTCGCGAGTCTTGAGTGTTGTTTGTTTGCCACCGAAACATGAAGCGCTTCCGACTCGCCCAGAAATGAGTCTTCAGAAAGAAGCTTTGTGAGTTTCTTCTCCTGCAGCTCTCAGGTCACAGATAAACACACATGTGAGTGTTTTCTTCTCGTCTGCTCCTGAACTATAAACCTTTGACTCTTCCTCACAGAAGAGGAATAAACATGAATTATTCTAAAATAAAGTCATGAACTCGAGCCTTAGTTACCACGACGGTGTTAGCATAAAGCTAATCCGCTAATGCTATTGAAAAACCACATCATCTCTTCTAAGAGCGTAGCTAGTTTCTTTTTTTAATTTATCTTTTATGTTCTCAAATTTCACTTTAAATAGAATAAATACAAATTAAAATAAATCTTCTCAATTAGTATCGCGCTCAAAAACGTAGCATTAGCAGGCATTAGCTAGGCAACCTCAACATTTAGCTTAGCATTAGCTTACTAAACACCAGTGCTGTGTCTCAAATCGCATACTTCTCTTAGTATACTAGATGTTAGTATGAATCAGGATAGTGTCCATACTAACTAGTATGCAAATTCTCAACAGATAGTACATCTCAAATCAAACACTGCTGCTACAAACTAACAGGAAATGACACGACTTC
Organism: Callionymus lyra; assembly: GCA_016630915.1. Classification (NCBI taxonomy): domain Eukaryota; kingdom Metazoa; phylum Chordata; class Actinopteri; order Syngnathiformes; family Callionymidae; genus Callionymus; species Callionymus lyra. The sequence continues at coordinate 18,537,831 of JACEEU010000687.1, read as the reverse complement.
TTCTTCTACTTCTATTTAACAATGGTTGCAACCAACTGTAGGAACACTAGCGACACCTGCTGGCAGCACGTCTTGCAAGTTTGGAAAAAGAAATAAAGAAAAAATATGAGAATCTAAATATTCGCCAGATATTTACGCTGGTATCAGCAGCGAAGACGTGTCATCCTTCTACTGCTGCTGAAAATACACCTGTAAGTATATGAATATATATGCATTTATATATGACGTAACTTCCGTTTAAAACGTCATTAAGATGGCGGCCGTTTAGGGTGGTTAGTGTCCATCGATCCATACTCAGTTTTGTGGGCGTTTTAGTGACAATTTAGTGTGCATAGAGCACTACATTTCGCATACTAAGAATTGAGACGCACTTACGCACTAAAAATACTAACTTTGAGTACGCTAGTATGCGATTTGAGACACAGCACAAGATATAAAAGTTTGATTAGCGACAACTGAGATATTTACCTTTTCTTGATGAGAGTTGTTGTTCAAGTTTAACTCAATGACGGATCAATTTACGAGCCGTGCGAGTCTGTTGTCGCGGAGATTCCCTCGTCGCTAATGAATCTCGCTAAAGGTCGACAAGATTTACAAATAGAGTCACTCAGAGGTGCCATGAGTGAATCTCAATAGAAATGTATTGTTTGGAGGAACTAACCACTATTATACTAATATAATAATATAATAATAATACTAAAATATTATTGTTTAAAAAAACCAGAGGATCAAAGTAAAAAAAAATTTTTTTACTAACTGATGCAAGGTTGAAGAAAAAGTCGTGACTATGACGTTATAAGACGTCCTTGACCTCCCGTTCAGCGTCAAGATCGGAAATATGTTTTCGGGGGAGGCGGGGGAGTCGAAGGGGGGAGTGGAAGTGGAAGGAGAATTGTGAGTCAACACAACCGTTTGTCTGCAAAATGTAAATAAACACAACTTTAATTAGAGAAACAAACAAAATTACTGGATCGACTAATTGTTGCTGATGAAGCTGCTGATTGTTTTCTTTCATTAGTCCTTTACACACATATCAACACAAACACACACATACACACAGGTAGACTTATTTAAACACACACAACTGACTTATATCGATATGTAAAAACACACACACAACAGCTCCTTTCAATGCACACACCTGACTCATATCAACACACTTACACACCAACCCGTTTTAATACACACAACGACTCATTTAACCACACACCTGACTCACAACAAGACACTCACACACAACTCATTTTAATACACACACCTGACTCTCATCAACACACACACACAAACACAGAACTCATTTTAATAAACACACCTGAATCCTATCATCCCACACGCACACAACTCATTCTGATTCATTAAAACCCACCTGACATGAAACAACACAATTTCAGTGGAAATGAAACAAAGTAACAGATGGAGTGAAGATACATCAGTGATGATGAAGGAGTGAAGATACATCAGTGACGATGAAGGAGTGAAGATACATCAGTGACGATGAACGAGTGAAGATACATCAGTGACGATAAATGAGTGAGGATACGTCAGTGACGATGAACGAGTGAAGATGCATCAGTGACTATGAACGAGTGAAGATACATCAGTGACTATGATCGAGTGAAGATACATCAGTGACTATGAACGAGTGAAGATACATCAGTGACTCTGATCTAGTTAAGATACATCAGTGACGATGAACGAGTGAAGATGCATCAGTGATGATGAACGAGTGAAGATACATCAGTGATGATGAACGAGTGAAGATACATCAGTGACGATGAACGAGTGAAGATGCATCAGTGATGATGAACGAGTGAAGATACATCAGTGACGATGAACGAGTGAAGATGCATCAGTGACGATGAAGTAAGTAAATGAAAGGAGGATGGATAATGAAAGAGTGAAGGTAAAGGAGGATGGATAATGAAAGAGTGAAGGTAAAGGAGGATGGATAATGAAAGAGTGAAGGTGAAAGGAGGATGGATAGTGAAAGAGTGACAATGAAAGGAGGATGATAGTGAAAGAGTGAAGGTGAAAGGAGGATGATAGTGAAAGAGTGAAGGTGAAAGGAGGATGATAGTGAAAAAGTGAAGGTGAAAAGGAAGATGGATAATGAAAGAGTGAAGGTGAAAGGAGGATGATAGTGAAAGAGTGAAGGTGAAAGGAAGATGATAATGAAAGAGTGAAGGTGAAAAGGAAGATGGATAATGAAAGAGTGAAGGTGAAAAGGAAGATGATAATGAAAGAGTGAAGGTGAAAGGAGGATGGATAGTGAAAGAGTGAAGGTGAAAGGAGGATGGAAAGTGAAAGAGTGAAGATGAAAGGAGGATGGATAGTGAAAGTGTGAAGGTGAAAGGAGGATGGATAATGAAAGAGTGAAGGTGAAAAGGAAGATGATAATGAAAGAGTGAAGGTGAAAGGAGGATGGATAGTGAAAGAGTGAAGGTGAAAAGGAAGATGGATAATGAAAGAGTGAAGGTGAAAGGAGGATGGATAGTGAAAGAGTGAAGGTGAAAGAGGGATGGATAATGAAAGAGTGAAGATGAAAGGAGGATGATAGTGAAAGAGTGAAGGTGAAAGGAGGATGATAGTGAAAGAGTGAAGATGAAAGGAGGATGATAGTGAAAGAGTGAAGGTGAAAGGAGGATGATAGTGAAAGAGTGAAGATGAAAGGAGGATGATAGTGAAAGAGTGAAGGTGAAAGGAGGATGATAGTGAAAGAGTGAAGATGAAAGGAGGATGATAGTGAAAGAGTGAAGGTGAAAAGGAAGATGATAATAAAAGAGTGAAGATGAAAGGGTGAATAAAGCTGCACACAGACCAGTTTGTTCTTCAGGTTTATTGTGAGCGTCAGTGAGACACAAACGGAGGAAACAGACGTGAGAACAGCAACGGTTGTTTGTGAACAAGGTGACAAATCGACAAGTATGACGTCACATAAACTTTATTTACACGCCTGAAGAGGACAGGAAGTGAGCGTTTTTGTGTCCGTGACATCACTTCCTGTCCTGGCTGTGGAAAAAATTCAACATTTGGAGTCGAGAGTGAAAGATGCATAGAAACGAGCTCCGACAGGTTTTCGTCCTTCCGTGACTCAATCGTTTTTTCTTTTTAAATGAACAAATCTGATCAAAAAAATATTGACTCTTTTTATCAGCTTTTCGTAAAGACTATTAAATCAAAGTCTCATTTGCATATTTGGAAATAATCAGCACTTTTTCTTTTCTTTTTTTTTTTGGTCCCGGAATATCTGACAGAGTTCAGGCAGCTACGTTCTAACAGGAAATCGAAACTTCCTCACGTCAGGCGCAACATTGATTCAGCGGAATTGACTCGGGTTTGGGGACGAAAAAAGGAGAGATCTTTAAAATCCGAACGAATGAAAAGAGGAAAAAAAGAAAGAAGGATGGTTTCGGTCACACTGGGGAATCAGAACTTTTCCTTGAAGGCACAGGAAAAAAGTTGGGAAAAATAAATCCGATATTTACAGAAATTAATATCGTAAAACAATCTTTAAGCGACGATCGGAACTTGATCGATCTGAAGATGAGTTTTTGTCTCCCACTAGTGGCTGTTGATGGTAAACCTGCGCTTGAAACGTCTTCAACCTTCTGAGAAAATATCATTAAAATATAAATTAACAGAATTTAACGTTTTTTTAACAATTGAAATCTAGTTGTTGTTTGTTGTAGCATTTAATTATTAATGTAAAATTCAATAGTTTCTATATTGAAACATTGAATCTGCTTTGATTGAAATAAAATCAGTATTTTCAGGTTATTTTTTAATAATTTTATGGATTTTACACGTAAATTTTGATATTCCTTTTTTAGTGTTAGCACTGTTATGTTAGCATACTGAATTTCAAATGCTACGAATAAATAAAATTGAATTTAGATTTCGTTTTCAGAATTATTGGAATAAGAATATCAAACTCTATATGAAAAACAAACAAAAAAACATCTATTATACCAACAGTATTGAATGTAAAATGCTTTGGGTTAAAAAATATAGAATTTAGAAAATAAACTTTGAATTATCGGAATCAGAATATATAAAAAAAAATAAACAATAATTAAAACCTATAGAAACGATTGTTTATTTAAAATAAATTTAAAAAAACGTAACATTTCAATAAAACGTTTAAATTCAACTAATTAATATTCTGTTGGTATTGATATACTTTCATAAGGGCGCCCCCTGCAGGCTGAAAAAAAATCGAATAGGGTATTTTTTAAATTAAATTAAAAGGAAAAAAAGCCCAAGATGTGCGCTGGGGGCGTGGCTGCTGAGCTGGGCTAGCCAGAAGAATGATTCAAAGGTTATTTTTGATAATTTTATGAGACAAAAATTCATCCTCACGGTGGCGCTGTCGCCCCTGACATTTGATAACTGCATGTTTCTGATTCCCTCGTCAGCGACACGTGTTGAACTGCGCCTTGAATTTTTTCTTTTTCGTCGTTTTTGAGTCTCGTCGTCGTAGTTCTCTCGCCGCGGACCCAAGACCGAAGTCCGAAGGACCGCCTAAGAGTCCCCGACCCACACCACCACGTTGCCCTTGGCCACGTCGCTGATCTCGCAGTTGAGCTTGCTCAGGCGCCCGTCCAGGACGAAGAGGGACTCCCTGGACGGGCTGGCCAGGTACTGACCGAACATCCCGCCAGAGACCACCACCCGGTTCCGGGCGCTCCAGGGCCACTGGGACGACTCCACGGCCTCCTTCAGGCTCTTGATCATCTTGACCTTCCCGCTGCTCAGCTCCACGAACAGAAGGTCCGTCTGGCGTCCGGAGCTGCCGAACACGTTGTACTGGTGCAGCTCGGTGAAGGATCTCTGGAAGGCCAGGTCCGAGATGTGCAGGTTGGTGTGGATGTCGTACGGATCCTGGATCTCGCCTCGGTCTGAGACGCTCTGGATCCTCAGCAGACCGTCGCGGTCGTCCACCGTCACCAGGTGGCGCCCGTCCGGGGACACGTGCGGCGTCCCGGTCACGTCTCCGTTGGGCCCGACCACGCTGTCCGTGACCCCGTCCACGATGAGCTGAGGCCGGGCGGCGCCGGTGGAGTCGGGTCGGCAGCCGACCAGGTAGTAGCCGCCCAGGTGGGTGTAGGCCAGAGAGGTGGGGACGCAGCCGGACTCGTGGAGGCTGATGTTCCTCACGTACGACAGGGTCTCCAGACTGACCTTGTGCAGCACCGGCTGGTTCTGGTGGAGGACGAGACCGAACCTGCCAGGAGAAGAATCAGGAGGTTTATTGAGTGAACCTCGAGACCGGCACAAAAAACAAGACCTGATGGAAAGACTGATAGAAGTTTGAATAGAGATAACAGTGTCAGTTTAACATTTTAAATTTTGGAACTAAATTTATTTATTGAATTTTTTGTTTTTTTAAGCGTTTAAGTCAATTATTTTCAATGAAGTTTGATTTTTCTTTTTTAATAAATTGAGAAATCACATTTTTTCAAAATATATATATATATTTTTATTTACACATCGTTTTTGATATTCAATGTTTTGTTTAATTTAAGCCTTGAATTATTTATTTATTTTGAAATAATTTGATTCAATAATTACATTTTTTTTAAATTAATAAAATACATAGAGTTTGACATTCTAATTAAAAGAATGCAATCTTTATTTTCTAAATTCAGTATTTTTTAATTTGTAGCCTTTTTAATTCAATATAAAAAAAATGAGTGAATATTTATTTTTAGAATATCAAACTCTATGTTTAAAAACGTTTTTTTAATTCAATTATTAAAAACAAATGTAAACGTTTAATATATAATGTATTAAAATTAACTAATTTAAAAAATACATTCAAAGTTTTTTAAATAACTAAATATAAAAAAATGAGTATAATAGTGCAACATGAATGATTTTTTTCATATCAAACTATGTGTAAAAAGTATTTTATAAATTCAGTTATTAAAAACAAATGTAAACGTTTAATATAAAATGTATTAAATTCAACTATTTGAAAAATACATTTAAAGTTAAAAAAAAAAACTAAATATAAAAAAATTAGTATAATAGTGCAACATGAATTCACATAGAGTTTGACATTTTAATTCCAATATTAAAAGAAACAAGTTTTCTATATTCAATATTATTTTATTTGTAGCTTTTTGAATTCAATGTAAAATTGTTGGTTTAATAGCGTACATTTTCATGTTGAATTTAAAAGAATATGAATTAAAGATATATATTTTTAATTAGACTCTCAAACTATGCGTAAAAACATTTTTTTAATTCAAATATTTAAAAAAAATGTAACCTTCTAATATATAAATGATTAAATTCAATTATTAAAAAAATATATATATATATATATTCAAGTTTAAAACAAGAATTCCATTTCAAAAGTTTGAAAAGTAAAGTTCAACCCTTGTAATATTCCTCCCGAATAAAGTTCCTCCTGAATGTTCACACAAATGTCTGCTCGTTAACAACATGCTCTTTAGAAGCGACTCGAAATCGTCCCGCGATCAATGGCGTCGAAACGCTCGTGTTCCGCCGCCGGAGGATCGCGGGGCAGCGCTGGTGAGGAATGGCTGCTGACAGTCGGCGCCGCCGGGCGAGCAGGAGAAACACAAGAGTGGTTTTCTGCTGACTGGTGCGACGGCAGGTCGATGCTGGAATAAATGAGAGAAGTTGCCGCTCGCTCCGGCGCCGGCGCTACACGGTCGCGGCGAGAATGTGAATTTATGCGAGTGTTAGCGACGCCTTCGTGTTCCTGGATCGACTGATCGATGATCGGCTGATGAACGACTGTTTGCAGCAGGAGGGAGCTGACGCCGACAAACCTCTGACTCGCGGGTCCAACGGGAGGCGCTGACGAATGGGACGGAGGGTCCGGAGCAGACCTACCTGACGTGGTCGAACACCAGGTTGGACTCGGGGATGAAGAAGTCCTGGACTCTGTCGAAGTGACGTCCGACCGGCTGAGTGTGAACGATGTGATGAGAGACTCGACTGCTGGCCTGACTGATGACCTGAGAACCAACACTTGAGTTAGTTCTGTTGGTTCGTGACACACTTGACTCACCTCCTCACTTGATATCACTCTCATGACTGTTTTTATCTCACTCTTTGCTGCTCACTCTCATGACTTTTTTTAATCTCACTCTTTGCTGCTCACTCTCATGACTTTTTTAAATCTCACTCTTTGCTGCTCACTCTCATGACTTTTTTCATCTCACTCTTTGCTGATCACTCTCATGACTTTTTTCATCTCACTCTTTGCTGCTCACTCTCATGACTTTTTTTTATCTCACTCTTCGCTGATCACTCTCATTACTTTTTTTATCTCACTCTTTGCTGCTCACTCTCACTGACTTTTTCATCTCAACTATCCTTGCTGCTCACTCTCTTGACTTCATTATCTCACTCTTTGCTGCTCACTCTCTTGACTGCTTTATCTCACTCTTTACTGCTTTATCTCACTCTTTACTGCGAACTCTCTTGACTTCTTTATCTCACTCTTTACTGCTAACTCTCTTGACTTCTTTATCTCACTCTTTGCTGCTCACTCTCTTGACTTCTTTATCTCACTCTTCACTGCTCACTCTCTTGACTGTTTTATCTCACTCTTTGCTGCTCACTCTCTTGACTGTTTTATCTCACTCTTTGCTGCTCACTCTCTTGACTTCTTTATCTCACTCTTTGCTGCTCACTCTCTTGACTCTTTTTATCTCACTCTTCACTGCTCACTCTCTTGACTGTTTTATCTCACTCTTTGCTGCTCACTCTCATGACTTTTTTCATCTCACTCTTTGCTGCTCACTCTCTTGACTTCTTTATCTCACTCTTTGCTGCTCACTCTCTTGACTGTTTTATCTCACTCTTTACTGCTAACTCTCTTGACTTCTTTATCTCACTCTTTACTGCTAACTCTCTTGACTTCTTTATCTCACTCTTTAACTGCTCACTCTCTTGACTGTTTCTATCTCACTCTTTGCTGCTCACTCTCTTGACTTCTTTATCTCACTCTTCACTGCTCACTCTCTTGACTGTTTTATCTCACTCTTTGCTGCTCACTCTCTTGACTTCTTTATCTCACTCTTTGCTGCTCACTCTCTTGACTTCTTTATCTCACTCTTTGCTGCTCACTCTCTTGACTGTTTTATCTCACTCTTTACTGCTAACTCTCTTGACTTCTTTATCTCACTCTTTAACTGCTCAACTCTCTTGAATTTTTCATCTCACTCTCTCAACTGTTTCATCTCACTCTCTCGACTGTTTCATCTCACTCTTTGCTGCTCACTCTCTTGACTTCTTTATCTCACTCTTTGCTGCTCACTCTCTTGACTGTTTCATCTCACTCTTTGCTGCTCACTCTCTCGACTGTTTCATCTCACTCTTTGCTGCTCACGCTCTCGACTGTTTTATCTCACTCTTTGCTGCACACTCTCTTGACTTCTTTATCTCACTCTTTGCTGCTCACTCTCTTGACTTATTTATCTCACTCTTCGCTGCTCACTCTCTTGACTGTTTCATCTTACTCTTTGATGCTCACTCATTCGAATGTTTCTTCTCACTCTCTCTACTGTTTTCTCTCACTCTTTGACTCTATTTCTTTCCACTCACTCTTTTCGGCTGTGCCTCACTCTAAGCTATTTTATCTTTTCATATTCTATAAATTGCATTTTTACTCACTCTTTAATGCTCCCTGTCTCACTCTATAGTATTTAATTTCACTCTATGTTGCACTTATGTTCATATTTCTCTAATGTAGCTTTCTGTCTCACTCTCTAAACATATTGATCTCACTGTTTTCCACTCTCCAGGTCACTTTATCTCACTCTTTTGTGCTTTCCCCCACTCTCTAGAGCCCACTGTCTCACTCTCTGGGCTTCTTTTATTCACCCTCTCTTTAACGATCTGTGTTGTCATTTCATTCACTCTTTTTTTTCTGTCTCACTCTCGCAGCAGAAAAGTGAGACCTCACCTGCAGGGTGGGGTAGTTCTTCTGGGCGTCGCCCCAGCTGAGCAGCCACACCTGGTCATGTGACCTGTCGTAGTGGATCTTGACAGGATACGGGTCAGTGCCGACCGTCTGCAGGGCGAGAGACACGTGAGGGTCAGAGGTCAGAGGTCACTCGGACGCTCTTCTTCTTCTTCTTCTTCTTCTTCTCTCTGTACCTGCACGGCCTTCTGGGACTGGACGTCCACGATGAGGACTCGGTCCAAGGTCGGCTGCGTCACGTAGATGAACTTGTCTCTGACGTTGACGGCCGACGCCCACACACACTTCTGGACTTCCTGTCCCGGGGAGGACGGACACACTTCCTCCTGGAGGACAGAGTGGATTTGAAGATGTGTGTGCAGTTTGTGTTTGTGCGAGTTGTGTCTCTTTTACGTGTGTGCGTGAATCAGTGTATGTGTGAAAATGTGTGTGTGTGCGTGAAGGTGTGTGTATGAATATGTATGTGAATGTGTGTGTGCTTGCCTGTGTGAAGGTGTGTATGTGTGTGTAACGGTGTGTTTGAGTGTAGGTGCTTGTGTCTGATGTGTGTATAAAAGCGTGTGTGTGTATGTGTGTATATGAGTGTGTGTGTCAGTGTGTGTGTTGGTGTATGTGTTGGTGTATGTGCTTGTGTCTGGTGTGTGTATAAAAGCGTGTGTGTGTATGTGTGTATATGAGTGTGTGTGTCAGTGTGTGTGTTGGTGTATGTGTTGGTGTATGTGCTTGTGTCTGGTGTGTGTATAAAAGCATGTGTGTGTGTATCTATCAATGTGTGTGTATGAGTGTGTGCGTCTCAATGTGTGTGTTTGAGTGTATGTGCTTGTGTCTGGTGTGTGTATAAAAGTATGTGTGTGTATGAGCGTGTCAGTGTGTGTGTGTGTGTGTGTTGTCACTACAGTTGTGTGCTAAAAGGTTCATGATGACACAGAGGCTTGTGTACGACGTGTGTATCATGTGTGTGTTTATAAACACTCGCAGGTGAAGCAACATCTACTGACTCTGAGTCAGTGATTCAAGAGCAGATCATCGATTACATTACGACTCTGAGGACGAGCTTCATGAAACATGTAGAGACTTTAGCTTTTCATAAAACATGACGTTTAGCGTGAAGAGCTGCAACACAACCGCACACTGGGGCAACACACCAGAGATCGACAACACCTGAGAGAGGCTGGTAATAAACGCACACACACACACACACACACACACACACACACACACACATGACGACGAAAAGATGCAAAACACAAGCTCAGAAGTGTGTGACACACAGAAGAGGTGAGACACACACAAGTGTCGACAACCTGTGGTTGTCAGAAGTGTTACACAAAAGTGTGTGTGCTAGAATGAACGTGGAGCTCATGATGGAAGTCTCTGCACAGCTCTGAGATGATTGAGGCTCAGATGAAGAGAGAACATCATCAGGAGCTTCTTCTCAGACTCGAGCGCCGACGATCACTGAGAGTCAACAGAGACGAGTGAAGAGAGACATGAACGTCAAGGAGCAGAAGAGCAGTGTTTGAAGAAGGAGAGAGTCTCGGAGATCATGGAGTCATTTTCATCTTCATCATCATCACCATCACCATCATCTTCTTCATCATCTTCATCATCATCATCTTCTTCATCATCTTCATCGTAATCATCATCATCATCATCCTCATCTTCATCTTCATCACTATCATCACCATCGTCATCATCATCTTCTTCATCATCATCATCATCATCAATCATCACCATCGTCATCAACATCTTCATCGTCATTTTCATCTTCATCATCATCTTCATCATCATCATCATCTTCTTCATCGTCATCATCCTCGTCTTCATCGACAATATCATCTTCATCATCATCATCATACTTCATCATCATCATCATCTTCATCATCATTATAATCATCATCATCATCTTCTTCTTTATCATCATCATCACGATCATCATCTTCATCATCATCATCTTCTTCTTTATCATCATCATCATCATCATCTTCTTTATCATCATCATCACGATCATCATCTTCATCATCATCATCTTCTTCTTTATCATCATCATCATCATCATCTTCTTTATCATCACGATCATCATCTTCATCATCATCATCTTCTTCTTTATCATCATCATCACGCTCATCATCTTCTTTATCATCACGATCATCATCTTTATCATCATCATCATCATCTTCTTCTTTATCATCATCATCATCATCATCATCATCATCATCACGCTCATCATCATCATTATAATCATCATCATCATCATATTCTTCTTTATCATCATCATCACGATCATCATCTTCATCATCATCATCATCATCTTCATCATCATCATCACCATCTTCATCATCATCATCATCATCATGATCCTCGTCTTCATTAACGTCATCATCGTCATCGTCATCTTCATCACCATGGCTCCTCTATTGGTTAAGTTTCTTGTCACAGGTTCTAACTCTGCTCTAACTTTTGACCAGGTTTAACTTTCTGCTCCACAGCACAAACAAACGTGACCATCAGAGGCTTGAAGGCAACAACGCGTGGAGAAGTGAGTCCAGACGTTCACCCTTCACCGCTGTGGACGCACTGACCTGCAGAGCCAGGAGCTTCTCACTGGGTTTGATGTGTCTCTGGATCTCACAGGCCACAGGGTGGACCACCTTGATGCCCTCCTCGTAGAAGACGTAGAACATGTTCCCGATGCCGAGTCCTGTTGGAGACACAAGGACGTCAGCAGGTACACCTCAGGATAGAATAGAGGTGAAGAAAAGACTCGTACCTTCTTCCCTCCACAGGATGTTGGCCACTGAGAGAGATAAGAAGAAGAGAGAGAAGAAGAGAGAGAGAGAAGAAGAAGAAGAGAGAGAGAGAGAAGTCATGCAAGAATCAATATGTCAGTTGTTCAGAGACAAACACTGCTTGATGACAAACGTCTCCTTCACTTCCACAAGAACAAACAATCGATGGAAGGAAATGATTTGAGGACAAACACTGCAGGACGAGAGCGAGAGAACAAGTCATAAAGCTCTCCATGATCTCTGATGATCTCTGGAACTCATGAAGGTCCGTGTGGATGAGAAGAAGGTGTCAAGGTCTTTTTTTTCCACCTTTTAAAGTTGAAGTTTTAAACTCAAACTTTCTTCCTTTTGTTCATCATCTACTTCTTCTATTTCCTATCGAATATATATTTATTTTCACTATTTTTTCCTCTTTTTCCTTCAACCCTCGACCTTCTTCCTCTTTGTTCCTCGACAAATATTCTGCTTCTCTTCAGATTCTAATCCTCGCTGACGCGTCGCTTCAAAAGTGCTTCGTCGGGAGTTTTTTCCTCGACGTTCCTCCTCGAAAGACCACCATCGTCATTGTGTCTCAGTGTGTGTGTCTCAGTGCACGAGGGGATTTGAACCCATGACCAATGTTTAGTCATGTTTGTTAGTTTTGTGTCCAAATAATCTAAACATCATCATCATCATCATCATTCTCATTCTCATCATCTTCTTCATCTTCTTCATCATCATCATCTTCATCATCATCATCATCTTCATCATCGTCTACTTTATCTTCTTTATCTTAATCATCGTCATCATCTTCTCTATCTTCATCATCTTCATCATCATCATCATCATCATCTTCGTCATCGTCATCATCATCATCATCATCATCATCATCATCTACTTTTTTAAATTCTTTATCTTCATCCTTATCTTCTTTATCTTCATCATCATCCTCATCTTCTTTATCTTCTTCATCATCCTTATCTTCTTTATCTTCATCATCATCCTTATCTGCTTTATCTTCATCATCATCCTCATCTTCTTTGTCTTCATCATCATCCTTATCTTCTTTATCTTCCTCATCTTCTTTATATTCATCATCATCCTTATCTTCTTTATCTTCCTCATCTTCTTTATATTCATCATCATCCTTATCTTCTTTATCTTTATCTTCTTCATCATCCTTATCTTCTTTATCTTCATCATCATCCTCATCTTCTTTATCTTCATCATCATCCTCATCTTCTTTATCTTCATCATCATCCTTATCTTCTTTATCTTCCTCATCTTCTTTATCCTCATCATCATCCTTATCTTCTTTATCTTCATCATCATCCTCATCTTCTTTATCTTCATCATCATCCTTATCTTCTTTATCTTCCTCATCTTCTTTATATTCATCATCATCCTTATCTTTTAACTTCATCATCGTCCTCATCTACTTTATCTTCATCATCGTCCTCATCTTCTTTATCTTCATCATCATCATCATCTTCTTTTTATTCTTCATCATCATCCTCATCTTTGTTATCTTCATCATCCTCATAATCATCCTCCTCATCATCATCATCATCTTTAGTCATATATTGTGTCCCAAAAACAAAGAATCGGAATCTGAACCCTTGTGTGGTAACTTGATAATTTACAGCACATTTGCTAACATTTAGCATCGTGCGTTAATGGCTACATTCAAAATGTACATCCTTAACAGTACACGAGATGAGGCCATGTTTGTAATTTGTCAGCAAGGTTTAAAAATCTCAGGAAAACTTGTCCAAGTCAGGGAACAGCTGGTCATAATGTTTGACAATTTAATAGAACGAGGAACGAGATTCTGCTGCCTGACGTCCAATCGTTGCCTTTCATTATGTGACAGGAAGTCGGCGGCGGCGGCGGCGGCGGCGGGGAGTCCATACATCAACCTCCTCTTCCACTCGTCGTCTTCCTCTCTTCAGCTAATACGTGGATTTCCTTCGCCCCCCCGTCAGCGAGGTTACATAAATTCAATTTGTTTACACGATCAAAACAGCCCTCGGTGCCGCCGGAGCGTCAGCGGCAGAAGAAGAGTCAGAAGTGGAGACGACGGCGAGAGGAATACTCACGAGACGGAATTACGGGAATCATCGGAGAGAAGAAAAAAGGGAGGATGAAAGAGTTGTTGTTCCCCTTTGAAATCAAACAACAAGTTCTGAGCCGACGACAAGTAACAAGGAGAAGAAAACAAGTCTGCCGAGGGTTCAAGGCTTTCAAAGAACATTCCGTCACGAAGCCTCGACTTCGGCTGCAGGATCATCAGTTTGTTCGTTAGTCGTTCCTGCAGCGAAGCTGAAGGTTTTATTCGTGTTTATCAACATAAACACCTTAAATAAACAACCTTCACCTCAATTATCTGTAGAAACAAAACAATCTACTTTCACAAACAAGTTCAGAAAATCTAAACCAGTGTCAGTTTCTTCGTCCATAGAAAGAGAAAAATGCAAGTAAATGGAAAGAAAGGTCACATTTTTTAAAAACCCATATTTAACCATCAGATGAGTAGGAAATAAAAACTATCATCACTAAAAGGTTCATGAAAAACGATCATTTTATTTGTGTTATATTGTGTAAAAAAAACAAACAAATTATTGGTCAAAGTAAAAGGGAATTTAAAAATATTGAAGCCTCTTCAAACAGCTCAGAATAAATTTAACAAAAATAAAATTAGGAAAAAAATTAACATAATAAAAGAAAATAAATTTGCTGCTACGTACATTTTTTTTTAACACAAATAATTAGTAAAAATGTAAATCTTTTGTTGTGTTAATCGTCCAAAAACAAAGCAAAACCAAAGAAAGAAAATAAGTTAATTCAAGGATTTAAAAAAGATTAATGTCATTTTAAAAATGATGAGCAATATTTTGACAAAAATCAATAACTAAATTATATGTAAAATAAAATCTAACATGAAAAAAAAAGTTCCAAAAAGTCCTCGGGTCAGTGTCTTCGACAAATGGAAGAGAAAAATGTTGACGTCTGCTGAAGTTGTCGAGCAAAACTTCACAAAAAAAAATCTAATTATAAACCAAAACAAAAAATAATCTTACCACTAAATAATAAAAAAAAGTTTACAATAAACTAAATTTAATCTTGTGTCTTTGTCAAGAAAAAGAAAAGATCACACAAAAGGCCATAGTAAAAAAGAATGAAATAATATTGACGCTCTTGCTACTGAGCAACACATTTGACAAAATAACTTATTAAAAAAAAAAATCTTAATCAAAATAATTTGTAAAAAATACAAAAATAAAACATTACAAGAAAAGTGAAAAACAAAACTCTATTTCACTTATGTCAGTGTTATTTCCCCTCCAAAAAACAAAACAAAAAAACGCAACTAAATAGGTTGAAGTAATGAATAAAAAGAAATCGCCATCAAAAGCAAAACTTTGAACAAAAATCATGTTGTGAAAAATGGTTGTTAAAAATGAAGGATGGATGGAACTATAGATGGTGTGATGGAAGGATGGAATCTTGGATGGATTTATGGAGGATTCATCGATGGATGGAAGGATGGAGATGGATCACTGGATGGATGGATGGATGGATGCGATGGATGGATGGATGGATGGATGGATGGATGGATGGATGGATGGATGGATGGATGGATGGATGGATGGATATGATGGATGGATGGATGGATGGATGGATGGATGGATGGATGGATGGATGGATGGATGGATGGATGGATGGATGGATGGATGGATGGATGGATGGATGGATGGATGGATGGATGGATGGATGGATGGATGGATGGACAAGTCAAGAATAGAAACACAAAAAAGGTCACGTTATAAATGAAAACAAATGCTGCCAAACAAAATGATAGCAAGACGTTAAATCACAAAGATCAAAAAAAATATTTCCTGCATAACCTGAACCTCCACTGGAGCCTGTTCATCCCAGATCCTGATCCCTCACCTGCTGCTGCACGTGACGCCGTCACACTCTAAATAAATCCTCCATGTTTTGTTGCGGGTGTGAAATCCACTCCGGTCTCGGCTTCTCTCCAGATGAAGCACTCGAGCTGTCGGGGTGACTGAGCTTTTTGTGGTTTTCAACAACGCCAGGCTCGTGGTCAGCGAGGCTCCTTGTCGTCGGGCAGAGACCAGGAAACGCCGGAGACGACTTTCCAGACACTGACGCCGACGAGACCGAAATCCATCCAAATGTCGACCACTTTGATGGTTCGAATCTCCACTGATGTGTTGCTCGTTTACTTCTGTGATTCTGTTCATTATGACACTTTTTTTTTTTAATTTAAATGTTGCTTTTTTAAGCATTTAATTGTTTTTGTGAATAATTAAATTCAATAATATGTATTTTTAAAGGTTGAATTTGTTTAATTATTTAATTTGAAAATTCGAAAAATTTTCAAATAAATTAACGTTTTTTACACATAGAGGTTGATATTCTAATTCCAATAATTAAAAATTAAAAAATCTAAATACAATATTTATGAATTGGTAGCCTTTTGAATTCAATATAAAAACATTGCTATAATAGAACCTTTTAATATTGAATTCAAATGGATATAAATTAAATAATATTGTATTTATAAAATATATTTATGAATAATTGTTATTACAATACCAAAGTCTATGTGTAAAATGTGTCTATTATTATTATTTTGAAAATTTCACATTTTTTAAATCAATTATCAAAAAAATAAAAAATGCAAATATAAATTATTGTGTTTAATTAATCTATAAAACAAACTTAAAATATACATTACTAAATTAAATAATTCCAAAAGTAATAATAAGTAAGTAACTTAACCCTTGTGCTATCTCAGGGCCTCTGGGTCACCTTGACCCTGAAATAAGACTCACAAAAAATAATACATTTACATTTTTTAAATTTAAATCTGGGAAATAATGTCTTAAAACCATAGTTTAATATCAGGCGGATCATGTGAACGCAAATAAATGTTGCCTAAATGTTGAAAATGTTGTTTTCTGAAGCCCTCGAAAAAAGGTTGAAAATTCAACATATTTCCATTACAGAAAGTTGAAAAAGGGTGAAAGGTCAACGTTTCCGAAATCAGGAAATAATGTCTTGAAACCATAGTTTTAAAAATGTCATTCAGGAGGACGTGGGATCGAGTGGGCGACCGAGGCTCCAGTTTCAGATTCAAGACTTTTCTCTTTTCACAATTGACGGCCGATCGGTGCAAGTATTGATCCATCAGATCTCTTCTGGTGGGTTTTTTTGGAAGGAGAACTTCATCCCTCGTTCGGGAGTGAAGAGCGAACGGTGGAGCGAGCGGAGGAGAAAAGTGTTGTGCAAGCGAGCGGCCCACTTCTGGACTCCTTGTTCCTGCGGAGGTGACTGAAGGTCAAACGTTACCTAACGCTTCTTGGCTGTGAGTCATGGACGAGATCGCAGGCGTCGTGAGGAGATGTTGAGACGATTCCAGCGAGGAGCTGCCGTAACATTACGACCAGCATTTCTGAAGTTTCATTTCTTTCTTTTCTTTTGGGTGTTTGCGCCCCAAAAAAAACAGGGGATTTATATAACAGTAGCATTAGATGGATTGAGATTAGAGGATTATTACATTAAGTGTGAGATTAAAGTTTTGTAAAATACATTTATTTCCAAATTGAAGTAGTATATAATGAATTTATAATGAGATTAAAGTCATATTATATTTATAATGAGAATAAAGTTGTAGAAAATGTACTTTTATCTTTGTCAGATTAAAGTAATTCAAAATCAATGTATCAGGGGAATTCATATTACTAATAAAAAGATTAAAGTGGTACAAAAAATATAAATATATCTTATCTATCTTATAAAATATATTTGTTACAAGATTAAAGTCTTATAAAATATATTTATCACAAGATTAAAGTCTTATAGAATATATTTATTAAGAGATTAAAGTTTTGTAAAATATATTTATTACGAGATTAAAGTTTTGTAAAATATATTTATTACGAGATTAAAGTTTTGTAAAATATATTTATTACGAGATTAAAGTCTTATAAAATATATTTATTACGAGATTAAAGTCGTTTAAAATATATTTATTACAAGATTAAAGTCTTATAAAATATATTTATTACAAGATTAAATTTATGTAAAATATATTTATTACAAGATTAAAGTCTTATAAAATATATTTATTACAAGATTAAAGTCTTATAGAAAATATTTATTACAAGATTAAAGTCTTATAAAATATATTTATTACGAGATTAAAGTCTTACAAAATATATTTATTACAAGATTAAAGTCTTATAAAATATATTTATTACAAGATTAAAGTCTTATAAAATATATTTATTACAAGATTAAAGTCTTATAAAATATATTTATTACGAGATTAAAGTTTTGTAAAATATATTTATTACGAGATTAAAGTCTTATAAAATATATTTATTACAAGATTAAAGTTTTGTAAAATATATTTATTACGAGATTAAAGTTTTGTAAAATATATTTATTACGAGATTAAAGTTTTGTAAAATATATTTATTACAAGATTAAAGTCTTATAAAATATATTTATTACGAGATTAAAGTTTTGTAAAATATATTTATTACAAGGTTAAAGTCTTATAGAATATATTTATTACAAGATTAAAGTCTTATAAAATATATTTATTACAAGGTTAAAGTCTTATAGAATATATTTAATACGAGATTAAAGTCTTATAAAATATATTTATTACAAGATTAAAGTCTTATAAAATATATTTATTACAAGATTAAATGAATGTAAAATATATTTATTACGAGATTAAAGTCTTATAAAATATATATTTATTACAAGATTAAAGTTGTGTAAAATATATTTATCACAATATTAAATTAACGTAAAATATATTTATTACGAGATTAAAGTCGTTTAAAATATATTTATAATGAGATTAAAGTGTATATATTTATTAATATATATCATTAATACAGGAAATCTCCACGTAGTGAATCCATTATTACCTCATAATGAACTCCGCCCTCGTAACCTCTCGTTCGCCCAGATTTCAGTCGCGGGAGAACCTGAGATGCTCCTCACAGGATCAACATGATCATATTCCCCCAAAAAAACCCTCCGACTCCACGTAGACGCCTGTCAATCACAGAGCATCTGTCACAGAAGCAGGCTTTGGTCACATGACGGATGACTCTGACAACTTTAAAGGGTTTGCAAAGAGGAAAAGTTTGCTCAGTTCCTCTCGACATCTGTCAGCGCTCAGGTGTCACGGCGGCGCCGCCATCAGACGCCGGGAAGGGAATCATCGTCACGCCTGAAGGTCAGGTGACTTCGCTCGCTCAGCGGCTGACAGGCTCAGATTGATGAGGCCTCGCCGGCCGCCGACAGCCCGGAGATGTGCGGCGCCGACCAGGCTCTTCCCGAACAACAGATGTGAGACGGGAATGAAAAGCCCCGACTCACTTCAGAGTGGCGCCCGCCGAGGAGAAACGCTTTGACCTCAGAGTCGCTCGGCGCTGAATTCTGGTGAAGAAAATGAGGCGCCGCTTGTCGACTTTCTCATTTTGTCTCGCGTTTGAGTGTCACTGCTTCGCCTCGTTTCTGAGCTGAGAGAGCGAAGAGATGCCGCCGGACCGCTGAGGAGGAACGATGGAGAAGCACGTCCGAGAGATTCCTCAGCCGGAGCGACGGGCCTCGTGTGCGGCGAACCTGTTGCTACGGCGACACGAGGAAGTGAGTGTGAAAGTTTCCAGTGGTTTTCTAAAGTAAAAAGCCTCACATCTTCGTGGATTACAGTGACTTCCTGCTGTCATCCATCCTGACCCGACAGCAAGAATTCCGACCTGCTCCAGTAGAAGAACTCACATTTCTCCGATCCTTAAAACTCTTCACTGGCTGCCAGTTTATTTCAGGATCAACTTTAAAATTCTGGTTCTTACTTTCAGATCTATTCATGGTCAGACCTTCCATCAGTGATCTGATCCAGACTTACACCCCAGCTCGGGCTCTGAGGTCTGTGGATCAGACTCTACTGATGGTTCCTGAACACACTTCAGGACCAGAGGAGAGAAATCCTTCCAGACTGTTGCTCCTAAGCTTTGGAACCATCTCTGTGTTTGAGGATCTACTGACTCCTTCAAGAAACATCTTAAGATGTTTTTATTTGTTCAGGCTTTTCCTTGATTTTCTGGAACTCCTGTTGTGTTATCAGTTTTATCTTGACCTTTAAAGTATATACTTTATTGAATATTGTTTTGATTGTTTAAGCGCTTTGTGACCCTGGTCTAG
Source organism: Callionymus lyra (assembly GCA_016630915.1). Classification (NCBI taxonomy): domain Eukaryota; kingdom Metazoa; phylum Chordata; class Actinopteri; order Syngnathiformes; family Callionymidae; genus Callionymus; species Callionymus lyra. The sequence goes on along the minus strand of JACEEU010000687.1, from coordinate 18,517,839 downwards.
AAAAGCGCTATATAAATATAAATTACTTACTTACTTACTACAGCAGAAGAAAAGTCTCTTCACTGCGTCAAACAAACTTAACTTCGCAGTGTTTTTGTTTCACTGGAAACAGAAGAAGAAAGACGTCGAAAAACAACAAGTGATCGAACAAATAATCTCAACCTTAACTGTCGTTAGTGGAGAAAAAAAGAAGAAAGAATGACGAGATCAAAAAGAATAATTATCCACCGTCATAAAAAGACAAAAGCAAAAAGTTTGACATCATACAATTATTTTTAAAAAGTCTAATGTTTTGTTAATGAAAACAATAAAACCTTAAAAAGTAAACAGGAACTACAAAAAAAACAATAAAAAAGACACAAAAAAAACTTAATGTACACAAAAAAGTTACCTATCATTACGAAAAAAAGACAACACCAAAGTGGTTTAATATTAAATAAAGAAAATAATATTTAAAAAATAAAAAGTAAAATAAATATGTAATTAAAAAAAAGTATTAAATAACAGGAACCACAATAGACCCGTAAGAAAGAAAACTAAACTTTTCATACAGAAAATTAACTTGTAAAAAATGTTTATTAAAAGAATGTTTTCCAAAGAGATGGAAAAAATCAAGATGAGCAAAATCACTTCATTGGGGAAAAAACAAAAAAAAAATCTGCCAGTGACACGAAAAAAGGTCAGATTATAAAATAAATAACTTTGCTTTGACTTAAAATTTTGCAATGAAGTGAATATATTGAAACAATATTAAGTCAAAAATTTTTTTAAATATAATAATACACTTTTTTCCTTCATTTGAAACATAAAAATATATAAAAGAAAATAGAAAAACTATTAACTCTTGTGATACCACAAACACACATTTCCTAGGGTCACCTTGACCCAGAGGCAACACAAGTATAAACAAAAAAATAGCTATCAATAAAAATGAAAAATGTTAGCAGTTAATACTAATAATCTAATCAAAAACTGTGTTAAGGCTCAGTCGTCCACAGGAGACTCAGTGTAGAGCGTCACAGAACCAGCTAGTTCAGAATATATCTCAAGATATTTCTCAGGATATTTCTTAGGATATTTCTTAGGATATTTCTTAGGATATTTCTCAGGATATTTCTTAGGATATTTCTTAGAATATTTCTCAGGATATTTCTTAGGATATTTCTCAGGATATTTCTCAGGATATTTCTCAGGATATTTCTCAGGATATTTCTCAGGATACTTCTCAGGATATTTCTTAGGATATTTCTTAGGATATTTCTCAGGATATTTCTCAGGATATTTCTCAGGATACTTCTCAGGATATTTCTCAGGATATTTCTCAGGATATTTCTCAGTTTATTTCTCAGGATATTTCTCAGGATATTTCTCAGGATACTTCTCAGGATATTTCTCAGGATACTTCTCAGGATACTTCTCAGGATATTTCTCAGGATATTTCTCAGGATATTTCTCAGGATATTTCTCAGAATATTTCTCAGGATATTTCTCAGGATATTTCTCAGGGTATTTCTCAGGATATTTCTCAGGATATTTCTTAGGATATTTCTCAGGATACTTCTCAGGATATTTCTCAGTTTATTTCTCAGTTTATTTCTCAGGATATTTCTCAGGATATTTCTCAGGATATTTCTCAGGATATTTCTTAGGATATTTCTCAGGATATTTCTCAGGATATTTCTCAGAATATTTCTCAAGATATTTCTCAGGATATTTCTCAGGATATTTCTCAGGATATTTCTCAGGATATTTCTCAGGATATTTCTCAGGATACTTCTCAGGATACTTCTCAGGATATTTCTCAGGATATTTCTCAGAATATTTCTCAAGATATTTCTCAGTTTATTTCTCAGGATATTTCTCAGGGTATTTCTCAGGATACTTCTCAGGATATTTCTCAGGATACTTCTCGGGATACTTCTCAGGATATTTCTCAGGATATTTCTCAGTATATTTCTCAGGATATTTCTCAGGATATTTCTTAGGATATTTCTCAGGATATTTCTCGGGATATTTCTCAGGATATTTCTCAGGGTTTTTCTCAGGATATTTCTTAGGATATTTCTCAGTTTATTTCTCGGGGTATTTCTCAGGATATTTCTCAGGATATTTCTTAGGATATTTCTTATGATATTTCTTATGATATTTCTTATGATATTTCTCAGTATATTTCTCAGGATATTTCTCAGGCTATTTCTTAGGATATTTCTCAGGATACTTCTCAGGATATTTCTCAGGATATTTCTTAGGATATTTCTCAGGATATTCTCAGGATATTTCTCAGGGTATTTCTCAGGATACTTCTCAGGATACTTCTCGGGATACTTCTCAGGATATTTCTCAGGATATTTCTCAGTATATTTCTCAGGATATTTCTCAGGATATTTCTCAGGATATTTCTCAGGATATTTCTCAGGATATTTCTCAGGATATTTCTCAGGATATTTCTCAGTTTATTTCTCAGGATATTTCTCAGGATATTTCTCAGGATATTTCTCAGGATATTTCTCAGGATATTTCTCAGGATATTTCTCAGGGTATTTCTCGGGGTATTTCTCAGGATATTTCTCAGGATATTTCTCAGGCTATTTCTTAGGATATTTCTCAGGATATTTCTGCTAGGATATTTCTCAGGATATTTCTTAGGATATTTCTCAGGATATTTCTCAGGATATTTCTCAGGATATTTCTCAGGATATTTCTCAGGATATTTCTCAGGATATTTCTCAGGATATTTCTCAGGATATTTCTCAGGATATTTCTTAGGATATTTCTCAGGATATATCTCAGGATATTTCTCAGGATATTTCTCAGGATATTTTCAGGATATTTCTCAGGATATTTCTCAGGATATTTCTCAGGATATTTCTCAGGATATTTCTCAGGATATTTCTCAGAATATTTCTCAGGATATTTCTCAGGATATTTCTCAGGGTATTTCTCAGGATATTTCTTAGGATATTTCTCAGGATTTTTCTCAGGATATTTCTTAGGATATTTCTCAGGATATTTCTCAGGATATTTCTCAGGATATTTCTCAGGATATTTCTCAGGATATTTCTCAGGATTTTTCTCAGGATATTTCTTAGGATATTTCTCAGGATATTTCACAGGATATTTCTCAGGATATTTCTCAGGATATTTCTCAGAATATTTCTCAGGATATTTCTCAGGATATTTCTCAGGGTATTTCTCAGGGTATTTCTCAGGATATTTCTTAGGATATTTCTCAGGATTTTTCTCAGGATATTTCTTAGGATATTTCTCAGGATTTTTCTCAGAATATTTCTTAGGATATTTCTCAGGATATTTCTCAGGATATTTCTCAGGATATGTGAAACCAAAACTTCAAAAACCTCGGTTCATTGTTGTTTTTGTCTAATTAGCGAGTGGAAACTCTGAACCAGCTGCTGCCACAGAATCTGACATTTGTGGAAAAGGTTGAAGTTAATTACGCAGAGAGTCGCTCGCACCAGAACCACCGGGTCCTGACACCGGCGCCACAGTCCAGGTCCAGTTGGTTACAATAACAAGTCACTTTGAGACATTGTAGAAAAACTGTCACCAAGGCATGTCAGCTTCAGGTGGTCATAATGTTTAGGCCATGGAGTTGTTTATTCTCTGTGTTATCTTGACCTTTAAAGTATATACTTTATTGAGTATCGTTTTGATCTTTGTGACCCTGGTCTAGAAAAGCGCTATATAAATACAAATTACTGACTTACTTACTTATTAGTCAAATAAAATACTTTTATTATGAGATCAAAGTTGTTTATAATATATTCATCACAAGATTTAAGTTGTATAATTTATTAAAATATCAAAGTCATATATAATAAACTTGTTTTCAAGATTCAAGTCGTATAAAATGAATTTATTATGAGATTGGTCATTTAAAATAAATTTATTACAAGATTAACGTTTTATAATTTACTATGACATCAAAGTCGTATAAAATACATTTATTACAAGATAAAAGTTGTATAATTTAATATGACATCAAAGTCGTAAAAATACATTTATTACGAGATAAAAGTTTTATAATATACTATGACATCAAAGTCGTATATAATACATTTATTACGAGATAAAAGTTTTATAATATACTATGACATCAAAGTCGTATATAATACATTTATTACGAGATAAAAGTTTTATAATTTACTATGACATCAAAGTCGTAAAAATACATTTATTACGAGATAAAAGTTGTATAATTTACTATGACATCAAAGTCGTAAAAATACATTTATTACAAGATAAAAGTTTTATAATATACTATGACATCAAAGTCGTATAAAATACATTTATTACGAGATAAAGGTTGTATAATTTACTACGACATCAAAGTCGTAAAAATACATTTATTACGAGATAAAAGTTGTATAATTTACTATGACATCAAAGTCGTAAAAACACATTTATTACGAGATAAAGGTTGTATAATTTACTATGACATCAAAGTCGTATAAAATACATTTATCAGGAGATAAAAGTTTTATAATTTACTACGACATTAAAGTCGTATAAAATACAGTTATTACAAGATAAAAGTTGAATAATTTATTATGACATCAAAGTCGTATAAAATAAATGTACTACAAAAAAAAGGTTTTTTAATTTTTTTACGACATCAAAGTTGTATAAAATAAATGTATTACGAAATAAAAGTTATATAATTTACTATCACATCAAAGTCATATAAAATACATATATTACGAGTTAAAAGTTGTAAAATTTAGTATAACATCAAAGTTGAAAAATATTAGGAGATAAAATTAAAATTTATTAACATCAAAGTCGAAAAAAAAAAGTTATACAATTCATTATGACATAAAAGTCGTATATAATACATTTATTATGAGATTAAAGTCAATTCAAAATTAATTACTACATAAAAGGCGTATATATCATACATTATTATGAGATTAAATTGTACAAAAATGAATTCATTAGGTACTGAATTGTTAAATAATTGTATTAGATATGAATTTAATGATAAAAAAAGTAAATTTGAGCTGCACTAATACTCGTCATACTGAGGTCTCAGAATCATGCAACAACAACTCACTTCGAGACATCGTAGGAAAACAGCTGTCAGGTGGTCATAATGTTTCGGCGGGGGCGTCCATGAACGAGTGAATGATTCATGCGAGTCTGAACTCCAGTGACCTTCATCACGGATTCTACTCACGAGTCTTGCGTGCGGAATCTTCCACGAACAGCGAGGAGATGTCCTCGTCCACGCCCGCCTGGTTCCGGGCGATGCACGTGTAGGCGCCCGTGTCCTCGAAGTGCACGTTGCTGATGTGCACTTCGCTGCCATTAGCTGTGTGTGTGGGGGAGAGAAGAGGAGGTTGAGAGTCCGACTCCAGCTCCGATAGGGATCCGGTCCTTACCCTGCAGGGTCAGCTGTTTGGACAGTTTGCTGGTGATGTCCACGCCGTTCTTCAGCCAGGACAGCAGGGGGCGTGGCACTCCGTCGGCGTGGCAACGCAGGCGGGCGGTGACCCCCGGCTCACGGGCCTGGCTCTCCGGGTGGACCCGGATCACCGGCGGGACTGAGGGAGGAGAGAGAGGAGGAGGGTCGTCAAAGGATGATTGACAGATGAATCTTTAGACATCTTACTGAAGAAGTTCAACATCAAACATATTTACTTTCTGTCAATCAAACTGCTGCGACATTTGAACTTCCTGTCGTCGACCTTCAACGAACGACCTTCATGTTGACCTGTATCACACCAAACGTGTTTGTGTGCATGTGCGTGCACATGTGTATGTATTTATGTATATGTTTGTATATTATTAATGCATGTGTGTTTATATATATATATATATATATCTGAGTGTGTGTGAGAGAGATTGTAGATGTTTGTGTGTGTGTGTGTGTGAGAGTGTGTGAGGGTGTAGATGTGTGTGTGTGCATGTGTGCGCGTGTGTGTGGATGTGTGTGTGTGTGTGTGTGTGTGCATGTGTGTGCGTGTGTGTGCGTGTGTGTGTGTGACATTGTGTGAGAGGGTGGATGTGTGTGTGTGTGAGTGTGAGTGTGTGTGTGTGTGTGTGTGTGTGTGTGTGTGTGTGTGTGTGTGTGTGTGTGTGTGTGTGTGTGCATGTGTGTGCGTGTGTGTGCGTGTGTGTGTGTGACATTGTGTGAGAGGGTGGATGTGTGTGTGTGTGGTGTGTGAGTGTGAGTGTGAGTGTGAGTGTGTGTGTGTGTGTGTGTGTGTGTGTGTGTGTGTGTGTGTGTGTGTGTGTGTGTGTGTGTGTGTGTGTGTGTGTGGCCTCTCTATCTCTGTTCAGACTTGACTGACATGAGCTCTGCCTCTAATAATGGTTGTGTAACTGCAGTGTGACCTTTGCTGAGGTCTACTGGGACGAGCCTGCTGGAAGAAACATTGATCAGCCTCCTCTCCTGCACACACACACACACACACACACACACACACACACACACACACACACACACACACACACACACACACACACACACACACACACTGACAGCTGTCACTCCGTCACACAAAGTTCCTGACACACGATGGATGACACTTCAGACGACATCTTCCTGGTGTGACATCATCACCCACCGGGACCTGAACCATGAGCGCACCCTGAAGACCAGGCTGGAATTCAACCCTCAACCTCGAGGGAGAAAGTCGAGAAGAAAAAAAAAGATGACAACCAGAGTCGCACAAGAGTTGTGACTCGATGTTGGCAAAAGTTCCTCTGATGAGTTTGTGAAAGTATCGACGGATTCATCACAGCTCCGGAGCTGCTCGTCAATCACTCAGACACACACACACACACACACACCCGCCGCAGCAGAGACACACACACACACACACAGTCCGCTGCAGCAGAGACACACACACACATAAACACACTCGGCAGGAGGTCGATTAAAACGGTCTGGGAAGGTTTCGACTCGTCTGAGACGACTTGTTAACTCACAACAGTCACAACAACACAACTCAAATACACGTGAGACACACACAGGGTCGAAGCCGCAGCCAGTGACCTTTGACCTTGTCCCTGGGACGCCAGATGAGTCTACTAAAGAGGATTATGGGTCATGTGACCTTGCACACAGGCTCAATGGGATTAGCGCGGCGGCTAACGCTGTTAGCATGACTGACCCCAGTCACCGACATGACAATGATTCTCTTCGCTGCTCCACCCTGAGTCACGGCTCTGAGTCACGGCTCTGACTCACGGCTCGGACTCACGGCTCTGAGTCACATCAGTCGTGCCACGTCTCTCTCTCTCTCTCTCTCTCCTGGGTCAGACCCGGGCTTCCACCAAGATCAAAGAAAACCTCATTGTGTGTGAGTCTGTGTGTGTGTGTGTGTGTGTGTTTGAGAGTCTGTGTGAGTCTATGTGAGTCTGCGTGTGTGTGTGTGTGTGCGTGAGTCTGTGTGTGAGTCTGCGTGTGTGTGTGTGTGTGTGTGTGTGTGTGAGCCTGTGTGTGTTTGCGTGAGTCCGTGAGTGAGTCTGTGTGTGTGTGAGTGTGAGTCTGTGTGTGTGGGAGTCTGTGTGCGAGTCTGTGTGTGTGTGAGTGTGAGTCCGTGTGTGAGTCTGTGTGTGTTTGTGTGTGTGTGAGTCGGTGTATGAGTCTGTGTGAGTGTGAGTTTGTGTGAGTCCGTGTGTGAGTCTGTGTGTGTGTGTGTGTGAGTGTGAGTTTGTGTGTGTGTGAGTCGGTGTATGAGTCTGTGTGAGTGTGAGTTTGTGTGAGTCCGTGTGTGAGTCTGTGTGTGTGTGTGTGAGTGTGAGTTTGTGTGTGTGTGAGTCGATGTATGAGTCTGTGTGAGTCTGTGTGTGTGCGTGAGTCGGTGCGTGAGTCGGTGTGTGAGTCTGTGTGTGCATGAGTGTGAGTCGGTGCGTGAGTCGGTGTGTGAGTCTGTGTGTGCATGAGTGTGAGTCGGTGCGTGAGTCGGTGTGTGAGTCTGTGTGTGCATGAGTGTGAGTCTGTGTGTGAGTGTGAGTGTGAGTGTGAGTGTGAGTGTAAGTGTGTGTGTGTGTGTGTGTGTGTGTGTGTGTGTGTGTGTTGTAATTAACCTGCCACTAATCTCTCGTCAGAGACTCTCTAGTGACGGAGCTGCTGTCAGACTCACTGGAGTTGTGGTTCATTGACGTTAGAGTTGTGGCTCTTTAGGTTCTTCTCACACACACACCTTTCACCTCAACACACTCCATATCAAACTTTCTTTCAGAGTGAGAGGTGAACAAGCAAACATTCACTCATGTACCTGCAGTTTTCTCACATTAAAGCAACATGTTTTATCCTGTATTTGTGTGTTTAACTTCCAGCAGCAGCTTCTCACCGTCCACTTCAAGAGTGTGAGTCTGGACGAGTTTGTCGTATCCGTCCACGTGACACGTGTAGTTGCCGGCGTGTGCGGTCGTCACCTTGGTGATGTACAACGAGCCGTCGTCTCCGAAATCCTGGACGAGAAAAGAAGAGAAACTTCATCATAAGCAATAAAGCGAACATCTGATGATGTACGAGAACAAAAGTTTCAGCTTAGAGTGTTTTTCAGATGAACAGATATAAGGATATTGTGGTGAGAAAGAGCTGAGTCAGCAGGACTTCTTCAGACCAGGGTCCGGTCAAGATCGACGCAGAAGAGAAACTGATACGGAAAAACCTCTTTGAGATGTTAGAGAGATTAAAGGGTTAAATGATTGATGGAAGAACAGAGTTCAGTAGATGAACTGAAGTTTCAGAAGAGGAACATAAAAAACAAGTGTTGTGTGAAGAAACAAGGATGAGAGGATGAACAGAAAGATACACTAATGAGTGGATGAAAGGAAAAACCAGATTGATGCTTGGTTGAAAGAAAAACAAATGGAGGAGAGGATGAATAGTAAGATAGATAGATGAGAGGATGGATTGAAGGACAGATGGGTGAGAGGATGAATGGAAAGATAGATCGATGAGAGAATAAATTGAAGGATAGATGGATGACAGAATGAATGGACGAATAGATGGATTAGAGGATGAATAGAAAGATAGATGGATGAGAGGATGAATTGAAGGATAGATGGATTAGAGGTTGAATAGAAAGATAGATGGATGAGAGGATGAATTGAAGGACAGAAGGATGAGAGGATATATTGAAGGACAGAAGGATGAGAGGATGAATTGAAGGATAGATGGATGAGAGAATGAATGGAAGGATAGATGGATGACAGAATGAATGGAAGAATAGATTGATGAGCGAATGAATGGAAGGATAGATAGATGAGAGGATGAATTGAAGGATAGATGGATGAGAGGATGAATGAAAAGATAGATAGATGAGAGAATGAATGGAAGGATTGATGGATGAAATAATGAATGGAAGAATAGATGGATTAGAGAATGAATTGAAGGATAGATGGTTGAGAGAATGAATGGAAGGATAGATGGATTAGAGGATGAATTGAAGGACAGATGGATGAGAGGATGAATTGAAGGAACGATGGATGACAGAATTAATGGACGAATAGATGGATGAGAGAATGAATGGATGAGAGAATGAATGGAAGGATAGATGGATGAGAGGATGAATTGAAGGATTGATGGATTAGAGGATGATAGATTAGAGGATGAATGGACTGCAGATGGATGAGGGGATGAGTGGAAGAACAGAATGAGAGGCTTCATGGAAGGAAACATGGATAAAGGGGTGACTGGACAGACAGATAATTGAGTGGATAAATGGAAAAAAGATGGATGCAAGGATGAATGGAAGGTAAGATGGAGGAATAGGGGAAAGGAAAAACAGATACATGAGTGGATGAGTGTAAAAACCGATAGACGAGTGGATGAATGGAAAAAAACGATGGACGAGTGATCGTAAAGAAAACAGAAGGACAGATGGATAAGTGGATGAATGGAAGAAATGGACACGTTGATGAATGGAAAAGTGGATGAGTGGATTAAAAGCTGGCTGATGGATGGAGGACAAATGGATGAATGAATAATTGAAGAAGAGAAAGACACACAGGCCGACGGATAGATGACGGAGGAGAAACGAACCAAGTGATAGACTGATGGAAACTCTGGTTCAAGGGTCAAATGGTGAACAGGTTCTTTGATAAACATAAACTCTTAATATATGGACTCTCTAGCTCCCCCTGCAGGTGACTCAGACTTCATAAGTGGGAGCCATGCCCTGTGTTGGCGGGGAACCCTCAGGCGGCCCATTAGCAAGGAAAGAAAAAGCGGCGGAACATGATTAATTCATGCGGCGACGTGATTGTTGTGGTGCAGGAAAAACAAACAACCGAAGAAGAAACACAAGAGAGAAGAAGGGGGAGGTCGGGGGGGAGCCCCGGGCTTGACTGGAGAACTGGACCGGCGGGCATCTTTTTCCAGGGTCTTGACTTTAGAGAGCGTTTGACTGGAGGTCAGAAGAATGAAACAAACGATTTTGTTAATTGTTCGAGTCATTATCGGAATCGTACACCAGTGACTCAACGCTCAGGGTCATGTGATGCCCACACAAGTCACGTGATCAGCAGCTTCAAGGTCAACAAACAAACACGACGACGAGGAGAAAAATCCACCCGAGAAGAAGCATCAGATTGGATCGATGATGTTGATGAGCTGCACTATCAGTTTAGAACCAGTCTCTACAGATCGACCTCGGGTCAGCTCAGGTCCCGGTCGAGTCTTGTGGTCCTCAATCTCTCAGAGCTTGTATGTTTTCTTAAAGGTCAACTAATGTAAAAACTTCAACTCTCCTGACTCTCATGTAGCAAATGTTGAAGTCTTCCTCAACAGGATGCAGTAATATCACTCATCATGATCAAGTTTTGAATTTATTACATTATAAAGTTGCTCTGAAATCTGGGCGAACAAGAGGTTACGAGAGCGGAGTCCATTATGATCTAATGATAGCTTCACTGCTGCAATCACGCGCTTTGTTTATACAATGAGTCCATATAATTCAAGACTTCCCGGGATTGATGACGCCTGGTGACCAACCTCGATGCTTGACTTATAACAGCAGAGTAGGTGTGGTTATGGTAAACAAGATTTAATCTCCAGACCAACAAAGTGTTTTCAGTGGGCGGGGCTTAAGAGCATTTTCTGATGTAAACAATCAATAAAAAAAATAGTTTTTTACAAACTTATTGATGATGATTACAATGATTTCTTTTAAAGAAACAATTAAATCAATACTTTAGTTGAACTTTAAATCTACAATTAACATGAAAATATTAACAGCGATTGTTTATTTTTGTGTTGCAATGAAACTTCCTGCTACCAAATTACTTTGCTAGCCAGTAGGGGCTCGAGAAAATATTAAAGTTATTTTGTGGTTTATTATTCAATAGAAAATTAAATAATAAGTATTTTTTATAAACATGAAAATATTATTATGTTATTATGACGCGTCTTTCTATGTTCACTGTAATGATTTTCTGAAAATCGATTTATTAAACTACTTACCTATAAAATGTTTTGCTACAGTCGACTTTTTTTGTTGGTACTAATGCTAAATGTTAGCTTCTGATGACAAGGCTGACAACAAACATCAAATATGTGCTAAAATGCTAACACCAGAGAGAGCATCGTAGCACCTCGGCTACGTGAGCATTTTTTTTCCATTCACCACGACTCAAAATCCCCAAAGAACACCCACAGGTGCATTTAAGGAACAACCTTTGAATCAACATTTATGGTTAACCGGTTGTCTCTAGTTAGTCGTGGAACCGTCCCGAGGCTTCCTCACATCCAACCGGTTTCAAATAGTGTTCAACAGAGAATCCAAAGAAGTTGCTCGTTTCATACGTTTTCGTTTTTTTCTCTACCTTTCTTCTTTGGTAAAAAAAAAGCAGTTTTGATGTTTTCTGAGACAGGTTTCCTCCCACAGCTGCAGATTTCGGATGATTTCGTCAACGTCTCTCATCGTGTTCCAGAGTGTTTGGCAGGCGCTCAGATCAGCGAGCAGATTTGATTCTTTGTGCCGCGGCTCTGACAGTAATCCGGAGCGTCGGCTGGAGGACGGGCGAGGGATTTCTGACAAAGACGGGATGAAGGGGGAATACCAACGGGGGACAGACTCTGGAGGCGAGACCTGATTCCACGACTCCGTCAAAGACTCCTTTGGTTATGTAAGTGTGGGAGCTCTGTGCCCCAGATAGACCGGTGTGGCTTTCATCCTCCTCTGACAGCACATGAGTCCTGAAGGGAAGACCAAGACTTCACTGACTTGACCAGCTTCAGTGTTGCTGGAGAAGATGGTTAAGCGCGCCGCCATATTGTCTCGAGGGTTGATGACCCCTTAAGGAGCAAGAGGTGTGCAGCAGCGTCTTAAACCACCACTGCCAAGAACTGCAACAACCACTAACAACAACATGTGAAAACAACCACAACTAACAATCAGCCTTGAGCTGAAAACAACTGCAGCTAAAAACCAACTACTTCCACATTAGTCTTTAGCCAGCACCAATGAAAACAACCAATACAAACATCAGCCACTATCGACTGCTGCCAATAACCACCACCATAAACTACTGCCAACAACGGCTGCTGGTTAGCAACCACCATCGAAAACCACCACTTCCAACATTAGTTGCCAACGACTTATGCTTAAAAACACAGCTTACAACCACTGCAAACAACAGCCCTTAGCAACAATCAATGAAAACAACCACAACATTTTCTGATTAAAACCACAGCTAACAACCACTGCCAACAAAAGCTGTCAGCAACCCCCACTAAAAAAAACACCACAAAAATCAGCTGATAATAAACACTGTTAACAACCACTGTGAACGACAGCTGTTAGCAACCACCACTAAAACAGTTACTGCAAGTTTAGCCGCTTATGACAGCTGCTAATAAACACTGTTAACAACCACAGCCAACAACAGCTTTTAGCAACCACCACTGAAAAAATGATACGCTAAAGACTACTACATAAAGTTCTATCCAACCTAAGCTATCTAATAAACACCGCTAACAACCACTGTAAACGACAGCTGTTAGAAAACACCACTAAAACAGTGACTGCAAGTTTAGCCGCTTATGACAGCTGCTAATAAACACTGTTAACAACCACAGCCAACAACAGCTTTTAGCAACCACCACTGAAAAAATTATACGCTAAAGACTGCTACATGAAGTTATACCTAACCTAACCTAACTAATAAACACCGCTAACAACCACTGTGAACGGCAGCTGCTAGCAACCGCCACTAAAACGGCGACTGCAAACTTTAGCTGCTTATCACAGCTGCTAATAAACACTTAACCACAGCCAACAACAGCTTTTAGCAACCACCACTGAAAAAATTATACGCTAAAGACTGCTACATAAAGTTCTATCTAACCTTACCTAACTAATAAACCCTGCTAACAACCACTGTGAATGGCAGCTGTTAGCAACCACCACTAAAACACATCTGCAAGTTTAACTGCTTATGAGAGCGGCTAATAAACACTGCTAACAACCACTGTAACGACAGCTGTTAGCAACCACCACTAAAAAAATGATACGCTAAAGACTGCTACTAATAAACACCGCTAACAACCCCTGTGAACGACAGCTGTTAGCAACCACCACTAAAACAGCGACAGCAAGTTTAGCCGCTTATGAGAGTGGCTAATAAACACTGCTAACAACCACTGTAACGACAGCTGTTAGCAACCACCACTAAAAACGACGACTGCAAACTTTAGCCGCTAACGACTGCTGCTAATAACCACCACTACCAATTATAACTGCTAAAAGCAGTTGCTATTAACCACCACTGAAAACCACCACACTCCTAACACAGGAAGCTCAAGACCACATTGCCAACAGAAGTTGCTAAAACTTTGCTGCTAATAGCAGTTGCTATTAACCACCACTGAAAAACCTACAGCTTCAAACAAGTCCAAACATCACCACCACACGTTAACGTCTCTGCAGGACTTACGTTGATGTCCTCCAGGTTCAGGGTGTTCAGGTACTGATGGTTCCGGCGCCAGAGGATGGGGGGTCTGGACTCCCCCGAGATGTCACACGTCAGCACCAGGCTCTGACCCGCGGTGATCGTTCGGACCTTCAGCTTCTGGTCGTCGGGCAGAGTCAGCAGGAAAACATCTGCAGAGAAGGAACGTGAAAAGGTCATGACGTGAGTCAAAGACGAACAAACTGAGGGTCAGAGACAAGAACGACCAGAAATAGGTATCTGGGCTCATGATAGACGACGTTGAAGGAAAACAGAAACGGAAACCGTAGTGTTTGAGGATCTTTCTTTTCTTAATCATCATCACATAAGCAGAACTAACATGGTTTTTACTTATTAGTTTTGTCGTGAAAACTGAAGTGCCGCCACAGTCAGCACTTGTTTTTGCGTATTCTTGTTGTGTTTCTTCCTTCAAGTGAAGATTGAAAAAGAAATGCAATCACTTTTAATGAATATCTCAAGAACATGTTCAAGTTCTGTAAACTTTTGATCCAGATCTGGTCTCACCACCCACATCCGGACCTCCAGGCCCCCAGAAGCTCTGCCTGGAGACCCTCCTTACAAATCCTAAAACAAATGAATCCACTGCCGTTCGCTCCACCGGCCCACACAGCCATTACTTCCATTTGCAAAGTAACGTAGAGCAGCTGCGCCCCATGTTCCGTATATATTTCTGCATAATTCATGCTACAGTGCGCAGGGACGGGATTGTACTTGAGCGTCTCTCCGAGGACTCGGAACACTTTCGAGCCGCTGACGAGTTAAATCTTGGTGGAGAAATTCCCGGAAAGCATTGGGAGACTTTATTCAGCGTCAGACGAGAGCAGCTTTTAGAGGCGGATTCAACTGCGAGGAAACAAAAGGACTCTGATGGAAGCAGAATCTCAAGAGAGGTGGTCGGCGTTCGGACGGGAAATGTGAAAAGATGAGAGCGTGAGGAGGAGGTGGTGCTGAAGGGAGTCGATGTGAAAGAGAACAGGAATGTTATCTTCTCGAAATGTTTAGTGATCCATTACCATCATGTCACATGCTAAGAAGAGGCAGAGATAGAATAGACTTCACCCTTCGATACATGCTGTTTAGGGTTGTCAACTATACATGTATAGTCGAGGCTCGTGCACCATAAAACCCCTAAAGAGTTCTGTCTCCTTTGAAGCACCTCTTAATCCCATTACAGCAAACCCCTTCCACTAGTTATCAGATAATTAATCTTTCTTCATACTTGTCGACCAATTTCAAATTGGTACTTAATTACAGCTTCGTAACAGACAAATCACGTAACTTAATCTACTGTACTTAAAATTCTTCAATTTTATAAAAAAAAACAAAAAAACAGTGTCTTATGTATGAATTCTTGTTTTACTTATTGACTTTGAACCGACCTTATATGGTACACGATGAAAAATTGGTCAAAATGTTGGTAAACTACAAAAACAAGTCACAGGCTACATAGTATTACTCCGTAGTAATATGCCTCACAGAGTAAGTAAGTAAGTCATTTATATTTATAGAGCGCTTTTCTGGACCAGGGTCACAAAGCGCTTTAACATTTTAAAAAATACTCGAAAAATATATACTAAAAAGATCAAGAAAACACTAAGAAAAACACAGTTTTTGTGTTCCAGAAAATCATGGAAAAGCCTGCATGAATAAGAAAGAGTAATACTATGAGATGAAGAACGCTGCACTAGATATTTTTTTGTAGTTTACCAACATTTTAAACCCTGTATAAGTATAAATACAAGCATAAAACACGTATCTATGAATACAATTTTTGTAATTTGCCGGGGACAAAATCTCTTTAGTTGTCGCTCTCAGTCTCAAAACTTTATTGACAGGTTTGTTTGACCAAGATTTGTCAAACATGATGATTTAATACTTATTTCTGTAAAAGTTTACATTTAATTATGTATTCATGATATAAGATACAGGAAGTAAGTAAGTAAGTAAGTAAGTAATATTTATTTATATAGCGCTTTTCGAGACCAGGGTCACAAAGCGCTTAGACAATCAAAAACAATACTCAAAAAAGTACATACTTTAAAGATCAAGATAATACTGAGAACAACACATGAGTTCGAGAAATTCAAGGAAAAGCCTGAACAAATAGAAACGTCTTAAGATGTTTCTTAAAGGAGTCAGTAGACTCCATCAAGCGCAAAGAGAGAGGAAGATCGTTCCAAAGCTTAGGAGCAACAGCCTGAAAAGATTTCTCTCCTCTGGTCCTGAGCCGTGTGCGTGGAACCATAAAAGGCAGTCAATGATTCTATCTTGGGTTTTTAATTATTTATAGTATCGTAAACATGTTATGGAATCAGAATTCCTTTTATTGCCATTTTCAGCAGGCATTTTAGGAATTTGTTTTGGTCTCAAAACTTTATTGACACCACACTTTCCAGTCATGACCCGAACACACACCCCCATTTGTCGACGCCAGCTCTGCTTCACTCGCCCCTCAGCACGTTGAACCAGCTCCGGCGTCGTAGACTTCCAGGAGAAATGAGTCGTCGCTACATTAGTAATTAGCCGAGCGAGAGGTCGGCGCCGCCGCGGTCCGTTAGCCGTGTCCGCGCGTCCGCCGCTTCGATCAGCGAGTCATAACAGTGAACACGCCGCTGTAACACGAGCGCAGAAACGCGTTTTAATCCATCTCTTATGTAACGAGCGCCGGAGCAAAAGAAACACAGACTCAATTTGTTCTGCTCCCGAAGGCATGAAATCCTGGCGCTAATGAAAGACGGGGTCCAGCGGCGCCGCGGGAAGGTGACGGCACCTACAATTACAGGATAGCGCGATGGCGTGGACTCAAATTCCTTCTTTAACTCTCTTTCGCTTCGCTCGTTCTTTGGCGGCCGGTGCTGAACCTGATAAATCCGGGCTTCACTTCCATTCACCGGAGAGTCGGCTGATGATCTCTCAATTGTCCCGACTAAACCTCTCCCTGGATGGCGAGAAATGGGGGATTAATGGAGGAGAGCCCGCTGGCAGGAGAACATCTCCGCGGGCACAGTCCAGCAGAAATCACTGCCATGATGTGGAGTCGAGAGAAAAGTCTCACTTCCGAGTTCGTTGCCGTGAACTCGCGTCGACCGGCGACGTGACCTCGAGTTGACTTTATCCACAAACTTCATATTTGTTGTTTCAGCCAGAAACGTGAAGCTAAAAATGTTGGAGCTAGATTCACGTTTGTTAGCTGATGCTAGCTAGCACTGGTTTGGAGACGTTGCTGTAAATAAAGCGTGAGATTTTAGTGTCATGACAGATTTACGCAAAAATCTTTTACCTTTTTTTTAAGGTTGATTCAAACCTTAAGACTGAAGTGTCAGCTATAGTAAGTAAGTAAGTCATTTTTATTTATATAGCGCTTTTCCAGACCAGGGTCACAAAGCGCTTAAACAATCAAAACAATACTCAATAAAGTATACACTTTAAAGGTCAAGATAAAACTGATAACACAACAGGAGTTCCAGAAAATCAAGGAAAAGCCTGAACAAATGAAAACGTCTTAAGATGTTTATAAACCCGCCATTTTTGACAACGTCATATGACCAAGATGAGTCAAACATGATCATTTAATACTTATTTCTGTAAAAGTTTACATTGAATTATGATATTTATGATATAAGATACTAGTTTGCAGGAAGTCAATGATTCTAATTTGGGTTTTTAATCATTTATAGTATCATAAACTTGTTATAGAATCAGAATTCCTTGTATTGCCATTTTCAGCAGGCATTTTATGAATTTGTTTTGGTAGCGTTGTGAAACATTAAACATATCATTAACTGTAAATAAAACAGTTGAACTATTCACACAGTGCAGATTAAAAGACGAAGTATGTTTAATTACAAGTTTGTCTTCAAGGGCAATACCATACGTGCAATGTTTCTAAAATATGACGTTTTAATGATCAATTACTATAAAATTCTACAAGAAAACGTTAAGATATTGATGAAGTCCACATCTTTTAGAAGACATCTGAGGCAGTCAATGATTCTGATTTAGGATTATTATTAATTTATAGAATCATAAACTTGTCATGTTTTAATGATTTTTTTTTCTTATGATGTTGTGTGAAATAGTGGTCCACATTCTCGAGGACATTGAGGAAAAGTTCTGATTTTAATTGCATCTTAAGCTTCCGATTTTAGATGATCTGAAACCTATGAACTGGGTGGAAATATTTTTAACAATCAATAGATGAATAAAATAATGAATACCAACATAAAAAAAATAAATGCATTTTAAACAGAACTGAGTATAACAGTGAAAATAAAGGACATCAATGAATGTTCCGCTGATGTGCTGTTTTTAATTTGAAAGTCGGACGTTTGGAGATTTTAGCTTCAAGTGAGAACACTAGATTTAACCTCGCTGTAATAAAAGATAGTTAGAGACGTCGAGAACCTTAGGTTGCTCGTGATTGGTTAATGTGGTGCTTTCAGTGATCGGACGGAAGTTTGTTATCATTAAACAATTAAATATAGAGTACTAAAAAAGGTACATGTAAGCGTTAAAAATGTCAAGTGTGGTGTGAGAATAGGTGACTGTCACACTGAGAACATGGCGCTCGACAGCTCTGGGTTTCGCTACAAATACCATTTCGGTTCGAGGCACTTCTTTCGTGATGACGTCACACTCCACAAGCGCCAACGTCTTTTTTAAAAGCTTTTATATTTATAAGTGAACGTAACTTTAAGTGAGCGTTTAAAGGAGACTTACAACATATATATTTGTACTACAACAAAACATATATTTTACCAAAAAGATGCATTTGACTTACAACAAATTTGAATGTATCCAGGCTACATGTGATGACGCTGCTGATTGGCTTAAATAATATCCCATGTCGCTTTTTCAACTTACAGGTAATCAATACATTTCAATAGTTTTATGATTAGCTATTTGTTTGGTGATTCCTTTTTAGTCACTTAAATGTTTATATCCCATTGTACAGTGACACGAGTATTATTTTGGTCAAACACGGTTTAGCCAATCAGGGACTTTGTAACTTGTAGCCCAGACACGTTCTATTGGTGTGAAAGTCACATGTGTCGTCAGACCAGGAAGTGACAGACTTGTTAACGGCAACAGATCCCTGTTGTTTTTTAAACGTTCATCAAAGTTCCCTGACCGAAATGGTACAAAAAATGGTAAATCTGATGAACAGAACCAGGTATTTTCTCTTATGTTACTGACCCAAAGTACTCAAAGTAAAATCTAAAAGGATAAACAAACATGTTTAAAATTTAAACTTAGCGTTAGCTAGCATCAGCTAACAAAAACAAAGCTAGCTCAAACATTTTTACCTTTGTGCCTCTTGAGGAAAGTTCACACGAGGATTGAAATCATTTTTCATCTTCCTCTGCTGGTGTTTGACTCTCGACAAACATCAATTCCATCTGTTGTCTCAGAACTGACAAGAAGAAAGAAGCATCGCTGAGGTTCAGAACCTGCCACAGGAAGTGACCCGCTGAGGAGGTCTGGGTATGAACGTCAAGCAGCTCTTTGAGGTCCGACAAAAGGTTCCGAGCAGGACCGACCCGCCCCCTCGTCCGGACCTGGATCTCAGAAAGAACAGTTTTCTGGTTTGTTGGAGATTATAATGGCTCTGATGAACGTTGAGGAGCTTCTTTGAAGACCTCTGATCGGAATCCTCGTTCTCCCTGAGCGCTCAATAAAGTTTTAATGAGGCCTCGGTGAGATCAAGGATTTTTTTTTTTTGTCCTTTTCATCCTTTATTTTTTTCATTCCTGCACTGTTGTGCTTTTTTAAAAATACTCGTCTATCCGGCGTGTTTTTCTCTTTCGACAGTTTTTCAATCATATAACTTGCTGCTCTCGTCCACGCTCTGTCGAGTACTACGAGTCTGAAGTATAATTGTGTCTGAGATAATACATAATTGTTTTTTATGAACAATACACGTTGAAATACTCAGAGGTTTTATTCATTTTCGTGTTGCAATTAAACTAAATTAAACCGGTCATTACGCCACTAAAGGAACAATGAAATCATGTGATGACTGAGGACAAGAGGATACGGTCAATTCCAGAATTTAGTATCTGGAAGTATTAGTAGTTTAAGTATCACTGTGTTCCAGTTCTTTCGGCACAGTAAAACCATGAAATACTTTCGGTACCGGTTCAAGATCTTTCTGGATACGATACTTCCAGACAAAACGAATGAGGTAAATAGATAGAGGTCTATGAAGGAGACCTCCTGAGGGATCAATAAAGTTCTACCTAACCTACCTAACCTAACCTAACCTAACGTGTCCTTTTCCTGAGATATTAGAGACTTCAAAGACATGGACCTGGACCTTCATGTGGATCTCATAAAGTTGTCCGGTTAGACTTTCAAGACTCAAAACTAGCATCGATTGTCCTATTAATTCACATCCTTCGTGTCTTCAACCTCCACAATATTGACAGCACAGAACTAAAGCCAGCATCTCCAGGATGTCATGCGCAGATAATCCTCCTTCCTTTTTTTCCCAGGTATCTCGGCGTCGGTTGATGGATCAGGATGCGGCGCCGCCGCTCGCTTTCAGAGGATTGGCTGACGGAAAAAAATAACGTCCTTCCTAACCATTCAATTACATCTGCCGCGTGTTTGGAACGCCGCCGGCAACAAACCAAATTTGCCGCTGATCCTCGGAGGGATTGAAGTGTGTGAGGCACCGGGAGAATTTAAAGTGTGGCAGGTTCTATCACTTCCTTGGCTCCGGGATGAAAAGCAAGGGGAGGAGGACGAGGAATCATCCGACCTGGATCAGAGGCTCAGGGGAGAGACGGGAAGTCTCGGATCCGGCAGCTCATCTGAAGGAGGACTCATCAGACGAGGAGGATCCGACTCTTGTGGCTGCAGGATTTTAAGGAAAAACTTAGAAGTCCAGACAGACTCCCAGGTGACGTGAAGTTCTGACATGAACCGAAATACAAAACTTCTCTCCTGCTGTCATGTAACACAAAACGCCTCCGACAGCAGAGACGCTCTCGAAAAAATGAAGCATGTCACTCCGACAGTGTCATGTGACCAGAAACTTGGGAATATATGGTAATATTTTAGGGGTGTATCAATATACTTCAATATTTTTTATTTTTTTAAACAATAATGTATCGACATTCAACAAAAACGTAAAAATATATTTTGTTTTGGCTTTTCAATCCTATTTTATCTTTTATCATAGTTATTTACTATATTTGAATAAAGTGTTTATGAAATGACGAGTTTAAAATAAAATAATTCAATTTAAAATTACCATTAAAATATTCAATAGCGTTTGTTTATTTAGTTGATTTTTGTGTTGTGATTAAACTTCCGTACACTAGATGGCAGCAGTCATTACGTCCACCGCGGCCAAACAAGCCATGAAATCCCATGAAATCATGTGATGACTGAGGACAAGAGGATACAGTCAATTCCAGAATTTTGTTTTTAAGTATCACTGTGTTCCAGTTCTTTCGGCACAGTAAAACCATGAAATACTTTCGGTACCGGTTCAAGATCTTTCTGGATACGATACTTCCAGACAAACGAATGAGGTAAATAGATAGAGGTCTATGAAGGAGACCTCCTGAGGGATCAATAAAGTTCTACCTAACCTACCTAACCTAACCTAACCTAACGTGTCCTTTTCCTGAGATATTAGAGACTTCAAAGACATGGACCTGGACCTTCACACGGATCTCGTAAATTTGTCCGGTTAGACTTTCAAGACTCAAAACTAGCATCGATTGTCCTGTTAATCCACATCCTTCGTGTCTTCAACCTCCACAATATTGACAGCACAGAACTAAAGCCAGCATCTCCAGGATGTCATGCGCAGATAATCCTCCTTCCTTTTTTTCCCAGGTATCTCGGCGTCGGTTGATGGATCAGGATGCGGCGCCGGCGCTCGCTTTCAGAGGATTGGCTGACGGAAAAAAATAACGTCCTTCCTAACCATTCAATTACATCTGCCGCGTGTTTGGAACGCCGCCGGCAACAAACCAAATTTGCCGCTGATCCTCGGAGGGATTGAAGTGTGTGAGGCACCGGGAGAATTTAAAGTGTGGCAGGTTCTATCACTTCCTTGGCTCCGGGATGAAAAGCAAGGGGAGGAGGACGAGGAATCATCCGACCTGGATCAGAGGCTCAGGGGAGAGACGGGAAGTCTCGGATCCGGCAGCTCATCTGAAGGAGGACTCATCAGACGAGGAGGATCCGACTCTTGTGGCTGCAGGATTTTAAGGAAAAACTTAGAAGTCCAGACAGACTCCCAGGTGACGTGAAGTTCTGACATGAACCGAAATACAAAACTTCTCTCCTGCTGTCATGTAACACAAAACGCCTCCGACAGCAGAGACGCTCTCGAAAAAATGAAGCATGTCACTCCGACAGTGTCATGTGACCAGAAACTTGGGAAATATATGATAATATTTTAGGGATGTATAAATATACTTCAATATTTTTTATTTTTTTAAACAATAATGTATCGACATTCAACAAAAACGTAAGAATATATTTTGTTTTGGCTTTTCAATCATATTTTATTTTTTATCATAGTTATTTACTATATTTGAATAAAGTGTTTATGAAATGACGAGTTTAAAATAAAATAATTCAATTTAAAATTACCATTAAAATATTCAATAGCGTTTGTTTATTTAGTTGATTTTTGTGTTGTGATTAAACTTCCGTACACTAGATGGCAGCAGTCATTACGTCCACCGCGGCCAAACAAGCCATGAAATCCCATGAGATCATGATGATGACTGAGGACGAGAGGATACAGTGACTCCAGCAGCTTTTAAAGCTGATGTTTGGACATATTTTGGTTTAAAAACAAACGAAAACAGTTACGACTTCGTCAAGAGTCATGTGGTCTGTAAATTATGTAACACCAGAGTCAAGTACTCGACAATACTGCAAATATATCCTTGTTCGTAAAGTTCACAAAATACTGTATATTAACTGGTGATGGTCTGATGAAGTTTGATGAAACAGTGTCATGTTGTTTAGAGGTCAGTAGGTGGCGCCATCAGTTTAGAAATGATGTGATATTTCATTAGAACAGTTGTTCAAAAGAAAGGAAAATAATGCAGAGACGCCATCTAGTGGACTCTGAAGATAATGACACTGCTTCATGAAGCTTCATCAGACCATTAATAATTGTTTCGCCTGTATCGTGATCTTATCTTCTTTTTCTTGCCAATAAACACCTCTAAAATATTTGGAATACAAAATAAACTTTAAATTATAAATGGTACATGTTAAAACTTATTTAAAAAATAAATAAATTCAGGGTCTCGTATCATCTCGTCCTAATAAACTAGCATCGACTCCAAGGCCTAATAGGTATAAGAAGGAAAATGAATGAACAAATGCAAAAATAAAAAAACTATTTATCATTATCATCCTAAATGTGACGCCAGCCCCTCGAAGTTTATGTGAACAATAACATCTCAACACTTCCAAAAGTCTCCTCCCGAGGTCCAAGACCTGGACCTGGGATGGAGACGGATGAGGTCGAGCGTCTCGTCCGACGCGCCTCGGTTGTTGCGAGCGCGTCGGCCGACGAACGCGCGAAGACAAATTGGTTTGTTAGCGAAACTCACATCCATCCCAAACATTTCGGCTGCAACAACCTGCTCCGGCGCCGCAGAAAAACCCTTTCAATTGAACGTTTTTTGAAGTCAAGATAAAAGTGTTTTTCTCTGATGCACACTCACTTCACAACACACACACACACACACACACACACACCGAGCACCAGAGGAGTCATTCATGTGAACGCTCTGATCTCGGATGGTTGAGCTGATTTCAGCGACTCTCTCTCTCCCGCACAAAAGGAATTTGGGGGATTCTGTGTTTTGATGAGTCTTTGTCAGCAGAAGAAAACAGTGGAGACAGTCGAGTTACTTCCTTCTGTACTCGCCAGGAAAATATTTATTTGTGCTTCAGTGTCACAACACAGCAGCAGGTTCTCCTCGGCGGCGCCGAGGCCTCGGAGGACTAATGAGCAGAAGTGACTCGTTACACTCTTTGAACGACTCCGGAGCAGGAAACCGAACCCCGCTCGTCGTGCGGGGGTTTCTCTGCACAAAGAGGCTTATTAGACGCAGAAATAGAAAGCGAGATGACAGAAGCAGGACGAGCTCTTCACGCTCGGATCAAAGAGTTTTTAAAAATGTAAAAACATCCTTAACAAACTGGAAGTATATCAGTTATATTGAACGTTTTGAAACTTTGAAAATTTGTTTAAGGTAAGGTAAGGAAAAACTTTATTGATCCCTCAGGAGGTCTCCTTCGGGAAATTGTTTTTTTCCAATAGCCAGCAATTTTTCATAAACAATAAAAAATAATAAATAAAAAATAAAATAAGAACAAGAACATAAAGAGAAAGAACAAGATGACACAATCTAAGTCTAAAGATAAAGAACATAGATCAAAGAAAAACAACAAAGACAAAGGATACAAAGACTAACATAGAACAGAACATCCAGATACTTTCACTCCACTCCTGCCCCCGAACTCAGAATTGTACAATTTAATAGCCCGAGGAATGAATGAGTCCCTGAGTCTATTTGTTTTGCACCTGGGTAGGAGCATTCGTGCACTCATTCTGCTTCTTATTGAAATGTTGTTGCTTTCTTAAACATTTAATATATATATATATATGTATATATACATTTTAGTGTTTTAATAAATATAAAAAAAGGATTTGTTTTTTCTAAATGTTTGAACTTAAAAAAAGCAAATATTTTCAAAATGATTAAAAGAAAAATGACAGTTTAATATTTATTTCCAATGATTATTTTTTACTAGATTCAATAT
This sequence comes from Callionymus lyra, assembly GCA_016630915.1. Classification (NCBI taxonomy): domain Eukaryota; kingdom Metazoa; phylum Chordata; class Actinopteri; order Syngnathiformes; family Callionymidae; genus Callionymus; species Callionymus lyra. Next base: position 18,493,074 of record JACEEU010000687.1, on the reverse strand, counting down.
TTCAAAAATTCATGTTTAAAAAAAAAAATTAAACGTTGTTTTTTTTTAAGAAGTACTTTTAAGAATGTAAAGTAAAAAATAAATAAATAAATAAAAATCGCATGTCGTTTTATTTTGTAATTCCAAAATTTTCCCAAGTTCTTTATTATCTTATTCGTTTAATATTTATTTCCAACGATTATTTTTTACTAGATTTGATATTTCAAAAATTCCATTTTTTTGAGAAGGATTTTTAAGAATAAAAATGTAATTTTATATTTTTTATATTGAAGGTTAACGTTGTTTAGTCGAATAATTGAATGACTGAAATGTTTTCCTAAAATTGTTAAATTTTCATTTTCTTATTCATAAAAATATATTTTTAATTCAATATCAAATTGAAGTTGGTATCAAATACATGCTAAATTTTTTTTTTTTTACTAAATAAATAAAAATCTAGTTTTTTTTAAATGAAATGTTGTTTTTTTTTAGAATGTTTGAATAATTTAATTGTATTATTTTTACATTGAAAGGTTAATGTTGTTGAATTTGTTCATTGAAGGTTGTGTTTG